>JAODKM010000088.1:8456670-8495466 GCA_026780845.1 Petrocephalus sullivani
TGTTAGTGGAATCCACATGCCAGTAGTGTGTGCCACTTGTGAACTCCTGCTCCGACATGACCTGACAGATTGAGAAGAGCTCCTGCTAATACAGCCTCTTGTGATGCTGAACCTCTGCCCTGCGGTTGTCCTTGGAGAATGCCAGGTTCCCATGCCCAAGAAGACGACTGAATGTCAGCCACTCAAAGCCTACAGCACAAAGTACAGCAAAAGAGAAGCTTACTTTCAAAAGTTCAGTCAAATTATAGTTAATATGTATTTTTGTCTAGCCAATATAATGTACAGAAACACAACATTTTCTACCACTTTTTCCATTTTTAAAATTATGGATTAAATCATTTCTAGTGGGTATAGTTTGATTGGTATTATTTGACAGAAGTATTATAATATTTTTACTAAATTGATTCATCTGAATGATCACTGATCAGCATATTTATATTCTGGAAAAGGCGCCTTATTTATTAGCTTTCCTTACTTCACATTTATGTTAAGATGTTTTTAAAAAGTGTATACATAGAAGAAGTAAGAAGACGTTAAAAAAAAAAAAAAAAAAAAAAAAACTTACTTCACTGGGTCCATTTTTTGTCAAAATATCCTGCCAGTTCTGTTGGGCCAAAACATCTACAATTTTGCGAAGTGTAATAAGCGAACGATTCCCTACACTCTGGGCACTGTTTCTCTGCATTTCATCCACGATGAGTCGTCAAACATTTCTGGCTAAAACCATGACAATTTCATTCTCCTCAATGGCCGAAGCCTAGTAATGCAACAATACAACTGAATAATTGTGGAAAAATGAGACTGACAGAGTCATTTACAGGGTTATCGTTCGACTACTTGTTAGGTAAATTTATAGGCGATGTATAAAAGCACGCAGGCAGCATCATCCCATGGTTATCTCGGAATGGACATTGTGACCTGCAGTAGACACATACAAAATCAATACTGAAACAATCAGAAAGTGCATGGTTTGGGGCGTTTAATATAAAAAGTTGACATTCCATTTAAAAACCCAACACTACTATCTGAAAATACTACGGAAAAAAAAACCTTTGTAAAAGTGACGTTTTTCTTCATTTTAAACTGAAATACAAACTAAATGAATACTGAGCAAATCAACATTTACATTAAAAGGTTTTTAAGCGTACTCAGAGACAGCATTTTTAACCAGGACCGGTAGAAAATCGGGATAAAATCTCTTTGGGAGGTGGGGACCTGAATTTGAATAGTGCTCATTGTGGTCGTTGATATTGCAAATAGGCCTATAGTCAAGCATACACATGAATTGATGGCCAGTATTCTTTCATGAATATCAGCACCACAAGTAGAATGTAAGGCATCCACGAATATTATGGTGCAGCTTCAAATGCCTCCAATCCAAACTTAGTCCCACTGTGTAATGCCATGGAGTGTACCGCTACTGAAAGTGGAGAGAGGTCATCCGAGCTCAGGTAGGTATCTCCTACTTCTCCTGACCCTTTAAATGCACCTCATTTCAAACGACTGTCGTTATCGTTTTCGTCTCAAGTTGGCTTCCGCTGCAATAATGACACACTGAATTAGCCAAAAAAAAACACAATGATTCAATGACAAACGTTCATAAAAGGGAGAACAATTATTACGAACACTACAGATCTGCTTTCTTATATGAAGGGCCTGATACAACGTTAAAAGTTATATCACAGAATAAGTTAACAAATCTCAGGAAACTTAAGAATAATGGTGGATCAATAGGATCGATAAAAGAATTGCTTATTTTTTTCAGCTTATCTATGTTGACGTGTGCATGCATGGGTTCATGTCGAAATTGCACCCCCTGCCTTCACATGTGATATGGCACACTGTATATAGGGAGACATGTCCACCTTGCCCGCTCCTAAACTGGCGGCCATTATTGGTCCTTACTGGCATAGTCCTGGGGAAGCATAGGCCGTGCGATGACCTTCTGGAAGGCAGCCAGCCACTCCTTCTGCTCTCGCTCCTGCTCACACATGAAGACAAACTGCCGGTCGGGCGTCTCCATGGTGACCCCCCACTTCCACTTGTTCCCCCGTGTGCCTCTGGGCTGGCTCTCCGTCGCCGAATAGCCATCGCTCTCTGAGCCGATGTATATGACTCCCAGCTCTACAGCATCCTTCGACCACATACAAAGACAGACGTACACGTGTCAGTATGTCGAGACTTAAATGTGCTCATGGAGACTTATACTTCTCTACATCTTGCGCTCACTAAATCAGTGTAAATCTGGCCGCCGTGCTTAACTTCCTTGTTGTGCGTTTGAGTTTTAAATATTCGAGTGAGGAACAAGGAATCGGATATGCTAAAAAAAAAAAAATGCGGAAGATGCTTTAACAATGAAAGTACAGACACATTTAGCCATTTCAACAAAGCTGAAATTCCAGTTAAATATAAGAAATAATGTAAACCATGTTTAAAAAAAAAAACTATATCCAGTGCATTCCAAGGAGGTCATGTGCATTAAGCTTTGAAGCTCTGACATTCATACCAGTGGGGTTTTGAAATAGAACAGCAATCTGTCCTTAGAATTCAAGATGAACCATCTCTTCTTGAACAGCTCCCACTGCTGTCCAGCAGAAACAAAGAAAGGGGAGCAAGTAACAGGAAAAGAGAAAAGAAACGTCAACTACGATGAAAGGTTATGCATCAAATATCAAGAGAGTCTGTGCTGTGCTGTGCTTCAATTCGCTATTTGAATCCATGATCTGGTGTAGGGTGGCAGAAAATCTATGCCAATCTACATAAACTCATGCCTTGAAACGGAGCAGGAAACCAAAGGTGGAAAATTCAGGTCCACAAAGTACAATTGCAGTTTCGCAGTGAAATATATCAGCGTTAGTCAATGGCCCATCAAGGTACATTAACCATACTGAAATAAGTGAACTACTCACCATTGGCCCAGTCTTCTCCATATAACCTTCTTTTAGGTAAGTTCGAGTTATCAAGGGTACAAGCTTTGAAAAGAAAAAAAACGAACTGGGTGGAAATGTACACAATATGTAATATAAAAACATCTGTACAGCTGCCAAAACATTATTTTGCAAGGAATTGCATCTCTTTCCATGAAAAGGAAACAATTCTTGTTTTTTCTGTGAAAGCACTAATTTCTGACATTTATAGGCATTATTGATTTCATTTTATAACACGCTTCCCTTTTGCCACTTATAAATGGTAGTGATTCATTAATTAAGAAAAAAATGTTCCAACACCAAAACTGTGTTATAATTGTCTATTAATGATTTTCAAAGTGTTACAGCCTAATTAATAACCTGATTATAAACCATTCATAAAGCCTTTATAAGGGTGGTCTTGTTGTAAATTTGTGCCGTGTTATTCATTTACATATTTTTAAAACGCAGAGAACAGGACAGCAATATAGAATCATATTACTAGCTAAGTGTCTTAATGGGGAGACATATTACCATTCACATTGCCAAGGAGACAAACATTCCAAAGCCTTTAATCATGTCAGACGACCACAGCAGAGTTGCTCACCTCGCTCTCATTGGCTCCGGGAAAGGCCGTCTTCAGATAGACAAAGCGGGCGGCTCGTATTGCGTTGAACCACGCAACGATCTCCTAGACAGCGAGGCATTTTTGAAATTGTAAAAGCCACAACCTGCACCGGAGCACCATGACGCATCTCCTGCTTTGCTTGAGGTATTCACTTGGGTCTCAGCTTACCTGCCCATTGTCATGGTACACAAACAAGTTCCTGATATGCTGCTCCTGGACATAGGTGATCTGGAGCCCGTGCATGTGTCCAATCTTCTCTGGTTGGAAGAAGGCATTCAGATCTTTTATGGCAATAACTGCTTTGGGCATCTTGGTCTGCTGCGGGTGAGATACGTCTCCCTTCAGAACATGGAGCACCTTGCCTGTCAGTGGTGACTACAAATGGGCACACTCACATCTTCTTTGTTGAAGTACTTCAAGGTGAAGTCCTTCTGAGAGAGGAGGAATCTCCTTTTCAAGAAGTGTTTGTTGTCCCTGCCCTTCTTCAATAACGACCCTTCGTAGACTTCTGGAAACAGAAGCCAGGACAGGAAAGTCTCTAACGTTCACCTTGCATCTAGCAGTTTCACCTCCAACTAGGCAGACAGATACCGAGGATATAAGCAGGGGTTGACATAAGTGGTACGCAAGTACGCATTCACCGTATAAATGGCGTAAAAATGCGCGGTAGTTTTTTGTTATAACAGCGCAAATGCGTACTTATTTACGCAGCTACAGCATGACAAGAAATTACAGTGTAATTAGTAAAGTTTATAATGCTCGATAATTTCATCATAACAGCGCAAATGCGTTTATATACCTATGTGCATTTGCACTGTTAAAACAAGAAACTGCCTCGCATTTTACAGTTTATATGGTGAATGCGTACTTGCGTACCACCTATGTCAACCCCTGGATATAAAAATATCTGATAGTAAAACATTCACAAGTTAATGCATCACTCAAATTTGCACCTCCTTCAGACTCCTGACACTACATACAAACCAGTCTGAAAAGTCATCTACAAATGGTTGGTTGGTAAAACTAACTGTCAGACTATTTGGTAGAGGAATCAGAGTTCCTCTACAACTAATATTCACTTTTATTTAGCAGATGCTTTTAACCAAAGCGAAGCACAGTTAAGGAGGGCCAGCCAGCCACGGAAGTAATTGGACTTAAGGGCCTTGTTCAAGAGTGGTGAAATCAATCAGTGAGCCATGGACTTTGAACCAGCAATCTTCCGACTCTGGGCTTGGCGTCCTAACACACTAAGCCACACACTGCCCCAGTATAAACGAGATGAAGGAACAGTATTCCCTGATCCATACCAAAATACACACCCGTAAAACGAACGGAAAGAAGCTTCAAAATAAGTTAACTACATAAACTGCACATGGGTCTGGTTTCTTGGGCCTCGGTTTGTATACCAGAACTGTAGGTCTGCTGGAAGGGCGTGCTCTCTGCGGTGAACTCTCTCCGCTCATACTTGGCCCTAATCCACTGTTCCTTCAGAACTCTGAGGTGAAAGAAAGATGGATGGCAGAAGAGAGAGGATTGTTGCTACTGCTGATTTTCTCTACCTACAAAACAATGAAAAAATCTCCTAATGCACATATAAAACAAGTGATGGCTTTATAAATCTACCTATTTATAACAATTGCAACTATTGGGATATAAATATAAATTTGCAGTAGAAAAAAACAATATACTTAAGTAATGTTTTGGCTCTTCATAGAAAACGGTATTGATTCACTTAAACTTAAGAAATTGACCAATCAGATAGTATCCCCTTCCCCCCCAAAAAATGTACCATTCCATGAAATTTTTGTGCGCTGAAGTTTTAAAGCATAGCCACCATAACATGTTGTGTTTAAAGTGTTGGCTGTAAATGAATCATCAACTTTTCTGCTACCACATTTTTTATAGTGAATTTGATCAGGTCATTTTGTTGTAGCTGGATTTAGTTTAGTGGCGATTCTTTGTTTGACTGGTGCGCAGGTGGTGTGCAATCTTCAAGTGCAGAGAAAAGTACTGTTCTGCCCACCAGATGATTCAAGCCAAAGGGAGGGATTAGGAGCGTTTGGCTCCTTTGATAAACAATCGGGCCTGATTTGGCCAGCCATGCCCAGTATAAATATGAGTAACCCTAGCCCTTATCGCTGAATGCTGACACGCCACTACCACAAAGGAAATTCTTTAAGACTTCTGGGGAAAAAAGGTGTTGATGGCTAACAGCATGAAAAGTTTCTGGGGCTCTACAGCTTCAGTCAGAACCATTTTGCCCAAAAGTATCTGGTGAAGAATAAGAAATACTAAAGTTTAAACTTGCTTGACCAGAGCCCAGACTAGGCTTGGGAAATAGCTATTTTTCATGCCATCTTACCGTCCACATACCTTACACTGTGGAATGTGATATTTTAATGGTATTTTCAAAGGCAACATTATTCTGGTATTTTTAAATCTTGCGATAAAACACACACAATTTCAAAATACCGCTGTGTACCCTTTTACCTGAATACCGCCCCAGCCTAGTCCAGACCTAAACCCCACAAAGTAGTGGTATACCACAAACCAAGCTGTTCATCCTAGCTAAACCACAGATGTCTATGATTGGACACGCGATCCAAAATCCCGCCACAGCATCTAATGATTGGCACATGATTACAGGGATTATTCAGTCGCACTTAGAGATAGTATAAAGAGTTTAAGGGCCAGTGAGTGTTTTTTTTACTAACATAATCATATGAGTATGACACTTCCCAAGTCAATCAGATCATGTAAGAGATATAATATTAAAAAAATGTATATAAAAAATTAAAGCATTTTATGTTCACAATTTGAATGCATTGTTGTGTTTCTGACACAATGAATCGGGCAAAATTTCCTGTTAGGAAATCTGGGTATTTCTCCTTCATAGCAAGAACAATGTGGCACTGCAAGGTCAGGTGGGCCAGCTCACCATTATTCTACTTCCCGTATTATGGGGGTGTTCATTTCCTTCATTGTGCTACATGCTTCCTTTATCGTGTTACACTCCAGCAATGAAAGTGAGCCTTACAAAATAAACGTGAAAGCACACTGATGCTTCCGAGTTATTTCTGCTTGAGTGAAGAGCTTCCCATAGATTCTGGGTGGAGTTTTGTGGTGCCAATGAAGACGTTTGCGTCATCTTTAACGACGATCGTGCCCAAAGCTGAGAGAAAGATGTCACGTTACACTGCTGTTACTCACGTGCAGTCCTGATGCTGAGGCCTATAGTAGAACACTGGGACGGCGGCTTCGTAGATGTTTCTGGCTGCAGCATTGCCATTAGCTTTCATGAACTGCACAAGCAGAAGGACAGCAGGGTAACTGAAACGTGCCTCTGACTGGCCTGCGATGCAATGGCTTGCGTTCACCATGAGATTGTGTTGAAGACGTTTCCGATCAGCAAAAATCCTTGTCTGAAACTTTAGTTTGTAAGTCTAGAATCATGGGTGTCACCACATTTAAACTTATAAAGGTGTGTATATTCTGAGAATTAACATGCAAACAACATACAGAAAGACGTGTTCCTTTTAATTTCCCATTAAAATGTGTTTTCTAGCAGTTAAGTTCACAGCACACCATTGACTACATAGGTCCTGCAAGCCCACTGCACACACAGGGGAACAGGAAGAAACCCCATGACATTCATAATGGTAATAACAGTACTAGCTACATGGATGCAAAATGATGTGCTTATGGTTCTCCATCATTGGAAATGCATGGTCTGCTAATGCTTAAATATCCGCTACCGGTAGAAATCAAATCATTAAGTAATGATGTACATGTAGAAGTTGGGGGGTTCATTGCTACATTTTTCATTCTGTCTCAGTATGTGAGGGTTCAGATTCCCTTTTATGTATGATAAGGGACAACAGAAATTTGTAACTTTGAACTGTTTTTGGTATGTATTCCTTTACAAAATACACATAAATATTAATATGATTATATGCTGCACTGCTTCTGTTTATAACATTAACAATATTTTCACCCAGATATTTTAAAATCTGGAGTAAACCTGCTGTACTTATCTTTAGGATTGTTTATGTTGCATTGATATTTACTGCGTTTGCGTCTAAAATGCCTTGAGACTGATTTTCATGAGGCTGCATCAACATAATATAAGCAGTACTTTCAAAAGGATGTGGTGAGACGATTGTAATAAACCTATAATAGTTGCCCTACCTTTTTATTTACAATGGCTGTATGTGTTGTTTATGCAAAAACGTAAAAGAATTTCATCATTTAACAATTAAAACTTGCAAAGTGAAAGTTTGTATTTAAAGAACTAAGTACTAAGGCATATTCTACTTTGGTAATTTTTCTCTGTTTTAATAATGCAGTGTGGAGTAAAACTACAGTGAAAGATACACGGGACTGTAATTTACAGGAAACACTGTGGCTGTGAAACCCCTGCTGGTAGAAGGACCCTACCTCTATCAGGTCATCGTCCCAGTTGTCCAGGCGTATGGATTTGATGCGGCTGATGGCGGGGAGGTTGCGGTGGGTGCCGGAACAGTTCAGACACACAAAAATGCCAAGCTTGAAAGACGCCCAGTCGGGATCTATGGTGAGATTAAATTGCAAAGGTTTCTAAAAACCTTACTTTTACAAGCAAAGGTCAGTGTTACGTGGATTTAGTTGTTGGATTTTCAGTTAGCCCCATTGTTTTTAGATCTAACTTCAGGATGAGTATTGTGCATCGCATTGATGAGTACTGGGCATTGATGAGTACTGCGCATCGATGAGTATTGCGCATCGATCAGTATTGCACATTATTGGTATTCTAGAAAGATAACATACATACCAAACCAACCAAGAACACGCAGCTGAAAAACTTCATCTCAAGCATTAAGAAATCAAATTCTCTTAATATAGAACGAGTACGTATCTGTATTTTATACAGGTTTTAAGTCATTTCTATAAACTGACACGGTCATGCCAGCACTAGCCTGCACAACTCTGCCTTGCATCTGTGCATTGCCATTGGACGCTGCTACTCAATCTCATTGTATTAGCATAACCACAGAAGCACAATGAAGTCCTTGATCCTTAGTGTTCTCAAGAACTGTTGGTAACTCTGAGATTACCATCCACTATGACCTTTTCACAGTGACCATGCAATGCTGCAGGTTTCTACTCTACTTTGACCTACCAAATGAGACACGTACATTTCACCCCACCAAGTTCAATACACTTATACTGATATACAAGGTCACCCCATTGACAGCACAACTTTACCTCCAAAGCCTCAACGGATTTAAAACCATTTTATTCTCAATACGGGGACACGTACCAAAATGACCCCTGTCAGAAAGACTGAAAATTGTCCATTTTTGCATAGCCATCCTTTGTGCTCTGAAAAAGACGGCTTTCTCCTAAATCTCTTCAAGAAATGTTTCACATCGGACGTCTGCACGGCATCTAGATGCAGCTGTTTTAGCCAACTTCAAATTTGTGTTTACACCGCTATACACAGTACTTCGTCCCACGTGTACAACTATTCTGTCCGTGTCGGTGGTTTCTCTTCGAGATCCTTTAAACTTATAATACACTTTGACTTTGGACAAATACGCCTGTCCGTAAGCAGACAAATTATTTAATATAAGCAAATAATTAAGGGACTGTAATTAAGTCAATCTGGTGCATCCTAAATACATGTAAAATTCCCACAGGTCACGCACACTCACCCGGAGCTCCGCAATCTGCGCATCGGCTGTTGTCGGGAAGTTTTGCCAATTCCAGTAAAATATTTTTATTTCGGTCCCAGTTAGCCATAAGTAAAATGTAGTCCTTTCATTCGTTAACTAACTTCCTATTGAACAGACTCCCGTCATTGTCGTTTTAAGCATCTTGACAGCGCTTCCATATTTTATTGTAGTAGTTCTACACATACGTGATCAAAACAGTCGAATTTGCAAACTGATTAAAGCCACCTAAGTTTTGCATGTGACTAATTCAGGATCGCTTTACCAAAAGGCTATAAGACCGACGCCAATTACTGTTAAGCACGCCTACGGTTAAAAAAAAAGAAACAAACAAGGAAAGGGGAAGTGAAATGCGCGTTGCCAGATATCAATATAGCATACTATGGGAAAACAATGTGGTTGTACACAATTATTAATACACAGGAGAGGAGCACAGCTTTACAACAGTCATTTTCTAGAATATGAACAAAATCCTGCATGTCACAGGGGGAGCAGAATTTCGAACTATTACATTACCTATATTTTTCTATACAAAAAAGTAAATAAATTTAAATCGCCATATTCGCTTCAGGTCTGTGATATAAGAGTAATCATATGCAGTGCCGGGCGATATTTTATTTGGTTTCAATCAACTAATAATTTTCAAAGAAGCTGCTGAGGAAAACTCCGTCTGTTCGTTTAATTTAATGGGCGTCGATAGGAAGAGCTGCGGAACCAACTTGACCCGGAACGAAATATCGATAGTCGACGTGCGCACATCGGTCAATAGAAAAGGATGCACTCAGGGCGAAATAAATTAGTTTTATAAATACACATAAGTGGACATACCATCAAGTAGAAAAACAATGTGGGTCGTTCGCTATCTACTGTCTGCCGCGGTTCAAAGAGGTAAATATCGTGTAAACGTATTTATTCGAAAAACGTACAAATGGATAGCTTTTCGAGACCATGCTGATAAAATTGGTGCTCTGATTGCTGGTGTAACTAGTTTAGTTTATATTCTTGATCTTTCTGGTACTGTTTGTTTTTCATTTATTCGCAGGACACCCTGGTTTATTGCGGCGCCCCTTGAACTTTCGTCCGGAGCTCTATCATAGATACCTCCACTGCACGTGTTGCTGGAGAAGCCGCATTACAATAGCAGACTTAGACTCGACGGTGTGTAAAGATGAACCCAGGTCTCTGGATGACTGCTACACTCCGGAGCAGAGGGCTGCCATTCTGCAGCTTCTCAACTCGGCGTCAGAAGACGAGCTGGCTGGTGTCAAACTCCTGAGAGGTCAAAAGGCGATTAATATAGTGGAATATAGGAACAGGAACGGGCCATTCAGGGACCTTGAAAGCATTGTGAACGTACCTCTATTGAAACACAAGACTGCTACGGTTGTGTTCAACTCTATCGTCTATCCCCCGGAGAAAAAAGATAAAAGGAAAGCAAAGGTTCAGATTGTCAAGTTCATCAAGCCTGAAGTTGACCGCAGTATTTTGAAGGTGATTTGTCTACTGTAACAATGCTGACTTTGCACACTACACATCACACTTACACTTAATAGTGTGACCTGCATCTTACAGGAGGCCAACTCTATTGTGTCCATCATATGCGGCACCAATAGGATTGCCTGGGCGCATGTGGACCGTGCTCTAACTGTGCTGAACTGGCACCAGGAGGACTGTCCCAATTTCATGCGGGGAACATATATGGCCTCAGCATACCTGGAAGATGTAAGTAACACTCAGGTCTCATACATTGTCATACATTAATGTTTCACAACCACCTTTCCAGTTCAGGCTTGCAGACAGCAGAGGGTGCTAAGCAGGGGACACCCTGGATGGGAAGGTGCTTGCTCACACACACTCACACACTATGGGAAATTTAAAGACACTATTTCACCTAATCACATGTATTTGGATGGTAGGAGGGAACTGGAGTACCTATAGGAAACCCCATGAAAACTGGAAGAGCTGGGGGCTTGTTCATAAACTACATTTGCCAAATATTCTGTTATAAAAATCTTCAATCTAAATCATCTTGTAGACTTTTATTCAGGTTGAGGGACAAGGTTACATTTCCTCTCTGATTTTTACAATTTCATGTCCTTGTCTGAGCCAATGGCCCTGAAATATGCAATCTTGCCTCCGATCCTGTTACTCATCCACTTTGTCATCTAGTTACTTACAGATGAATGTAGCAATAAAGCTAAATTGACAGCATCTTTGTGTTTTGCCCTTTAGGTGACTTCAGTGGTTTCACGAATGCCAGCAGCAGATTTATTTGTGGTGGAGAAGCCCGGGATTTCCCTGCAGAACACCTCCCTGTATTCTGTGATGGCCCACCTGCGCACGGTGGAGGCCATGCTGTTTGCTCTGCTCGGGGCGGCAAGGGAACCCGGTGCTACCCCCAAGGTGCTCAACATGATGCGCGTGGCGGTGGGCCGGCACTTTGGGCTGATGGTGGGCGAGTCCCGGACCAGCGGGGCGCGAACCGTCCGGGACATGATGGCAGAGTCGGCCACTCAGAAGGCCCCCCGTGTCACGTTCCCCCACGAGCTGCTTGTGCGGTACAGGAATGCTTTCCAGGTGGGGACACGCAACCGTGGTGAGGAGCTGTGCGACGCACTGCTGCAGGCTGTGGCCTTCTATGAGCTACTCAGTGAGTAGGGTGGGGACACTAACTCATGGCAAGAGCCACCAGGACTGTTCCTGGGTGTCACTGCAGTTTAAAACAGCATCTCAGCAAGAACTTAGTTCCCATCATAAGCTTGGAGGTAATTTAACATGGTATCTTTA
This sequence comes from Petrocephalus sullivani, assembly GCA_026780845.1. Classification (NCBI taxonomy): domain Eukaryota; kingdom Metazoa; phylum Chordata; class Actinopteri; order Osteoglossiformes; family Mormyridae; genus Petrocephalus; species Petrocephalus sullivani. Next base: position 8,468,703 of record JAODKM010000088.1, read on the forward strand.
CATTACTTTTCAGAACGCTTCGGTCAAAGTTTAACTGCTCTCCTCCACTACAGAGTGGAAAAAAATAATTTAGCACATACTTTTAACATCCCTTAGGAAATTCTACTGGTAGTGTGTAGTGCAAATGTCGACGATTCCTTGTGTGGAATGAGACTGCAGACTTCTGTCCCCAAAGTTTTGTATTTTACCTAAAATCAAGTCTGGACTCGTCAGTAAAGGTCATACCTCAATCTTATAGTATTTTGTACTGGGGAGGTTTAAAAAAAAAACATTTACAAATGAAAAGCAACATAACGGAATTTATTTGTGCTGGGGGAAGGGGGTCGTCATTCCACCATATGAGCTTTCAAAAGCCAAGTTAAACATCAAAAGAGTGATTAATGATTTGATAGTATATGTACCACAGACTGGCACATTTTCAGACACTCAGTTCAATCATGATTGTACAGAAACATTCATACCATAAACGTAAATTTATTTCTTTAAAACATTTTCAAAATCTAAAGCATAGTACAAAAATACAGACATTGACAAAAGGTTAGCTGCTTTAAAATGTACAAAATCACAGCAAAGAAGTCTAAAATGTCCTGGTTAAGTTACTACACAGTTTGTGATGGAGCACCAGCGGCCTGGGAGATGTATTTCTGTTCAGGGGAAGTCCTCTGCCAGGTGCCGAACTGTTCTCCTGGGGAGGTTAAGATGAATGCCATCTAGGTAGTGCAAGAACCTAGAAAGAGAATTAGTAAGATGACTTAACGTCAGATGTCCCACTCCATATACGCTGGTGACAAACACTGGCGAGGCAAACTGTCATTGTAAAACTGCAGAGGGATTCGGTGGCTTGCACGCATTCCACTACACTCTCCAATGAGAAGCAGTCACATCTGGAGTCAGCCATTTATCTGGAGTTCCTGGAGCAGCTTTTAGGATTAAGAAATTTGGCCAAGGGCCCAAGAGTGATGCGATTACTCTGCTGCTGACCACAGGATTCAAACCAGTGACCTTCTGGACACAGCCACAGAGCCCAAATCCACAGAGCCACACCACCCTACATCAACTACCTCCTTAAAATTTAGGAAAATCACCTAATAAAACATGTTCCGTTTACAACCTAAGTATCAGATCCTTAAGAGAGAAGTGTTAAAGAGAATCTCAACAGTCAAAAGTAATTGGTGTGATCGAGATGACTGGCTTTTCATAAATTTTACAAAAGATTTTCAATCAGTAAAGCATGAGGAAGTGGGCAGGGGAGTTTGAAGAGTGATGACCACACAAGTAGGGGGGTGGGGGGGACCTGAGAACAATAGACTGGAGTCCTAAATAGTGTTCAAAAGCAGAAGGGCAAATGCTCACGGCTCTGACAGTGGAACCCATTGTTACTTTACAGTCACTGAACTGGCACCTCTGGGGTTCTGAAATGTTTTGCTAATTTGCACAATATGCCAGTCAAGTCGTATTGAAAAATATATTGCCATAGAATTATCAGGAGACCTTAACCCACACAGAGTAAATGCTTTTAATAGATGCTGTGGTGCCGTCAGTATAAATGATACCAAAGTAAACTATGAATACACTGGCAGCACAGCGACTTGGCTGCTGCTTGTGTGACGCCACTGCTCACCTGCGCTTGACTTTTCCCTGCTCCTTCAGCGCCTCCGACCTGCAGATGGTCCGCAGCATGGGCAGGTAGTCCATAGCTGCGGCAGGCTTACTACCCAGAATGCCAAACACTCGGCTGGACACTGCCCTGAGGACCTCAGACCGCTTGCTGGCCACACTACAATAAAAGGGAAGAGAGATTTAACACCCCCCCCAACTTAAATCTTCATGTGCAGTAAAAAGCAGTTCTGTTTTCAGGAGTCTTGAGCCAGAACCCCTTTTTCCACAGATTTACTACCAACACGCCTGATATTGCTCTATACACGAGTAGTGATTCTGAGACTTTTCCCAACCATCAGTGTACTCACCTTGGCTCACAGCATCGGGTGTGACTAAGGCTAAAGCCCTGTCTGTGTGGGGCCACAGGCAGGCTGAGCCTCCCAAAGACCTCCTCCCTCGCCTCCTGCTCCAGCTCCTGGGCGTCCCTCCATACCCGCTCAACTCCAGCCTGGCACTGCTGGAAGCTGAGAGCCTCCACGGTGGCCCTGATCTCCGGCACGCTCGTCCCCCCACTGCCCGCTAGGGGCTCTGTTCTGGGCTCGTCTGTCAGCCCGTTCTTCACTCCAGCCCCCGTCCAGCTGAAAACCCCCCCCTGGAAGGTGCTCTCCAGCTCCATGTGAGCCAGTGAGGAATCCAGGAAGGACATGTGATCCAGGAATCCAGCCAAGGAGTCCAGACAGCTGGATACTAGCTGGTCAGCCTTCTGCTCTGCAGGGGAGCGCTCCGCCCTCAAACACGTCTTTGACGCCGGAGCCTCTTCTCCACTAGCCTCTGACTGACGCTCGAGGGCCGTTTCCTCCGAGTTTGAGGCCGCCGTTTTAGGGGGCTCGCAAAGCGAGAGGAAACCGTCGTCGGAGTCCACGTCCGACAGAACGGCAGCTTGGCCCGAGCGAGTCTTCCTCCTCCCTCTGCTGCTGGAGGAGACCTTCACTGGACTCTCGTCATTCAGCAGCTCATCCACCCACGGCTGCGGTCGGCTGGAGGCCGCCTCCTCGGGGGCCTCTAGAGGACTGGGGTCACGGATCTTCAGAGTACTGGTTGGCAGAGGCAGAAGGTGCTCCATGTTGGAGTAAAGGAGGTCTACTCCCCTTCCCCAGCTATCCGACAGCACATCCCAGAATCTTTGGCTCTCTGGTTCAGTGGATGATTTGCACTGCAAATAAAAATTCAAGCCTGAAAGTTACTCATCTGCTTGTGAAGATCATCAACCGATTCAATAATGGGTTCCGGCGTACAGCTGTCCTTGAGGAACTCACAGCTGGAACTCTACATGAGTGCCACATAATTTCCCAGGGATGAGAAGGATGGCCCACCTTGCACAGGTGCTGGAGCTCCAGTGTAGGCTCGATGTTTAACAGGCCCAGCAGGCTTTCGGTGCAGCTGGTGTCACAGGGAGGCAGGTCGGCTGGTGGGTCTACATTCTTAGCTGGTCTCTCTTTATCCTCAGCTGAACCAGACTCACCTGGAACCGGAAAATAAAGGGGAAAAAAAACTATTCCACTGGAGGAGGTGGGGGGTAAACAGGTAATGTGGCATGAGAGGCAGCTTTGAACTCAACATCGGGCGGGATCACCATGTGCTGTCAATCATCTACAGTAACCAATAGACAGTGATCCAAGTGATGGTATGGGTGGGGTTTTGGGGCTCATTCCTCCAATCACATCATTCAGCAGAGGCCCTGGCATAGCACACGAGGCAGCAGTACCTGTGCTTTGGGGGGGCAGAGCCAGGATCGGCCGAGGGACCGGACGGCCCCCACCACTGCGCACCCAGAACTGCAGCTGCAGCAAGCTCTGTCGCACGTCGCAGTCGGTCCAGCGCAGCAGGGAGGACAGGTCGCCAGCATCAGTCCGCACGTTCTCTGCCAGGCACACCAGCTGCAGGTAGGTTCCAACATTTACCTGAAATCAACAGAAACAGTCAGCAAGTTATACCTCAAGTTTCTCATTTATTTAACGTACTGCATTATGCAAACACATCAAACATCTTACTGCTGATGGAGTTTCGAAATGGATTTCCTCAAAGTGTCCATCAAACATGGTGCTAAACGTAGGATCTAAAGAAAAAGGACAATGTTACCTTAGAAACATTACCTTAGTGTCACAACCAGCACATAAAAAAAGACTTAACACATGCTCACCACTGGTTGTCAGGATCACCGGCCTCTTGGTCGTAGTCATAAAAGTTTTGATAGCAGCAAGAAATCCTGAATCATCTTCAAATATGACATCAACCTAGGTGAATGGCACAGACCAAAATCAGAAGGCCTTTATTATGTGCTCAATGTACACCAAATACACAGAAATCTGCTCATGTTTTCTGCCGACATAGGGCAGCGGCACGGCGCCCTCTGCTGGCTACCTCCTCAAACAGAATGAGTGACGTGGCCGTTTTCTTGCACTGCTCCTCAGCTGCGGGCTCCTTCCTGGACGCCGCCAGCTTGCCGGCAGAGATCCCCTCTTTGGCTTTCCCAGCAACCCGAGGGCAAGCATCTATCAGATGGAGAAGAAGGTGTCTGGATGCACGGAGTAGACAGGTGGTACCCACCAAAAATGCGCTACGAGTCAGCTCACTCACCACTCCGCGGATTCTCTGCCTGACTGTCGGGGTTCTTGCCCTTAAGTCTACCCATCTTGAAGAAATCAGCCAGCGTGGTGGGAGCCAGCCTGCCCCTTTTGCACGCTGTACCCCTGGGAGACTGGGGAGGTTTTCTAGGAGAGGAGACCACCTTCCTGGGAGAGTTTATCTTCCCTGCAAATGGACCAGAGTCGAACGGCTCCATTTATGACCATAAAAATCTCTTCCAGCAAAAGATAAATACAACTTTTGCTCGGGAAACAAAAAAGGCCAGATTGAAACACAGACAATTAAAAAAAGGGTGACATGGGAATCGCAGACAGACGACAGACTTACTCGGGGAGGTGCCGCACCGGACGGGGCCCGCACTGTAGCTGTTGAAGAAGGATGGTTTGAAGACCCCGGTCCCCTGGATGTCCACCTGGTGGGACTGGGTGGCCTCCTTCAGCTGGGACAGGATCTGTCGGCCGCTGCGCTGGGAGGAGGCGTTCACCTCGAACACCTGGAACCACCATCACACGCACCGAGATTAACAATCCGCCCGTGCCGAGGCTAAAGCTGCGTATTGGTGGACAGCCTTCATATCTGCCTGCAGAGCTCAGCGAGTCTACAGAATGGAGGTCGGCACCTTGAAGCCCAGCTCCTGAGCGCAGGCGTAGACCGCCGCCGTCTTGCCCACTCCTGAGGGGCCCGTGATCAGGAGGGTGTTACACAGCTGCTCCTCGCCTGGCTCCTCCTCCCCGCGGAAGTCGCCGGAGTCCCAAGAGTCTGATGTTTCAAAGACATAGTCATTAGCTTTCCTGTAACGTTTTGCACCTTGTGGTTCTCGGCTGACTGCGCAACACACCTCGCATTCAACTCATTCCCCCAAAAGATGGGCGCTTACCGCTGCTATCTTCCTCTCGTTTCCTCTCCTTCTGATTCCTCTTCTCCTCCCGGTCTGCCCTCAGCTTCCAGTCCTTCAGCCAACTGATCAGTGAGACAGTGGATCAGAGGCAGGAAACAGTCACATACCAAGTTAGGTAACACTGCCCTGATCCATGGGAACAGCGTTGGAAAGTTCCGGTCCAGAAAGTAGAAATCCAGACCAAGATTCCGTTTCAACCAACCAAGTTGAGCACTCTGCGAATGTGACTCTACATACTCACATGGTTGGTTGAAACAAAATCTTGGTCTGGATTTCTACTTTCTGAACTTACCTCTGCATGGGAAAGGCAGGACATTCAAGAACAGCATCTTACCGATTACAGGTTTCTTCCCTAAACCACAGCAGGCAACCATGCAGCTCAGCTTCTAAACGTTTCAGATAGACTCTGCTAATTGGCTAGATGTGATGAAGACAAACCAGGCTGTCACAGCCCCCCACCTGTGCAGTCTCTTAACCGCAGCGGAGTTCCCGATCACCTCGCTGGAGTGCTGTGGCTGGTATTTCTCAGTCCAGAGCACATCCTCCTTCACGCAGCCTACGCGCCGGAGAGAACCATGACTGAATAAATTAGGCGGATTAGGAGGCTGACTTGCAAAAATTAAACATGGGTGGCAGACAGTTTCAAAGGAAACCTTTGCAATTTCATCTACTCACAGATTTTAGGCTCCTAAATCTACAAGTACACTAACATGAGCAACAGCAGTACCTGCTCTCTCAGAATTCTCTGGTGCTGCCGGTGAATCATCAAGCACAATTAAAGGGCTGTTCTCCACAGGTGTGTTTCCATTATCCTTGCGCTGCCGCTGAGCTCGACTCAGCAGGCTTCTCCCTGCCGGCTCTGAGGACACCCCAGCGCCCTCACTCGCGGCTGGGGGACTGTCCTCAATCACGACGGGCTGCCCCCGGCTGGAGCGCCGCCGCTTGGGCAGCCCCTCTCTACCTTCCTCCTCCAGCCTGTGCTTCCTCTTCTTGCCGGTGGACTTGGAGGGAGCAGGAGCACTGAGAGCAGTCAGGCTTTCGTCCGAGTCTAAAGAGGACAGTCAGGGTTTAGCTGATTGTATCCACTTCTGCTGAAAAAGGATTACTATTGAGTGCCGACAAATTTTAGCAATATCACACGAAGTAAAGGAAAATAAGGCCCAAAAAGATTAACCGTCACACCTTCCAGCCACAAGGAGCACCATAAACTCACCTGAAGCCATGCACTGTAGCAGATGGTCGGCGCGCTTTTTGAGGAACCAGGTAAAAAACCTCTGGACTGGGAACGGAGGGTTAGACGCCCGGACTTCCTCGAGCACACACTTGCGGACCTGCTCTGACAAATCCGCCCTCCACCCGGGGCCCTAGAACATGGGGCCAAACACTGAGACAAGATGCCAGCACTACTCCACCAAGCACACCAGTGAAATCCAGTGTTTTAAAAGGGCAGTTCAACCCAAAACAGGAAAAAAAGATGTTTTAGTGCCATCTATCCATCAAGTTTGTTCTGCTGGGAATTGCCGAGCTTTGGAGATGTTGGCCATAGAAATGTCACGCTTCTCTCAAATATAATGGAAGCGAATGGCCCTTTTAAGATGTCATAATAAACCAGAGATACACAACAGAGAGTCCCCCGGGTCCCCTACAGAACAGAGATGAGTCTCACCTTGTCTATGTGGGCCCTCGGTACAGGCAGGGTTTTGATGTAACCAAGCTGTCCAGGTGACAGAACAGCTTTGGGGGACTCCAGACAACTTGTTTCCAGGCCTTTAAACCATGCTGTTCCAGGCCACGGCAGATTCCAAAGCGGACAATCTAAAGCAGGGTCAATGGAAAACGGAAAACATCTATGCAGCTTCTGCAGGCACAGCAGGGGGTCACGTCGGCCGGGTTCTCTGGTGCTGTGGCTCACCCGGGGGCTCCTGGAGCACGTGGACCACGGCCTGGAATGAGGCACAGGCCGCTGAGGGGGCGTCTCGACTGGCCGTGCTCCTGGCCATCTGCTTCTTGAAGGATTCAGGAAGGCCACTCTTCAGAAACTCCCGGCGCGCTTTGAACTGCTCCTCGTCCTGGGAGTTCTCGGAGGCGTCTCGACTGCGGGAATCAGGCGGGAAATGAGGGGGGCAAATCAATCATGGCTACAGGGAGTAAATAGGCACAAATGTGTGTAAAAGGGTCAAACTAAAAGGGTTTTGCAACTATATCAAACCCAAGTGAGGACATTCATCATTTACCTGCTGTCGTCAAAAATTGAGATGACTGCAGATGGCTTCTGCCCCTTTTTCGGGAGAAATACGGGCGCCACTTTGGAAGCTTCAAACCAAAAAGTGACTTGGTTACTTATGCAAAAACGGTACAATACACTTACTGAACATCAGCAGCGCAGCATTTCAGGTACCTGTGGAGCCCTTGGACTCCTTGCCAAGGCTGGCCATCTTCCCCAGCACTTCATTCAAAGTACGCAGCTGTGTTTGACCTTTTGCCTTTGCTTTGGCAGTCAGGACAGGCTCCCCCTGATCAGCCTCCAGACACACCACAGAGTCCTGGGAACATGAAGAGGGACCCCCACATCCAGCATCACTCAGATTCACATATTACTAAGGTTGCCTTTTAAAAATATTTATATTATGGCTGCATTTAATAAGAAGGTGCTCATGAAATCATAATGACCTGCTAAAGGAAAAGTACTCACAGGCCTACCGTCGTGGTAATACTGCTCCCCACCCTTCCAGCAGCTGTGAGTCACAGTTTACATACCTCATCCTCACAGTAGGTGGTCTTCACGTCCCGATTTCTCAGTGAGCGCCGTACAGAGCCTTTGTCATCTGCTTCACCCTTCTTTTTATTCTGTTGGAGAGCGCGGGCTTTCTGGAGTAGCTTTCTAGCCTGTTTTCTGCTCTTGGATGCACCAGCCTTTAAAATAAATAACGTGGTCAGTAAGCGGAGCATTTTGTGGCATTATAAACAATTTATCAGAATTAAAAGAATATTACCTTAGTGGGTACAGGACTTAATATCTCAAAGTCACTTCCATCAGCAGACTTAGGTTCAGAGTCAAACACACGCTGGATTCTCATCCTGAAAGAAGAAATTACATATTTATGAAAATGCAAAACAAGTTTGTGTACATTTTATTATTTCCCTTTTATGCTGGAGTCTTATAATATATAGAGCAGGATACTGTACTAGAGATACTCAACAGCAACAACATTTAAGAAAATAGCAAACTGAGGATTGAACAGGCAAGCTTCAACTTACAAGCCTGTCCTTGGCTGTTACTCAGCTCAGAAACAAAGAGCAAACAGGCTCACCTGATGGGGCTTCCGTTATCATCTGGAGGTGAGAGCATCTCGGCCCTGTACGTATCGCGAATGAGCCGGCGCGTCTTAGGCGTGACCGCCGGTGAAGAATCCCCTTGAGGGGCTCTCTCAGGCAACCGCCGCTCTCGTAGTCGCTCTTGACTCCTGGTTGAGGGAGACTGCAAGGTTACCTTCTGCTCTGAGGTCACTTGCTGCGGACGCCCCCTAGTGGACCTTCGAGTCGGTGTGGGCCCGACAGGTGTGTTACTGCCATCGGCAGTGGTTTCGGGCTGATCATCCTTCTGCTCAGTTCCCAGCGATGGCTGCTTCTCCTCTAGAGCTGGGACGGGTGAAGGCTCTTCAGCGTTCTTCTTTCCTGCTCTCCTGAGCCTGTTGCCTCCCGTCTTCCCCGACCTGCCTGGCTTCGCATCTCCCGGCGGCTGGGAAATAGAGGTTTGGCCTTCTTCCTCCTTTGTGGCCTCCACACTGGTCGGTGGATCTTCTTGGACCTCAGGAGCACTTTCCGCTGCCGTCTCCTGTTTGCTAGGACCCTTCTTGGGCTTGCCAAGCTTGCCGGTTTCTTGGCCAGGCTGCCTGAAGGCATTCATGAACTGCTTTCGTTCAGCCTGGCTGCATTTGGAAGAGGCGCCAGGCTCAATAACAGCTAGCTCCAGATCCTCCTCCTGTAGGACCACATTGGATTTCCGCCTGAGAGCTGGAAGGGACTCCGACTTTTCCTGTGAGGAGCCTGGACCCTCCGCCTTGCTCTCGTCTTGCTCTTGTGTCCGCCTTCTGGTGAATATAGAAGCCAGCCTCTTCTTGGTGTTCATTACCAACTCGGGGGCCTTGGAGACAGGGTGGACTTCTGCCTGGATTGTAAGGGTACGTGGGGACACTTGATCACCCTGAGCAGAAGCGGCCACAGACTGCACCTCTGTGTCTTTTTCAGTGTCCTCGGTAGTGGCAGCGCCCTCTTTGTTTTGACTCTGAAGGAACTCCTCAAACGAGATTGTAATGGTGCCGCCATTAAGCCCGGCGGCCTTCTCCGCTTCCGTGCTGACGTCACATGGCTGTGGAGACTGAACCCCAGCTTCTCCATCACCCCCAGCTCCTCCATTGCTCTCCTTGCCACATTCCTCCAGGGACTCCAAAGAGCAGCCTGAACTGTCCCTCAGTTTCTTCCTTGCAGAGGGCCTTCTTCTAGGAGTCTCTTGGAGGGACTTTTTGGGTGCTGAGCTCCCCATGGGGGGGCTCTTTACTCCACCAAAGGCCTCCATGCTAACCTGAGCCAGGAGTGCAGCAGTCTCACTGCCCTGGAGGCCCAGATCCACCCCCGTTTCACCCAGCGGCGCTGTCCCATCATTGGAGCAGGTGGATTCTGAAAGTGTGATGACCTCCGAGCAGTCATCCTGAGCCTGGCTGCTGAAAGACAGCGCCTTGCCCGGCTTCCTGTTCTTCCTGAGCCGCTGGGCCTTTGCCGGCCTCACAGATGATTCGGCGTGGCCGGCAGCCTCCTGCTGGTTCTCTTTGCTCTGCTCGGACACACCGCTCTTCTCCAAAGCAGGTGGGGTCTTTTTGAAATAATCTGTGATACAGTTGGACTTGGGGGATGAGAACAGCTTCTCTGTAGTCTTTGGCATGGGCTGAAAGTAGTTGGTAATTGGTTTAACAGAAGTAGTATCCCCATCTTTTCTTTGTTTCTTGCAGGGCTGTTAAAAAAAAATCAAAGCGAAAAAATTCTGAGAAATGTTTTCTTCATTTGTTGGAAGAAGACACTTTTAAAAAGTTAATTTAAGTATTTGGAAGAATATTCCAATGCTTTATTAAAATATTTCCTTTAAGTATTTGAAAACAAAATGCAATTCCAAGAAGTGGAAAACCATATCGCACTGTCAAAAATGCCAAAGGAGTACCTGCGTGTCAAAATCTTCAATTGCAGACGCCATAGCAACGGCCCCAGCCATACCGCTTCGGAAACGCAGACCTGAGCAAATGATAAATGTTAGCGAATTCGGTTGGAAAGACAAAAAAAAAAAATCTTAGACACAAAGAATAACTTCAATGCCTGTATATAAATATTCAATGCGTGAACAAATGCATATTCAGACTGCGTCCGTTGTAGTAAACAAACAATCGGGCAAGTACCAAGTTTAGAGAACAGACCGGCATAATTATACTAGAAGATGGGCGTCTGAAAAGGAGAATTACGTCTGATCAGAATAAGGAAAACATTAGACTTACCAATTTTGCAGTGGGAATGTAAGTGCTACGGCAGCTAGACGGGAAGAAACCGGACTGTATCAGCCATACATTTTTATTTCCCAGAGACGGCAAAGAAATAAGTGACAGCCGTTTAGCCGCCTATTGTTATACGACTAACCTCCAGGTAACATGCGGACTAACCAAAAACACAGCGAGCAGGCAGGCAAGGACCTGGCTGGTTCATAGTGCACGATGTCGCCGCTTAAATACAAAACGCAGTGCAAAGTCATAAATAAGCGAGTGCCCGAGCACACAGCTGTCCCGGCTAGCGCGTTAGCTACGGCTGACAGACGGAACCGGCAAAACAAGACGTGCAGGCGAAACCAACTCCACAGACAACACGCGGTAAAACATGTCTCCGCGTAAAATATATCAATTTAGAGAAGGATAATAGATTTCGGAAAAACGCGATTTCAACACCAATTCAAAAAGAGCGCCTAACACTACCGCTCTCTAGTATCCCCTCGCGCAAATGGCGCCAAATGCCGGTGACCTTTGGCACGGCGGGCTCCGCCAATCAGCGACCGACACTGCCGTGAGGTCATAGACTTGCTGTGGATTACTTTAAAAGCGGGCCCGTTTCTCTGAATTGTCCCGTGTCACTAGCAGATTTTTCGATTTCGGTGGAAGTGTATTTTGTAAATGGATGTTATGAATCATTGTTTTAAGAAATTGTGAGCGATTAGATCGTCCCCTTGGGCATAAACGATGCCGGTGCCTTGTTTCCACCATTTAGCAGACAAAACCGGAGCAGAGTCTGCCCATTGCTTGATGTAGTGGAATGTCATCAGTAATTTTTACGGTACACTTATGGTCATCCACCCATCCGCCTTCTAACCGCTAATCCTGGTTGGAGTCGCGAGGAGCAGGGCGTGCACCCTGGACTGTAATCAATAAATTTGTTAATGATTTAAACTTGTACATCTTCAGGGTTCAATCAAATCTTATGTTCAATCAAAAGGTGTCGCCAAAAGCATAGGCATGTCCACAGCAAGCACAAAAGATACGAAGTATGTAATCAGCCCAGCTGCATATTACACACGTATCATAACTTCCTGTCCCTCAAAATGTAAGTTAAATTTAGAAAAAATAAGAAAATTAAAATTTGAAAATTTTTACTGTATACGATTGTTGTTATGGTAAACCGGATTCTTCCCGTAATCAAAACAGTCCTAACGGTGTTTCATGACGTGTTGCTTTTGTGTTATACTGTTATACTATGAACCACTTCGACAAGGACAGCGGCCGTAAAGGGCCACGCCCCTGATTTATGTGCCTGATTCTGATTGGCTGGAGCGGCGGGGACGCCACGCGAGGACCCGTGGGCGTACTTAGGATTGGGTGTCGCCGAGCTTGAGTGACAGCCGCGGCTTTCGCGATGAACTCCGGCGCCCGGACTAGGAGGGGACCGCGACTTTAAAACTCGCAGCATGAGCTGGGACTGAGTTCGCCCCAGGTAATCAACACGCTGAAAAAAGCAATTTCACATTAGCGATCGTTTGAAATACAGCCGTATATCAAATATACTTTTTGTGGGGGGAGGTAAAAAAAAACTCAGATCATGTGGAAGGAAACTTTTTGAAGGGTGATGATTCCTAGTTGCAGTCGGATGCTACCTACTGGTGGTTAGATGGAGCCGGTCATCTGAGCAGTCGGCGGATTGTTCTCCTCGTACGGAGTAAGTGTGCAGCTGCCCGTCTCGGCGAGCCTGTGCGCATCACGTGCGCCGCAGGGACGCTCCTGTACATGTCATTTTTGCACGGGTACGGGCATGCTCGGCGTTCTGCGTCCCGATGCAGCCTGCATTTAGCTAGCCAGAAACGGCTGCCGGGAGGGCAGGATGGCGAGCGCCATTAGCTTTGCGGAGAAACAGGTAGTATATGCCAACCGACTTCAGAATTAATCCGTTATTGTACGTACGTGCCTGCTCTATTCCGGTTCATTTAGGCCGGATCCTCAATCTCTTTAGTTTTCGATGTGGCGTTTTTTTTCTTCCAGAGGCGTGGGCACAAGTTAGTTAACGTACAGTATGTAATGTTACAAATACGTTAAACAATTAATAAGGTCCAGTTTAGGGCAGCACATGTATGCGCGGCATGCGACAGTATCTCTCCTGAGGGATTTCACCTATGGCAGCATTATGTTGATGTCTGTAAACGCCGCTCTTTCACAATCGCTAAGTTCCGTCGTTGGGAAAACAAGCAGTTATCGCGGCGATTAAAGTTAATCGGGCCGCTCGCTTCCGCCCCCAGACGCGCTGTCATCGACGGCCACTTTGTAGTGCCTCGCCATCGACTTTCCTGCCGTTTAACAATCGTCTGACTTGGCCTTTAAGTCTCTGCGTATTAATAGTCGGTCCCGATAAGACCAAGGGCATTTAAATGCAGCTGTCAGTATTCGCGGTGGGGTAATAATAAAACGACGAGTAAGCCGGACGAGACTCGTTAAATTAACGCAGTTGAGGATTGGACATGGATTGTTTTATAGCCGATTAATTACGATACTGTAATTACACAAATGTAATTACGATACTGTAATTACACAAATGTAATTACGATACTGTAATTACACAAATGTATTTACGATACTGTATTTACAGAAATGTAATTACGATACTGTAATTACACAAATGTATTTACGATACTGTAATTACACACATGTAATTACGATACTGTAATTACACAAATGTCTTCTACATGCCGCGAATGCTGCTACTGGATGGTAGTGCTCAGCATGTTACTGTAACCCGTAAAGCTGCCGTGTGACGTGATTGTGCTGTACGTGCAGAATTGTATCGTTCAAGATCGTGATTCCTGGTGTTTTTAGAATGGCTCTTATCTTTTAATATTAATTACCTTAGCAGAAATATCGCGCCCTCAGGCCCTGCATGCACCGTTTCGGACGATTGGGTAAATACTAGACCACTTTAATAGATTATTGCAGTTAACAACATTAAAAATGTAACTGCTGTTTGATTTAACAGATCGTGTTTCTCTTCCAAGGTCTTCTTCTCAAATCCTGTTTTAGTTGAGTACCACAGTGCATCTAACATTTAGTAAAACAAATTATTTATTTTTTCAGCCTTGCTAAAATATGATTATAGTCACACGAAATTAATTCCATGAGCAGCTGTATATCCCAGTGATGCAAGTTTCAGATTTCCCAGTATATCCCAGTAATGAAGATTATGTCTCTCAGTGTTTAACTGTTGCATTGAGGTCTTTGCATACCCCTAAATGTAATGTTTGTACAAAAATAAAGACTGCTTTGTATTGTAAGGCAGTAAGGCATTGTAGTAAGAAAATCTGTGCCTGGCACAGCCAGAGACAGCTTTGGGCATGGTGTGCCTTTGTACGTAAAGGCACCTCCTGTATCCGAGGTGATGTTTGCCAGAAAGCCACGTTATTCGGTGGGGTAATGTGGCAGCCGTGAGACGGGACCACTCTGGTGCTGGGTGCCGGCTGGTGTGTGCAGCGCATCACAGTGCCATGCGCTTTGGGAACACAGAGGGTGGACATCTCTGCTTTAAGGATGTCGGTGATCACATCAGGGGGACAAAATGCAGTGGGACTGTTCTTTGATCGTGGTTAGGCTGATTATCTCAGTCACCCTTGAAAGGGGTGGGGGGGTCACCCTGTGAGGATTCAGTCTCTGTTTTTCCCTGCATTGCTCTTTGACTTGCAGGCTCTGTGCTAAATCTGGCTTATGTCACCATCTGGCAGAGTTGTGTCATTCACCAGTGACCTCATTCCTCCACAGCAGCACAAGTTGTGCAGGATGGCCTCGGCCAGGCACACGACTGACAACTGCAAAACCAGGGTGCATATCTTTTGATTGCCTGTTGATTGTTGGACCAGGTTGGGTGACTGGTAGCCGTATCATATCGAACCTTTTTTTTTTTGCTGTTTTTGGCAGCACCAGGACATGGTTAAGCTCTACAGAGGTGTTGCTGTTCAGCAGTGATTATTTGCGGGTCTGACCCAACCAGTTTGGCTGGGAGTACATAGAAGCATGATAGGCGCTTAGGGGCAGATCTTACCACCGTTCATCATGTGCCCCGCTGGATGCAGAAGGCCTAAAATGCTTGTGGTTTGTGTGTAAAAATGCAAGTTATGCTTGTTGGTTAAGTATGTGGCTACGTGCCAGACTCATTGTCACCGTGTTTTGAGCAGAATGATGCTTCCATTCATTTTGGAGAAGAAGGAGTGGCAGTTAATTCATCAGGCCCCGTGGATTCGCTCACAAAACGCTGGGTAGGGTTCAAAGCTGGCGAACCGGCTTAGTGTGCCACAAGTGCAATGTCGCCCAGAAGCTTCCGGAAGTGGTTTTGGTGTTCTTTAGACTGTCAGCTCTTCCTGCTGCTTACTGCCATGTAAGGTAATTGTGAAAGTCTGCCACGGAGCTCAGACCACATTTCTCAGGCAGTTTTTTTTAAAGCCCCTTTTGTGTCTGTTGCATGATTCTCTGTGTTTAAAGGCACGTTACTGGTTTTACAGCCTTGTTTAACTCCCTAGCTGTGCCGCGTGGATGGGGATCATTTTAGCCTGCGAGGGGTATGCATTGGGCCTGTGATCCAGGGAAGCCTGTGCTGGGTTTCCCCCCAGTTTAAATCATACTGAAGGCCGTTTCTCTGAGGAGTGTATGTGTCGTGTGATGTGCGGAGCGAGCACACGGCTAGAAAATAGTGAACTGCAATCGTGTTCGGTTCACACTGAAGCGCAGGATTAGAGCAGAGAAGAGAAACTGTGTATGTATTTTACAGAGACTCTCTGTGGGGGGGAAATGGACGGCACTCGAATCAGAGGTGTGTCGCCGATGTCCGTCATTGACTTGCGGTGTTTATTGCCGTTTGGGGGGCTTAGTTTTAATGCACTGAGGGAGAGCCGAGCATTTAGCGAGGAGTTTGGGCAGGGGCCGTGCTCAGCAGGCTCCTGGGAAAACACCTGCGGAACTTGGACACTAACTCCCAGCAGCTGGAATGGAAAGTCGAGCAAAGAGGGGCTCAAAGAAATTAACCAACAAGATGTAATAAAGCTAGAACCTAATAAGACTATCCAATGACCAGAAGTGTAACATAAGGAGGCATCAGGCTAGTAGTAGAATTCATGGAACAGATGGAACTTGAGCCCAGCACATACTGGAGAGATTATATTTCTCAGCTGGGTTGGGAGCACCTAGGTGTTCCCCTGGAGGAGATGGCTGCAGAGAAGGAGGTCTGGCCATCTCTGCTGCTTCGAGACTTGGACCCAGATAAGTGGTGTAAGATATGTGGCTAGATGAGTCTTGAGGCATTTCTTGAAGGTGGAGAGAGAATCTGATGACCCAATGTGGTTCAGAAGCTCGTTCTGCCATCGCCAAACCACACAAGAGAACTGTCCATAGCAAGGATGTGCGATTTGATGATATCAGATCGCAAACAATTAAAATGTCTCTATGATCTACCTTTACGGAGAGATTGTTACAATGTGCGCTGTAGCACGATGCTATCAGTTGCAGTTCTATGGCTGCATCTAAAGTTGTTTTGTCGGCTAAATCCGCTTTGACACACCAATAAGCCGGTACTGGCAAACAGTAGGTAGTGCCTTGGGTTTCTTTTTCTCTCCCTTTCGTGGCCTCGTCCCAACATGCCGGACGTTTCCTATTTGGCTAATGTAGCGGCATGGATGGCACGGAGGCGTTGGTGCTAAAAAGAATTTGGCGTCGGTAATAAGGAACTTGTTTGAATTTTCCAAAACTGACACACCGCCAGCAACAGCTGTTTGCAGAGATATCGATCGCACGTTGGATGGTAATGCGAGAAAACTTTGTAACCACCTCAAAAGAAAACACCCAAAACGGCATCCTGAGTATGTTTTACTTTTCATTTTTGTTACCTTTTAGGGCAACTTTTTTTTTTTTTTTTTTTAAACTGAGTATTTGTTTGTCCTGTACTGTTCAATAACTTGCAAAATAGTCGTGATAAGATTGTGGACAGTAATCCTGTATGGGGAAAAAAAAAAATCGTGATATGATGCTATATCACCCAGCCTTTGGAGGGAGATCCAAGAAGCTTTGGTTTTCAGATCTAATGGGGTGAGATGGGACATAGTTCTCGAGGAGCTTTCTGATAGAGATGGATGTCTGTTCATTGATGGATCTGTAAACCAGCACCAAGGCCTTGGACTTGACGTTAAAGCCAGTAAGGAGCCAATAGGGAGCCGGTAAGGAGCCAATAGGGAGCCAGGGGTGTGGCATGAGAACACTTAGGCTGAATGCATAAGAGAGGTGCTGCCGTGTCTTAAATCAGCTTTGTTGACTTGCTGAGGGTTTGCAGGGCATGGAGACCCGCCTCTTCGGCTTGCTGCTCATGCTTGTCTTGAGACGCAATGGTTGAGCCCCCCCCCCATTTCTGCAGGGGAGCCACAGCATGTCTATCGAGGTGGAGGTGCTGTTGCAGGAGGCAAAGGAGAACATCGAGGCGGCGCAGAACTACAGGGCCGAGCTGCAGCAGCGGCTGCACGGGCTCAGCCAGGCGCGCAAGCAGGTAAGGGAGGGGCTCCCGGCGGCCATAAGGTCCCCACAAGGTCCCCTCTGCGCGTCGTCTCGCCCCCCCCCCAGAACTTCCTCCCTGCTTCATGCCCGCCCTCTGCTTGTAAACACTGCTGTTACTTCCTGTTTCTGCATGAGATACAAAGGGAAGCCGGACCCGTCCCCCCCTTCTCCACCTTGCCTCTCTCTCTTTCTCTCCGTTAACCCTATACCGCTCCCAGCCCCTGCCCTGCTGGACCCCCCCATGTTCGCTGGCTGGACAGTTTTGGGCAGAGATGAACTCTGCTCATTAACCGCTGTAACGGAGACGTAGGCAGCGCTTAAATGAAATGGCATCTACTGGCCAATGTGGGTATCACAGCCCTTTTGAGTCGGCAAATACTGTGGAAGAAGGATCTGTGACGTGATGCGCATCCCTAACCCCCTTACCCCACTGGTGATTCACTGCCTCTGCTGCAGAGTGCAGACGTTTTTGAGTGTGATTTCGATGTCCGAAAAGACAAACCCAGCTGAGGGGTGGAGCTCGCCCGGAGGAGCCCGCAGGACCACATCACGCCCCTGCGGAGCGTCACACCTCGGGAATGTAGTTAATCCTCCACCGCCTCCCCCTCCCCCCACCCCAGTCCAGTTGCTGTCTGCTAAGGGTGCCGGGTCACAAGGAGACAGGCGCTATATCTGACAGGGGAAGGAAACGCCGCAATCCCGCCGCAGGGTGTCGAGCACGTAGCCCGTGCCGCCAGTGCCGCCGTGACTCGCCCCCCCCCCCCTCCGGATCCGGGGGCCGAACAGTGGCGCATTCGCACGCTCGCACGGTCCCGAGGGACGACCCTCTGTGTCCAGCGGCGCGTGACGCCAGTAATGCGGCTCGCGCTGTGCAGGTAGCGCCGCCCCGGCTGCCATTTCCTGAACTGCAGCCTCTGATCAGCTACTCACTTCCTCATGTTGTTCCTCTGCTTATCAACTCATCCTCTGCTCCGCTTTATCAGTGCGGCACCGAGCCCTGCTTTCCGTTTCCCTTAGCCTGGGGAAGACCCCCCCCCCTCCCCAATCACAGACATGGTCTGGGTCTCATTATGAGTGGGAGGGTGGGTAGGGAGGAATGATGAACTGGCACGGAGATTGTCCCTCTGGAGCGCTGTATCCAGCCAGGGGCAGGAAGGAGGCCGGCGAGGAGGAGGGGCTTCCACAGGCCCCTGCCAGCGGGTAGTAGCTCTCAGCATACGCCTGTGCATGGCTCACCGCAAAAGAATAACACTGTTGTCAGTTTTAGAGGCAGACGTCTATGTGCTATTTTGGCCGTCGTCCAGATGTATTTCGCCCTGTCTCCAGTGGCGCATTTCAAACCGTTTTCATGTAAAACTGGCGGTTTTTATTTGCAGTTACCGCCGGTCGCGGGGAACTCCTTGCCGCTGCGACGGTTTCCCCTCAGCTGAAAAAGAGCAGTTTCTTTTATTCAATCAGCTTGTTTTTTAACGCAGACTCACAGGAGCTTCGTGTCACGGAGTTCTCTGAAATTTTGGGTTATGGCGGGAAAAGGAACGCAAATTTTTCTTGGCCAGTCGCAACAGCCTGGGTATTTCTTCCAGGAAGCCACAATTGATTGATTAATTGTCTGTCTGTCTGTTTGTTCTTATTTAGAAAGTGATTAAATGCATTCTCTTCAGTACATCAGTTCTGAGTAATTGGATACTGCCCTGTAAACTTTTGGTCACATGATGGGCCTGGTCGGGGCTTGGTCATGTGATGGGCCTGGGGTGCGTCTCTGGGATGGATTATCACCCCAGCATGCATTGCAGGTACGGGGCAGCGCCAGCCAGACACGGGAGGTGCTGCGCCGGCACTTCCAGGAGCTGCAGGCGGGCGTCTCACGCCTTCTGAACGAGCGCCTCGGGGTCCTGCTCGAGGAGGTGGATGCCATCGAGCAGGAGAGCGTCCGCCCGCTCGACGACTGCCAGAAGCTGATCGAACATGGGGTCAGCTCGGCCGACGAGCTCCTGAGGGAGGGTGAGCCAAGACCCTGATTGGCAATGCATGCTTTTCACAGCGCCCCCTGCTGGTCACATTACTAACGAAGGAATGAAAAATCCTTAACCTGTTTAGCAGAATTTACTTCATATAGAGTAAACAAAACCCAAATTATGATCAGCTAGGTCAGTTATGTTATAAAGGATAAATTAAAGCCAACTTCCATCCTGTACTTGCATCACCCAATTAGCTAGGAAGATGACACGCTAGCCCTGGTCTTCTACACCGTGCCCCTCGATCATGACATTTAATGCCGCCATCATCACGCAGGCGAGGCTGCGATCCGATGCGGCATTGGGGAGAAGGACGACAAGCTGGGAAGCTTCACAAAGAAGGCGCTGCAGATCCAGCTGGACAGGTAGGAGCGGGCTGAGGTGTCCGAACGGAACAGCGGGGGGGTTAGCACTGAGCGTGAAGGACCCGGGTGGAAAAACATTCAGGCAGCAGGAAAGGTCAGACGAGGTCCTGTCCATTCCTGCGTGCATCTGTCTGCTGGAGGCCAGCTGGGAATTGGGGTGGGGTGGTGTGATCTCCCTGTGTGTATACAGGCGCTTCCTGCTTGTGAGTTTGGGATTCCGCACAATAGTGATTGTAACCCCCCCCACTGCCACTCGGTGACAGTCTATGGCAGTCCATGGATTTAGGACATCCATTAATTGAGATGAATAAGTCAGGAGGCCTCGTGGTTCGGACAGGCTTCAGTCTACACCCTAAATGTTTGGCCCAGATGTTTGTGAAATCATGTGTCCATCTGCACCACGTCTGTAGTCACATGTTCACTTTTAGTGAATATATAGACTAGGGCTGAATGATTTATCAATTTCAAATCGAAATCGCGATTTTAAGCAATTAGCTAATGGCAAAGGCTGCGATTTAGGATATGCATTATACAGCACGTTTGACACAGGATTTAAAACTGTTGTGGAAGTAGTTTTGCAAATTCATTCCGTCCTCCTTGTGTGACAGTCAGTCTCACCAATCAGAGATAGTCCAAAGTGACTGCGTATACGCCCACAAAAAACAAACACGTGAAACCCAAGGAAAACGTTACATTCGCAGTGCAGAAAAATATTGGTTCCGCTGATGAGCCATAAGTGAGTTACCTACCTATTTAATGGTCAGAGATTGTCCACAGAAAGGTCCTATTATTAGGGATCCAAGCAGCGTTCACCGCAAGATCCCAAATGTTTTTATCACTGGAATAGTTTTGTTTTCATTACTTTTGTTTAACTTTATTTATTTATTAAAGTCGCTGCTTTTGTGATAGTTGTTTTATGCGTTATTGTTCTCTGCTAATTTGACCCTTGTGTACATGGGACTTTCTGGAAGCACGTTACTAAGGGTAAAAAACGGTCGAGCGCTGTTTGCAAACGCAGCACTTAAAATGTGCCTGTAGAACTACAATCACTTTACCATGTTCAGGTTGCTAAAGAATTGTTCTATGGTTTATTAGGTGTATGTTCTATGTCATTTTTGTTAGAATAAATATATTTTGGATTCAGTTCATATGTTTCCATTTTTCTCCAACTTTGGATTAATGTATAGCGCAGTTCAGATTTTAATGTACAGTTGTGCTCAATTACAGTTTTTTATACACACATAGTGAATACTGAGTAAAAAAAAATTGCAAATCACAATATCTTCAGACAAATCGCAATTCGATATTTTCTTAAAATCGTTCAGCCCTAATATAGATTACTGTTTAGTAGAACCTGAATGCCAGTTCATGTATAGACAGGGTCTTAGCAAGGAATTCTGGGCTCCCTGACAAAATGTCACCTTGGTTTCCCTTGGTACATTCTGCTGACTTGGGCATGGGGACCCCTCATTAAATATATATTTCATTTTGGACCTCACCCTGGACTGGGAAAATGTACCAGCCCCCCACCCCTTCATGGTTTAAATTATTTGAATTTAAATTGTGCTTAAACTAGCCATAGCACTTTGCTTTCTGGGAACTACTGCTGAGTCTGTTAATGATGGCTGTGTGTGTGTTTGCGTGTGTGTCTGTGTGTATATGTGTGTCCATGCGCGTGTGTGTGTGTGTGTGCCCTCTTTCCCGGTCACTGCAGCCTCCCCGAGGTACCGGCACTGGTGGATGTGCCCTGCCTATCTGCCCAGCTGGATGACTCCCTGCTGCCGGCGGTGACAGAGCGCATCGCTCGCCACGGCAGCGTGGCCGCACACCCCCCTGTGCAGATCGAGGAGCTTGTGGAGAGGCCGGGGGGTGTGCTGGTGCGCTGGTGTAAGGTGAGTCCCCGACACGTTGGACCACGTGCCCCTCAGTCGCAGTCCTGACCCCAACACCGACACACCGACCATTTGGGATAGACAAATAGGTGAAGGCCATAAGGGGGGAATAATTTATACAGGGGGACCAGCCTTATCATTAGCCAATGACATGTTTTGAATCGGTGAGTGATAGGTATGGAGGTTATTCTGGGGGCCAAACAGATTTCAGCTGTGGCCAGTGCCCCTTTGCTCCACCCTTGTATACGCCTCTGGAAAATCTTGATGAAGAAGAAGATCAATTAAGGCTGATTCCTTTAGAGGGGGTTCTGTCGGTGTGGAATAAAGCATTTGGGAAAAAGTAATAGAGAGTAGCCCAGTAGCCTCGGATTCACCTACTGGCAAGAGAGAGGAAATGGCTACCTGGGCTGTAGAAGAGAAGAGTGTGTCCATGTGAAACGGGCGTCAATAATGGAAGCTGATCCTGTCAGACTGGCTGCTTCTGGCGACGTGGGCAGTAAGTCCGTCCATGAAGGGCTGATCTGCATCGGCTGTGGCATTAAGAGCATGTAGGATATTAAGAGCATTTCTCACCCCGCAGTATCCTGGTGAACCTCGTGCCTATTTCAGGAATCACAGGGAGCCTCTGACGGCCACGTTACTCGGAGCAGATCTGATTCGGCTGGTGAGAGTGGTCTTCAGTGGTCTCCTTCATGACTGCACCTTGGCTGTGGCCCCGCGCAGGTAGACGACGATTTCACGGCGCAGGACTATCGGCTGCAGTACCGTCGCGGAAACGCCAGTCAGTATGAAGACGCCTACATCGGCAAGGACATGGAGTTCCTGGTGCTGCACCTGGACCCGCACACGGACCACCTGTTCCGCGTCTGCGCCCGGGGTGACGGCCGGGCCGAGTGGAGCCCCTGGAGTGTGCCACAGACGGGCTACACCACGCTGGCACCGCATGGTAACCTGCCCTTACCTTGCTCTTACCTTGAGGAATCCATCGGGGACACGCTGTCTCTGGCTGCTCTGCCTCATGGCTGTGCGACTGATGGCCCGCTGTGTCTGCCACCTTACAGAATGGCGGCCGGGCAGCGAGGGCTACATCCTCAGCAGCCGCAGGAACATCGCCATGCGCAGTGACACCCCATCCGGGGCCAGAGTCCTCTACTCCAGCTCAGCCACCTACTTTTGTGGACAGACACTCACATTCCAGTAAGACCAGTCCCCAGTGACTCTCCCAGGGCTGATTGCACTCCTGTAAAGATCCATGAATTCACATTACATGTAAATGGGAAATATACAATCCTAAGTCAGTATGCCCCCCCCCCATTAAAGTGTGATCACAATGTCCTTAAATGTCACATGTGATGCAGGATCATGGCGGCCGGACAGGTGGACAAGCAAGACAGCCTAGGGGTGTGTGTGGAGAACACGAGTGGCACAGAGTCCTTGCAGAAGGAGAGAGCGGTCTGCATCTCCACCAATGGTGAGCTGACATTCTGCCCCCCCCTTTAATGGCAAGCAAGAGTGTATAATGCTAGAACTTCACCTTGCCTTGAAGGTTTGCACAAGTATTAAGGAACCTTTTATTGATTTATTTTCTTAAAGGTGTTAAGATGCCACTTAAACTTTCATCTTTATGGACACACAAGCCTTCAAACTGCTCAACAAGGGCTATGTTGTTGTGTTCTTTCCTGAAGGTGCCGTTTTTGTGAATGGGAAAGAGATGACCAATCAACTGCCAGCCATCTCCCCTGGCTCAGCAGTGACCTTTGACATGGAAGTGGTTGGCCTCTTTCCAATCACCAACAACAATATGAATGACGGAGGGAGCTGCAAGCTGAGGGTGACTATTGGTTCCGGGAGCAGGGAGGTGGTGTTTGATTGGCTGCTGGACCAGGGGGTGGACTGCCTGTTTTTTGGTTGTTCCTTTGTCAACCCCGGATGGAAGGTCCTTGTCTTCTAACTTCCCTTCCTTCTAGGTTAGGAGGGCCAGACAGTTAGTAAGCACAGTTTGCTGAATGGACCAGTCTTTAAAAAGAATAATATACTTGCATATCTTTTGTTTTTTCTTTGTTTTTCCAAATTTGAGCCTCATGTTCTCTGCGGATAGTGTTGGGGTATACTGGGGTTCCCCAGTGTAGATTTCTTCCAGATCCATCATTCCAACGATTTGGAGAGACATGATTTCCGAGTGTAACATGTCACGGGTGACTTGCATCATACTGTAACTGTCTGAAACCGAAACGCTGGCCATATCAGATGACGTCCTTGACTTTGAGTTGAAGTGGATGCTGGAGTAGGTGGCAACAGGTTGGAGTGGAATGGCCGTTGATCTGCAGTGGAAGGAAAGCACAATGAACACCGGACTGCCTTATGCCTTATGATCAGCCCTGTATGTCTCACTGAGGTGCGGCGGCAAGTGCTGGCTTTGCTGAAATGTTCTACATGAATGATTTATTTCCCCCTTCATTCATGAATTCAGCCTTGAAACGTACTGGGAGGAAACAGACCTAGTGCCTCTGGAGGCACTCATGCGAATTCGTCGTTCTTTTCCACCAAACTCCACCACAGTGGATATCGCTAAAATGTGACATGTGACTTTCTGTGAATTATTCTGCAGAATAACTAAGTACAGTTTAAAAATATATATTAGCATAGGTGGTTACCTGAGTAGGAGGCCAATTTTGGTGCTCAGTGTAAGTATAGGAATGCCAGGGTTACCATGGATGAATGGAATTTGTAGGGGAGGGGGGGGTTCGTATTAATTTTTTTTGTAGGTAAATTTGTGAATTTTAACTGCATGCTGAACTTGGATGCAAGGTCGATACTAAACGGTATGTCCCTGGTAGTAGCTAAAGACACAGTATTACCTGTTCACCTTTCCTCTGATTAAAACTTCATTGCGTATTATTCTGTTGCCCCTTTATTGCTCCTGTAAATGATAGACCAGAGTTTGAATCGCAGAAATCGCCAAGCAGAGTGGGAATGTGTAAGGAAATTGACATTTTGAGATGTGTGACAGATTTATGGACACTATGGACACGACCGTTAGCCAAAATAAATAAATGGCCAGAGGTAGAAAGTTCAGGTCCAGAAAGTAGAAATCCAGGCAGTTTCGTTTCAACCAACCAGTTGAGTATAAAGAGTCACGGAGTACTCAACGGGTTGGTCATCGAGGTAATAATAATCTGGAATTGTGTAGAAGACGAGAAGTGAAGGCTCCAGGCTCACACTTACACCGGCCTTGGCAAGTACTGATGGGAAACTAATGGGCAGATGGGTGTGTCAAGTCATCGTTTCATGTTGGCCCCATGTACAACATTGTAAGAATGTTGCAAGTATGTTACAGAAAAAGCCTAATAGTAAGTGAGAAACAAACCTTAGGATGTTGCATAAGTCAAAAGCAGGATAACTTGAAATTGCCCATGAAATAATTACAGGATGATGGTCTGTTTTAGCAGTTATCCTGTATGGCAGTGCTGCTTGGTGTGACTCGAGACCAGTTAACAAGGGAGGAGATTTGGGTTTGGGCAGGGTGTTCGCGGCTAATCTGGTCCCTACCGATGTTAAAACCAGACCTACACTTTTGCCAGTTAGATTTCGGTTATGCTTTTTGACTGCTAAATGGAGCCGTTACTGTGCAGCTACAATAAAAGAAGCAGGGATTGGCTCGTGGGAAACTGTGAATACATATACTTACAGAGGCCTAGTCAGCCATGATGGATTGAGGATTATTGCCCAGGCAGGTTATATTTCAGCAGAATTTGTTATGATAAAGGCTAGGCCCCCATCACAATCTGCTTAGAGGAGCAGGCAGTCATTTATAAGCAATACCAGGAGCTCAATGGATGGCTAAACACCCAGCCAAAAGGTCCATTCTTGCAATCTCTCTGGACATCAAACATTACTCAAACAACACAAACAAAATATTCCACATAGTTAGTACTCCTCTAGATGAGACAGATGCCAAAACTATTTAAAACAGGTCTCACAAATTCCTGGGTGTTTTATGGCAGGAATAAGTCTCTCTACATGAGGACCACAGGTGGTATTTGATGTGCTTAGCAAATGCTGGAGGAGGAGAGACTTCATAAATTAGCACAAGTCAAGAGCTGTGACATTGGTGCCTACTCATTTAAAACAAATCTTTTTGGAAAAGTTGATGCTGTTGCCTTAGACAACACCATGTCATGCCAAGTCTGGAGACCATACCTTTCTGTAAAACCTGGCATAATGCAAAGGGGTGCAAGAACTTCATCTACAGGTCATACTTACTAGCTCAGGAAGGTCGACTCCCCTAGCTTACAAAGCTAGAGGTGTGAAAAGATCAGTTCCTTAATGAAGGGAAGCCATAACCATAATTAGGCCCATCAAATGCATCGCACCTCACAGAGGAATTTCACTTATGATGATCCATCTCTGGATAGGGCCTTTCGTACAATTCCAGTCAGGCTCACCACCTCCAGTAACCAAGATAAAACCACTATTGCTGACAATGGTAAAAAAAAAAAAAATCTTTTTATTTGATAAAAACATTTTCTGTAACTCCTTTCTTACAAAATTCACAACACTAACACAATGGTTTAACATTGGTTCACTCTTGTGGCCCCCTGCAAGCCATGGAGATGTGCAAACAGTGCCCTTGCAGCAGCGGCCGCATAATCCATCCGCCTGCCGCCAAGTAAGCACCAGAAGCATGAGTCACCTACCGGTTAAAAGGACGTGCAGACTAAAGTGACAGCCGAGCACAATTAAAAAGGGGAAACAAGCAGCTGCAATTCAACCCTTTGGTCTGTAGTACTCCAATCACACCTCATACCCACCCCTCACACTTCTGCATTAAAAAAAAACAACAAACCTATCAGGATATCTGCATCCTATAAAAGTAGCACACTTTTTACAATTAGTGATATTGGGGTAGAGTAGGAGGTTAATATTCCTATTGCCAAGATGGGTGACATACACACACACACACACACACACACACACACACACACACACACACACCATCCCAATGGAGAAGGGCTCAAACAGGATGCCATTTTTTTTTTAAAGCAGGAATGTGTAAAGAGGTACCTGCATACAGCCAGAAAATCTCTTTGAAACACAGGAGTGCAGCAAACCAAAGACAGCACACTGGCCGAATGCTGCTTGATGGGGGCACAGGAGTGCAGCAAACCAAAGACGGCACGCTGGCCGAATGCTGCTTGATGGGGGCACAGGAGTGCAGCAAACCAAAGACGGCACGCTGGCCGAATGCTGCTTGATG
>JAODKM010000088.1:8495566-8506463 GCA_026780845.1 Petrocephalus sullivani
GCAGCAAACCAAAGACGGCACGCTGGCCGAATGCAGCTTGATGGGGGCACAGGAGTGCAGCAAACCAAAGACGGCACACTGGCCGAATGCAGCTTGATGGGGGCACAGGAATGCAGCAAACCAAAGACGGCACGCTAGCCGAATGCTGCTTGATGGGGGCACAGGAGTGCAGCAAAGCAAAGACGGCATGCTGGCCGAATTCTGCTTGATGGAGGGGGGGGGAAGCAGAGGCGCTTACTAAGGAGAAGCTGAAGAACTCCAGGTTTCCATGGAGAAAAGTTACTTTGAAAAAATACCTGTAAACATTTGCATAAGTAAGAGCGCACTGTTCCACTCAGAAGAGTTCCTTCTGGTGCATCCAGTGAGGAATAAACTTGTCCATATTCATTACGGACAAGTCAGGTGCTCCAGTCCCATCCAGTCCAATCCAGTCCCATACCCCACCATCCTTTTCACAGGAGAGTAAAAGGCGACATATACCCATATAACCACTGTGACCAGAGAGGGAGGGTGAGAAAAAAAAAAACCTTAAAAAACCACTGGATGGTTGTTTTTTAAGGTTTTGCATCAAGTAATTCTATTCTTATTTAATATAGTTGTAACACCCCCACCCCCCAGAAAGACACCTAGAAGAAGGCAAGTGCTAAACATAACTTTTACATATACGGTTGTTAGGCTAAAATGAAACAATATCCCCATACTGAGTTTTTTTTCCTGTTTTTAATACATTCTTGAGGTGCTGCATTGAGTTGCGATGATCAAACAGGAGTGTGCGTCGGGATTGCAAACATGCATGCCAACGCAGTCATGGAGAACCCAATGCCGTCCTGCAAAAAGCAAAAACTGGGAATCTCTGACACCATTCAGCAGGTCAGAATTACAGCAGGATACTTGATAACTGATCTTAAGTCTTCTTTCAACTCACTCTCCCCAACCCAACACTACCCAGGCCCTGCGATTCAGTCTGAGAGGGCCGAATTCAAGAGCTTCGGGCAGTCGCTGCGCTTCTGAGCTCCAGGGTGCCCGTCAACGCCGTTCTCTCCCGCCGGCGGTGCCCCCTGCATTTCCTGCAGCCGTGCCATGGCCTTGTCAATGGTGCCGATGCTGACCAGGTTGAAGTCGTGCATGCTCACCATGTGCAGCAGGAAGTTGCGGCACAGGTTCTTGTGAGCGATCTGGGCTCCCCATTTCTCCACAAACAACAAGCAGGCCTGATTCATCTGATTGTCCGCTATGAATCTGGCGGGGAAGAATATGACAGAGGGCTTGAACGGTGCCAGGAGGCCTTTATGACCAGACTGTCTAAGAAGAACACTGGTGTCGCTACAGATCTCATCATATTGGGTCCCAACCCAGAACGATCCCGTGTGACTAAGACACTTGGCATCATCCTAACACCCTCCCACCACGCCTGAATATGAGCACTATATACTACAAAGTGCACTACATAGATACAGGGGGGGTTAAATATAAATATTCATAAATATAAATCGTGATACACACCCTTGCTTCATGACGTGCAGATTCCAGAGCTTCATCACCTCCTTCTCACCTTCGTTAACATCCATAAATTCTTCGATTTGCTGTGAGAATAATTGGGACCGACGTGAGACACACCAGTTACGGTGGAATGGGAACCACCTTTGCTCCACTAGTGCACATGTGGGTGGGCTGCAGCCTCCGGAGGTCGGAAGAGGCCCTCACCGTGATGGTCTTCTCCCTGAGCCACGCGGGGTCCCTCTCATCCTCGCTGTCCACCTCCATCTCCTGGGGCCGCAGTGGCATGCAGCTGTCGCTGTGGAAGTAGAGGCGGTTGTGGCCACTGATGTAGGTGCGCTGTTGCTCTACCTCGCCCTCCTCAGACTCCAGGAACTCAGACAGGCTGGGCTTCGAGCGCTTGGGCCTGAAGCAGAGACCACGTCAGCAGGTGCCCCTTAAGACGCATGAAGACCCCTGGCCTCATAATGTTAAAGTATAATGCAAAACACAAAAATGTTCACAACTTTGTATATAGGACACAGACACAGAGGATTGCAACTTTAGCTGTTCAAATTATCACTCAAGTCAAAGACATAGCCTTGTTTATGATATGAACAATATAAGGTGAGGCTCAGGTGATCACTAAAAAGATGAAAAATTGACACTATATATATACTGTACTAATATGTAACCATCTGTCAGTTGCCTGGGAAGCTCTGTGCCACCAGAGGGCAGCACGCTCACCTGCACACCAGCACATGAGTCACGGGGGTCCTCTTCACGGGGCCGTTGCGGCTGAAGGCAAACCCTGGCTGACTGTGGATGTCCTGGGGGTTCCCCACGTACGAGCCGTCGTAGCACTCATTGACAGACACGTCTATCCGGGCTCCTTTAGGGTGAGGCTGCAAAGACGCATGCATGTCAGGGCGGCATGAGGGTGAAAGGTGAAAGTGACCTACTTTCTAGTAGAAGAAAATGCAGTTAAAGAATATGCAAGACACCGGGGGTGTTTCTCAATACTAAGAACGCAAAGATCGCACTTGTGGTCTTGGCAAGACTGGTCTTGATAACTTGGCCTTCCAAGAATGGACTTGGAGCAATGAATCATGGGATTGTTCTCATTTGGCGAGGATGCAACTGATGTATCCTTGATATTTGGGGCGGAGCAAGAACGACATCTGGGAATTTTTACAGTCCTCTGTACTTCTGTTCTTGAGTATTGGAACTGGTCTTTGACAATGTAAGATGGTGTAAAACAGGTAGGCAACACGACACCCCTTTGCAGACTACATGACAAGTACGGTCAAGTACACATATTGAGAAACACCAACTCTGATTTGAGCCACTCTATTTAGCCAATCAGATCGCACCATCATAAACCCCCTTAATGCTGATAGGCTAAGGCTAAAGAGTGACTAACCAATGAGGAGAACAGTGACACTGGAGGCAGAGGAAAGGCTAATGGACTGTGTCCATCCACAACTTGATGAAGGTTAAAACTGCCCTATATCAATCTAGAAATATGCAGCTGTACTTGAAATGCAAGTATGATTTCCATAAAGCACGGACATCCACAACTTTATAGAATAAACAAACTAAAAACAGACTTGGAAATGTCTAAGGCAAGTTCTCTCCCCAATGACCTGAATGCATTTACACTCACTTTGATCTTGCAAACCAAGAACCTCCCTTGCACACGTCCGTACCATTTGATGATGCAGACGCAAGAAGAGCTTTTAAATAGATAAAAACACTTGCTGAGTGTTTCAGGACACATTCTGAAAGCCCACAGTGACTAGCTTGCTAATGCTTTTATGGACATTATTAGTCCGAGTCCAGAGTTCCCAGCCATTTAAAAATGCCAGTCTAAAAGATTACAACGTGGCCACTCTCACCCCAAATTCCATGGAGAACTTGAAAGGCTGGTGTTGGAAGACAGGAAAAAAAAATCTACATTCTGGACAACTTTTTACCCTTCAGTTTAGTGTACCACCACTGCAGGTCTACAGAGAGTACCATATAATATATCTGGAGTACAGTTCAGCATTTAACATTCAGTTACCAAGTCACTGCAATCTGGATTCAGCAATTCCATAGACAACAGGATTCCGGGCCCTCACTTGCAGAGCCCAGTACATATGAGTGTGAAACTGAGCCTCTCCCTAAACATCAGCAAGACTGGTCATGGATTTCAGGAAGCAGGAGGCAGAACAAACTCCTGCTTGCATTTACCGTAAAGCTGTAGCGAGGGTCAAGAGCTCAATGCTCCTTGGCGTCACCTTCATAGATGATCTCACCCGGATGCAACATAGAGGTGGCACACCCACGTTGTCCAATCCCCCAGACCCCACTGGTCCTCAAACCACACAGGTCAGAAACCGCTTCTACCCACAAGCCACAAGTCTACTTCACAGCAGCTAATCACAAGATTAGATCGCTGTACAATGCACTGCCAGCGATCTGACGCTGCCGTCTCGTTTACCGACTGCATTCCAGACAATTCTGGTCTTATTTATTCAGTCTTGCCGTTATTTCTTGCCTGTGTTACTGTTCCTCTTAGAATTATTGCCAGTACTGGACTTGGTATCCAGCGCGTAGCAGGAGGCATCTGAGTAAGCTTCTCATTGTGCCAAGCATGCGGGCTAATTTCACTTTCGCTTAGACTAACTTAATAGCGGAGCAGCGCTTCCGGTCAGACGGGGGCCCCCACCACATAGCTGAAGATGAAGCGGCTGTGGGACATCTTGAGGTGCTTCAGCAGGCTGTAGAGTCTGCGGCAGTTTAGCGTGCACCAGGGGCAGTGCAGGTCGTCCCGGGCCTCCGTCTGCTGCCTGGTGTTGCTGCTGTACAGGAACTGAGGAGGGACATTCAAAAAGGTGCTTAGAAAGGAGCAAAGAGGAGGAGGAGGAGGAGGAGGAAGAGGAGAAGGAGGGGGGAAGAAGGAGCCATTCCAGTGCAGGAAGATACTGGAACCACAACATGAGGACTGCTGAAAAGAGCATGTCCAGGTGCTTTGCAGTGACCTTAATTACAGCAGGAACTCCAGTCTCCTCAGTTTGGCTCTATCCAGTTAAAACCAACTTTGAATATTAGTGCAGAAGACAAGGTGCCGTCAGGAAGAGGAAGCAAACAAACAAACAAAAATCACGACATGTGGCAAACATTCACCTGGTAAAACACACGCAGCTTCTGCCGGGGCTCAACCAGTATCTGTTCCTTTCTTGTCTGGATATTTGTGCTGATTGAATCTTTAACTGCTAAAAACATATCAGGCAAATGTTAGAATGAACATTTATTTTCTGGCACCCACTGCCAGGGTAACCCCGCGCTACGCAGAGATCCAAGCCGGGGCCAGGCACGCTGCGTGGACTTACCGAGTGGCGCTGGCTTGGGCCCGCCGGACCTGCTTTCCGCGGGGCTGGCGTCCGAGTTGCGGGTGGCCAGGGGCTTGGCCACCGGGGCGGTCGACTTGCTGCCGACTTCCCCAGTCCAGCGCAGGGTAAACTGCAGCGTGGGTCCCTGAGAGAGGGTCTCGAACGGAGGAAGCCTCTGTGGGACAGCCGACTTAACATTAGCATCTACATTATGTCGACAGAGACATCTACATATATGAATGTCCCAGACATTCAGTGGGTCTGAAACCAAACACGACTGACAACATGCGGCATCTGAAGCCTCATCAGGAGACATTGCCAGCTGAAGCCTTTGTGGAGCCCTATACAAGTTTCACCTCACCCCCCAAGTGGCACACAGCATCCAAAACAAAGTGAAATTGGCCTGCTAAGTCAGGGCCTCCTGAGAATGCAGCAGCCACCCAGGGTGCCCAGTGGATTAAGCGGCACTATCAGGAGATGCACAGAAATCAAGGACCAGATGATGTATGGAGTCCATATGCACTACCATGTAGGGCTGAACAATTTATCAATTCCACATCGAAATCGTGATTTGAAACAATGCAATTAGCAAATCACAAAGGCTGCGATTTAGGATATGCATTATACAGCACGTCTGACCCAGGGTTTAAAACCATCGTGAGAATAGTTTTGCAAATTCATTCCGTGCTCCTTGTGTGACAGCCAGTCTCACCAATCAGAAGTGCTGTGCTCCTCGCGTGCCAGTCATACTCACCAATCAGAGGTGGCCCAAAGTGACTGCGTATACGCCCACAAACAACAGACACGTGAAACCCAAGGATAGTGTTACATTTGCAGTGCAGAAAAACATCGGTTCCGCTGCTGAGCTGTAAGTGAATTACCTACCATTTAGTGGTCAGAGATTGTTCACAGAACGGTCCTATTATTAAGGGTCCAAGTAGTGTTAGCCGCAAGATCCCTGATGTTTCTTTTACTGGAATTGTTTTATTTTCATTACTACGGCTGTTGTGATGGTAGTTTTATTCGTTATTGTTCTCTGCTAATTTGACCCTTGTGTACATGGGACTTTTCCAAAGCACGTTACTAAGGGTAAAAAGCGGTCGAGCGCTGTTTGCAAATGCGGCACCTAAAGTGTGCATGTAATACAATCACTTTATTATTTGTTCAGGTTGCTAGAGAATTGTTCTATGGTTTATTAAGTGTATGTTCTATATAATTTTTGTTAGAATAAACGCATTTTGGATTCAATTATCCCCCACCCCCTGAATGACTGTTTCCATATAACAATCCACCCCCCTGAAGGACTGTCTTCTATGCATTGCTGTGCTTAGGGCAGATCAGTAAGCACACACTACCTCTTATTGTACACATTGTACTCAGCGGTTTCTTTTTCTTTTTGTGTGTTATATTTATTATCTTAACTTAAAAATGCAGCTAAACAGAGAGCTGCTAAACTGTTTTTCCACCATCTCTGTAATAGTAACAGATCCATCTTATCTTAAATAAATATATTTCCAGTCTTATCTACGGATTAATGTATAGTTCAGATTTCAGTGTACGGTTGTGCTCAATTAGTTTTTTTATACACATGTAGTCAATACTGAACTGAGTTAATAAAAAAAAAAAAATCGCTAATGAAATCGCAATATCTGTCAGATACATCGCAGTTACATTTTTTCTTAAAATCGTTCCACCCTACTACCATGCCCCCACGGCTCGTGTAAAAAGGCAAAACAGCACAATGAGGCTGTTGTTTGGGATCTGCATTAACCAGAACCCTAGACCTCTAAAGTATGGTTAAAACCTGAGAATTATTCTTTCTAATATTTCTCAGATAAAATGCCAATATAAACAATGGATTTTTACTTGGA
Source organism: Petrocephalus sullivani (assembly GCA_026780845.1). NCBI lineage: Eukaryota > Metazoa > Chordata > Actinopteri > Osteoglossiformes > Mormyridae > Petrocephalus > Petrocephalus sullivani. Next base: position 8,502,291 of record JAODKM010000088.1, read on the forward strand.
CAGCATTTTCAGTGCTAGATTCCAGATCTGCCCACATTGCTAAGCGAGCGTGTTGCACCTCTGGCCCACAGGAGCTGCACAAACCGCTCCGGCCTGATGCTAACTGGCATTGGGGGATGGGAACCGGCAGAGCAGCACCAGTCTGAACAGTGAGTCAGCTAAGCAGCAAGCTGAGGACACACCTTCCCATCCAAAATGGTTTCCCACGTCGCCCTTTTCTTGTTGACGGGACATTCGTCCACCTCCTGCATAGAGACCTCATACTCGCCGTCGAGCAGCTGTAAGCGTCTGCAAACCCCAAGAGAGACCAACCTTAACAGAGGCATTTTAGGGCTAACTCAAGGTTCTTTAATAGGTGCTACTCTGTGTATCATCCCTCCAGCCAATCAGCGAACCCCCTCCATCCCTAAATGAAAAACACACAATTTTCAGCCCTTATATAATAATCATCATTAACTTCTATAAAACTGAAGCAGATGACATGGTTTTAACTGTCAATAAATCAAACATGCAGATGTGTCTAACAGCTTGTCGGAAAAGTGTTTGCTCTACATCATTTCAGCTAGATACCAACATCTAGATACCAATTTTTTCTTGGTGAAAAGTAAAATAATTTGCCTGAAAGCTAGGAGAAAGCCGCACACATCAATATGCACACCGCACCTGTTCTTGTCAAAGACTGTCATCTGTGCAATGAAGGTGGTCTCTCCATCACCCCTGAGACCACTTCTCTTTTCTTTGTTTGGAAGTTCTCCTAGCACACCTGCAGGTAAACAAGGGTTATTTATCATATGGGGGGGGCTTTTACACAGATCATGGACTTGTAACTTACTAGTGCTGTAGAGTGGACATGTCACTAAAGATTTAGCAGCAGACAGTGTACAGAACAAAAAAAAATAAGCAAGCACAAAACTCACCAATGTTCTCGTTGGGTTCTCCAGCGAGGTGCCTTCGACCCGGCCGGGAGACCCTGAAGAGTAATGAGTAGGACTTGACCATGTGGCTGTTGTTAGGTTCAAACTCGTTACTGGAAACCAGGAGCGAGGGGAAGGTGGCAGGTTTGGATTGACTGCAGTCCGGGTTCAAAGGCACCTGCTTTTTCCCTGTAGGCACTTGCTTAACCGGACAACTGACATCCTAGAAGCGAAAAGAGAAACAGACTAAACCATCAGAGATCAGCAAACACTTGCAACTCCTGGGTCAGTCACATTCAATATTGGGTGTGAGCCATCACAAAATACAGGCCCCAGGTAAAACCTCAAAAGGTCCCAATGCAGAATTATTGCAGGCACGGGAGAGAGGAGGAGGAAACGGCCGCGAGAAAGGCATTAGTCTTCCTGACATCAGCATGAGTGACTGACAGAACTCGCCCATGTCTCACCTTCCTTTTCTTGTGGCAAACTTTGACGAGTAGAACCTCTAAAGACACTGAGTTTTCTTCATTCTCTGAGTTTACAGATGGCTTTTCTGTAAGAGGAGAGGGCACACATGAGTAATAAAAAAAAAAAACCCACTATACTCAGAGTTGAAATAAACTTTCTGTATGTACAACAAATCGGACACTCAAGAGAGAACTACCCAAGTGTCTGAACTGGAACAGGAGAGCTCATCGCAAAGACCTACCGATTTTATGAAAGAATCCTGTAAAAGTAAGCTGCAGGTGTGAAGACAAGCTGTGGAAAGACAATTTATATTTATAAGAAACAAACCCCTGCCTTACAGACACAAGTGCACGGCAATCAGTGCCAAAAGTGTCAGGAGGTCACGGCTCCAGCGAGACACCTACCTGTGTGACTCCTCTTCCGTCTTCATCTTCTCTACTTTAAGAAGCATCTCGTCTACTTTATACATCTTCCTGGGGAGAGAGGTAAACCTGGTAAACCACACAAGCACCAGAACGAGCCTCAATCCATGCCCATTACATACATACCACTGCCCCATTACATGGTGCAAAGGTTGCCGGTTCGAGTCCTGACCCGCAAGTACCACTGAGGTACCCTGAGCAAGGTACCGCCCCCAAGCACTGCTCCCCAGATGCTGAACTAGCTGCCCACTGCTGTTTCACAATGTCACATGAGATAAACACATAGGACACACGTCGTTGTGTGCTGTGGTGTGTCAGCAACAGACACATTTACAGAAGAGTACAGCAAAGTCAGGCGTGCACACTGGTGAATTAGAACTGGACTTAGATGCCAAAACCACAGTTGTTCTGAGCAGGTCCTGCACTCTGCAATTACACCAGAGCCTCATTTAGTATGGAACTGTCTTACCCCCCACCGCAAACTCGCCTCTGCCCAAGGCACCAGCATAAAAAGCACAATCCAAAGAACTAATTATGCACAGTACATCCTGGGTGTCCACCATAATAAACACTATTGTGGGTACTGCTGATGCAGCAGAGCTCCCTATGAATAGTAAATGGCGTTCAACTACCGAACAGAAAGAGGAGACGGCCTTGGGTAACAAATTGGGACTACAATAGACATCAAAATCCATGGGAAGGCCAGGGAGAGGCAGTGTGCAGGGCTCACTGCAGCCCTGCGCATTTTTGCGACAACTCATGTTTCAAAGCACTGGGGCACAATGGTTAAAAAAATCAGAGGCTTATAGCTAATCTTTTCAACCATTAAATGCCCCTTCAAAAATACATTGACCAAACACGCTTCACAAGTGAAAACGTTGACGTTTAAATAAGTGTGTTAGAGCAGAAGGAAACTAAAAAAGAACACAAATGAATACAATGAAGAAACAAAACATAGTTCTTTACTTTTCTTGTTTTATAGAAAATTGTACTTTCCAGTAGCATTAGCTCAGCCATATTTAGAACCAGATTTCAGGAAACCCTATACTTAGGCTAGACTTGCACTGTACTTGTACTGTACGGACATTATAGCGCAGAGTGTTAACGTTTCATTAAAACTCTGGCATAGGGCTTACCCAAAACTCCATATCCAATATATGTTTTTAAAATAAGTATAAAGTTTACCTACGCTGCTTTTGCTTGGGCACTGCATGCATTCTCCGAGACGATCTTAATCATTCTCATTCTTTCCATTTAAATCACTTCTAGACAGGTTTGTGAGAAATTTGGTAACTTGTTTTTGCTTTATAAATACCCTAATATTTATTACAACAAAATCACATTGCTATATTTGGAAATTCTCCAATACCACGCTGCCCTAGTATATTAAATAAAGTACTTTTAAAATTTCTTTTTACGCCTTCCAGATCATCTTGTAGCTGTTCTTCCGACAAGATCACAATTATTATTTTTTTTTACTTTGTTTATTGTTGTTTTTTGAGCACGTAACTTTTTTTCAAGACAGCGGTCGTTTGCGTTTCAGAATTGGGCTATTTGCATAACCAATCGACAAATAAATCATTTCAAGTTCCGCTCCAAAGTGCTAAAGTACCAAAGAAGTACCCCTTTTGGTACTTGTAAAAAGTGAAAGCACCGTACTTGGTGAGGTGGAAAAGTGCCCAAAGAATCAATGACAACATATGGCAGGTAGGGATGGAAACAAGTACTAGAGCACCTAAAAAGGTACATGCATACTGAAGGGGACCCAAGTACTTGATGCTGAAAGTGGAGATATATTACAGTATTTGCACACTGAAATTGGAATCCCTTTGAATATGCTCCAAACAAGCATGCAGCTGAATACAGTGTGTTGCGCAAAATGTGTGTTACATTTTTAACAGCCAATCACAATCCAGCTAAATTGGGGCAGGGCTGTATGTACTAATTTATTTGGGTAAGAAATTTTGGGGCAGGTAGTACAATCCCAGACCAGCTGCACGAGTTAAGGTGGCCACGCACTTCAAACGATGTCTGGATAAAACGAAATCAAACATGTCAGCAATAAAAAATCTGCCACATACTTGAAACGACACCACCACCTTATTCATTCTATATCATGCCACAATCCAAGAGGGTGTGGAATGTGTTCGATGCAGCAGACCCACACACGCTAATGAAACACACACATTGCGTGGCAAACATCACATGCTGAAACATTTACTATTAACACAAAGCGAAAAATAAAGGCGATCGCCACTCAAATATATTGTATTGCTAAAATGACAGATTCCATTTGAAGTATGCGGCCACCATAACCACCTTATCTAACCCCCCAACGCGCTCTCCCTGCGATCCTGCGCCAGCTCTTC
>JAODKM010000088.1:8506563-8530709 GCA_026780845.1 Petrocephalus sullivani
TGGATTTAAGGAAACTTCTGACCGTGCTAATCACCCCATCAGGGGACGTGGGGGGCCCCCCCGGGCCCAATCTTCTAAGGGGGTGTTTTTTTTTGCAAGCCAATTTGCAAGCCCCCCCCCCCCCCCCCCACTGCTTATGTTAAAGTCTATCTAAGGCTCCATATGCACTTTGGCTTGCCAGTTATTTCGTTTTTTTTTTTTTTTTTTAAGCTTACATTTTGACTTTGTCACCTCAGGTCCATAAGTAACCGCAAAACAAATTTAGATACAAACTGTAGGGCTGTCTTCAGCATTTCTGAAAGCTGGTCTTCCGCAGAATCAGCCTGAGGTTCTGAGGAACGTTACAGGTAATTCGGTACCGGTGCGGCGACTCTTAGCGCTCGGTCCTCAGTGACAGCAGTGTGGAAGCTCCAGTACAGAGAGGGCCGGCCATCTCCCAGGGAAAGTGAGATTACAGAGCACCACAGGCAGCCCATGACTGCCGTGCCGCCAGCCTGCGCGTTTTGAAGCATCGGCTGGAAATGGAGAAACGGTGCGGCCCGTGCCCACTGCCACAGGCGGTGACAGCGAGCCGCTGACATCACACAGACAGACGGTGGCAGTCTGGAGACACTGAAGAAGAAGCATTTATTGCCTGAGAAAACAACTACATTTATGGACACGTCTTGCATCTGACGCAGCGCATACGAATGAAGGGATGTTTGCCTGTCTGTGAAACCAGAATAATGCATTGCAGAGAATATTTCAGGACTGGTTTGCAGAAAAAGATGTGAATGTGAATCTTAAACATTAAACCCGGAATCCGTTATTATCAGGGCTGCCAGCAAGGGATCCTATTGAAGTTTTGCTTGGTGTATAAAGAATACATCGTCTGCTCAGTCTGTCTTAACCCTTTTATTTTCTGAATCTGTATGTGATTACTGGAGGCTGAAGCTTCCATATACTCTGGGGAAAATGCATTCAGGCTGAATTTTTACTTAATTAGGCTTCCCATCAGCCCAACCAGGCTGTTTCTCGACTATTTACTTGGCTCATTACTGAGTCGTGGACATCAGAAAGTATCCGCTGAGCTAGCCAGAGGAATCAGCAGCCCCACCCTCCTCCCCCCAGTCTAGTTGTTGTGTGTTATGTATCTCTGTAGACCCCAGACTAATGTGTCCAAATGGAACTCCTTGCCCAGGACATCTGCTTCGCCGTCTTACGACTCAGAGGAACTTATTAGCATCAGAGGGACGGCTGTGCCTCACTCTAGCTCTGAAATTCACTGCCTAACAAGCGGCGCGCGTCAGCTCCAGGGTTTCGGTGGTATAGCTGATCAGCGGGCCTGGCCCCGGGCCAGCCGGTGGCCACGTTTGAGCCTAAATGGCTTCCCCGATGCTTTTAGTTTCCCACCCCGTGATGTCTGAATGCAAGGCAGGGAGGAGGCTTTGTGCCAAGCGTCAGACTGGGGTAAAGACTCGCGACCACTGCGATCGGGAGAGATTCCAAATCCCTAAGCTGCTATACTCTCTGGAGCCGCTTGGGGACAGAGGAGCTTAGTGTAGAAGTTCTCAGCCATCAGTGGATGACTGATGATCTCTAGGGTGGAATCAGAATCGTGAAGCACAGATGGGACGTCGCAGTGCTCAGGAGCTAAGCGGCCTGCCTGCGTTTCATTCTGATGCAACTTTTGTAATGGTTTCATGAGTCATTATTGAAGTTGCATAAATATTACCTTGTAAAGAGTATAAATTGGCAGCTGACTGAAGTGCATTAATTGCATTAGTTAGTTTCACTGCAGTTACCTGCCCCAGGCTTGAAAATTTTCAGAATAAGTATTAAGACTTCATTGCCACTAGAGTGACTGATAAACATCAGAAGGCTTTTTCAGGGAGTTTCTCCAGTGTTGTAGTACGTTTAGATGTAGTTATTCTAGGGATTGTGAGGCTGGTAGGAAAAAAAGATCGAGATGCTGTACTGGTGCACCATAAAATGGGGGGGGGTGCAAAATAATGTCAGGATGTCTAATGCACAGCATTCCTCCCTGTTCATCTGCTTTTCCTCTTCATAAGAGACCATGGGGAGCAGTGCTGACCAGTTACTGTCGTCAGGTAAAGGGGACGTTGCTCTGGGCTGTTTCATTAATGCCAAAAGGCAATAATCAGAACATGATTCCAACGATCCAACTGTAATCATATTCTGATGAGTTTTGACTTTGGGAGCTGATATTTGTTCAGCTGTGAGACCACTGGAGGAGAAAGACACGTGACTTTATTTTATGAAAACCTGTTCGGCTATTTTGATTTTAATCAAACACAGCTGCTGCGTCGGTACATACTTTCAGACAAGGACTAACGGGTTTTAAATTCCTTTTTTATGGCGTAATTGCTCTTAGTCTGCCAGGAATGCCGTTCATTATCCGTAAGGTGACATTGTGCCCTGTGAGACGGGCGACCCGCTCTCCTGGAAGGTAAACAAGGTGACAGGTGAATGTTAATTCGCTAGCATGCACCCAGGGGGCGTGGTGACAAGATCCATTTTCTGCAGACATAATGCACCGGTGCGTGGTCTCAGTACCCTGCCTCGCTTCTACTCCAAGGATTGTGTTGGGAGTAATCACCATAATGGATGTAATGTCTAATTTGTTCTGCTGTGGACGGCCTTGTTTGTCTTTTGGTGGTACATAGTTTCTGACTACAGGCAGTGAGTTTTTATTTATTTATATTTTATTTAGTGTACACTTCTCCACCCTCTGACTATTTCCTAGAGGTTTGCCTGGTGGGTTCAAGCATCAGATAACAATACCCAGTTTTTTTGGGGGGGAAGTTTGTTAGCGAGGTTCCCGACAATGGACGTCACACCTTCTGAGAAATCCAATTTGGCAGCGAGTATCTCTGTGCTGGTTTTGGATGGGGATCCAGATGTTCCCATTTCCTGGTTGACGTACCAGAAAGGCAGCTGTTACACATGTATGAACCTTGCATAACCCTCCTTTATCTAAAGTAGTTTTTAATCGAATGATCTCCTGTGTGACAATAAATGAATTTTGGTAATAAATGGCTCCTCGCGTTTGCCGCGGACATGCGGCTTCCCGCCGGGAACACGGAGCCTTTGCTTATCTCGCTGTGGTATCTCGCTCGCTCTCATGGTTCCTGCTTCTCCTCCTGCTTCGGAACCATTTATCTGGATTCGGTCTCTGCCTCCCGCATTCGGATCGCTGGCTGATATGAGTAGGATTTGGGTTTCCCGGTCCCAGAGCCCAGCCATACCTGACCAAATCTCTCCCAGATTAAATAAACAGCCGGAAGATGCTCAGATTAAACAGTCATCTGAATCTATGCTCCTTACTGTATTTAACCCCCACCAGATAAGACATTCCATTCAATCACCACCCACCTTCCCATTAGGCGCGCCTTTGACCCAGCGTGGACGAAGCCGTGTTCGGTATAGAGCCGCCCCCATCGCGACCGGAGAACCTCCAGACACTTTCCGAGACGCGATATGATCAGAAAACGTCAGAGCTTGAGCCTTAGTTGTGTGGCTTAACTTAGATACATAACCTCTGTATGTTTGTGATGTGCTGTTTGCCTCACTCCTACACTCCTTTGGACAAAATACATGTACATGTTAAGAGAGACCGCTAATGGGAACGCAGCTCTAACAACACGCATGTCCATTTTTTGACGAGTGTGACTTTTTGCTATACATGGAATGAGGCAATTCTCCGGTCAGCCATGTGAAAAAAGAAACAGCACCTTCTTTCAGTTCTTAGTTTTACATAATTAAAAAAAGAAAAATCAGGTGTAAACACACAGATTCCACCGTGTGAATTATGACCAGACGTCCGCACTTTGGTCATGTCTGTCCAAAGGACATTGTTCTAGAAGTTATGTGGATTGTTCAGATGTAACCTTGCAGAGCTAAGCTGTGCTGCCATGTTCTTTTTAGAGTGAAGAGGCTTTCACCTGGCAACCCTTCCAAATGAGCCATACTGGTTCAGTCTTTTTCTAATTGTATGGTCATAAACTTTAACATTTAACATAATTGGGGGCCATAGCATGTGAGATGTAGCTCTTGGGGTTTTTTGCAGTATTGCACAGTCTGACCTTGGGGTAAATTTGCTGGGACGTCTGGTCCTGGGAAGACTGGCAATGGTCTTGAATGTTTCCTACTTGTGAATAGTCTCTCACTGTAGAATGATGGACTTCAGATTGTTTGCAAACGGCCTTATAACCCTTCCCAGCTTGATGGGCAGCAATAATTGCTTCTCTAAGATCATTGCTGAAATCTTTCCTCCTCGGCATTGTGTTAACACACCAGAATGCTCCAGACTAGCAAACTGCCAAAATGTCTGCTTTTATAGAGGTGGGCACACTTGTTGATGATCAGTTAATCAAGTGCATTTGATTAACACCACCTGGCTGCTACCTACCCTCTTAATCCCCAAGGAAGATGTAAGGGTGTACTTAATTTTTCACACACTACTTCTGCATTTTGGCTTAGTTTTTGTTAAGTAAATAATGACACTATGTAATGCATCATGTGTTGTTGTTAATCTGAGGTTGTATTTTAAGACCTGTTAAGGACCAGATGATTTTTTTTTTTAATCTCCCGATACGTGAAAGTTTTTTTAGAATTAAGACTGTTCTTTTTTTCACCAGACTGCATAATTTACCAATGTTTTATGAAGTAATCTATTTAAGTAGTATTTAACATTTTGTATTCCTGATAGTTGTTTATATGGATTATTTTATATTGCTTATTTTAACAACTTAATGTTGATTGTGAATATGAATTGAGATTCGTTTGTACTTTATTGCCAGTGACATAATTACCTCTCTAATAACAGCCTAAATAAGTCCATTTAAAACATCACTGTTCAGTGACGGCTGCCTAAAGCAAGGCTTCCGTTCGTGGCGATAAGGGTGTGTCGTCATTGCATTGCTTTAACTTTATTTTGAAAAGTAGTTGCAGAAAAAATGCATGATTTCACACTCCTGAAATATTATTTTTTTGTATGTGACAATGTGAAGGACAGTGCTATGGTGTCCCTTCCTGTCATGCAGATCTGCAGTCTTTTGACAGTTGTCAGCGTGTCTACGGCAAACATTTAATAACCTTCCCAGCAAGGACAGAGATGCAGTCATGCAAAAGCTTAGCGACTGAGCTTTTAAAATGTGGCTTTTAAAATCTGGAAAAAAATATGTATATTTCTTTTGCATATCAAAAGGTTAATTATCTGCAGTCAGCGCAGCAGTCTGGCTTCACGCTGACTGGGGGGGGAGGGGGGGCGTGCAGATAGCTGTTGAAGCCTTTGCACCGAGCGGCTCTTTGGAGTTGGGGAGCGGGCCGTTGTTCTGTGTTGTTACGCTACACGTGTTGTGGTGCATTGGTTGTGTGGCAGGGGGGGGCCGTGAGTTTCGGCAGCCCCACAGCGTTTAGTGAACAGCCAATCGCAAAGGGATCGGCTGTGGGAGCCATCAGACCTGGGGGCTGCGACCTTATTGTAGGGACCAGTGATTAAGGCCACAGGAAGTGAGTGTGAGAAGCCAGGCATCTGGCCCCCCGAGCGGCTCTGTCTGTCCGTGAGGAGCCCGTCCCCGAACACCGCTGAGGTCACGTTTAATCAGCAGAGCAGCGTGTAGTGCCCGAAAACTGGTGCGAGTCAGTGCTGCCAGCCACCGTCGGGGGACGTAGCTGAAGCTGCTCCCTGGGCTCCACGCCACACTGCCAGTCCCCATCAAAAACACCCAGCTGCAACTGCCTCCCGTTTAATTTCTTAGCTTTGTAAATAGGTTCTGGTGTTTTAATAATGGAATGTTCTTGCAGTGAATCTAGGTACAATTTCAGGAACTAAAACGAAGGCAAATTTAATGTTCTTTTAGCTGTCACAGATTTTAAAAAATGACGTGATAAAGAATAACTTTGGGGGGAAAATGTCAAGGGAGATTATGTAAATCTCTTAATAATATTGTCACCAGAAATGACAAACTTTTAAATAAGTGTGTTTCTGTATTGACTTTCCTGAAGATCCTGGGAATCAAAATCAATCAGTGAATGATGGACCTGTGGCAGGGAAACTAGGAGCAGATTTGGGGATGGGTGCTGTAGCGCGTCTCGGTGTTCAGAGGTGGGAAGCCCGTGTGTGTGGCCCTTGCGTGAGTCACCTGGAAACGCAGGTGCCCTCCTGATTGTAATCTCTCCAGGCCAGATCTTGGCAGACAGGAAGCATCACCGGCACGTAGGATAACTTTTGCTGCATATCACTCCTGGCTCTAATGAAAGCACATCAATGCTTATAAATGCATTCTGTAAAAATCTCTCTCAGCTGTCAACTTTAATGTTGATCCTATAGGCCAAATGCAAGCATGTCTCGATGCTAGCAAGCAGATTGAGATAGAAACGGAGTTGCTCTCTCCGGATGTTTTGAAGGACTGCTTGTATCTGCTTGCACCCCCGTCCCTGTGGTCTGGGGTTTGATCTGGGGTTTGATTTTTTTTTTTTCTTTTTTTTCTATTGGTTGAACTGACTGCCCACGTGAAAAAGTCTTATATGAAAATATAAGATCATATATGAATCATGTATGAAAGGGGCCATAATCAGGTATGCAAAGTAGTAATCACATAAGAACCACAAGGTTTTTTTCTGTATGGGTGGTGACTCCTTATCGCCCACATGTGCCCTGTGATGGACTGGTGTCCCATCCAGGGAGTTACCCAGCCTTATGCCCTGTGATGGACTGGCGATCCATCCAGGGAGTAGGCCTGCCTTGTATCCTGTGCATCCTGGGATAGCTATGCTCCAAGAGGCTCTATGCAACCCTGACCAGGGTAAACACTTAGCAGTTGGATGCATGGTTATATCGATAAGCACCATGCTCGCATTTATGCATGCAAGCAATATTGTGGAGTTTCAGTGCGGGACTGCAGAGTGGGAGGGGGGGGGTGTGGTTGCTGGTGTTCGGAGGTTATGGTGGGTCAGTTCTATTTTCAGACTGTTGACAGCACATCAGGCTCAGATATTGTCCATATTCCACTGACAGAAACCCGTGTTGTTTTTTTTTTTTTTTTTCCAATCTTCTGCCTGCATTAAAAAAGCAGAAATTCTCCAGCATCCTCACTCAGGATGGAGAGGCAGTGCCCAAGTCTCCTTTATCGGCACTGGCCCGGGCTGGCCCCCCCCAGGCCTCTGCCAAACTGCGGATTGCTATCTCTCTGTATCCCCTCCGATAAGGGCGAATCTCTGGCACGCCCGCGCACACCCTCAGACATGTAAACAAAGCCGTCTGATTTGAATAAACGTTCCCTCCTCATCGCCTCCTGATTTATGCAAAACTCTCTCTGTCTTACCGCCCCGCTAATGTTCTTTTCCCTGTGGTTGGCACCCTAATGGAAACTCCTCGGTAGGCCTTGTCATGCACATAGCATGAATGCTGCCACCTTTACCAGTGGGATTTAAAGCGAGGGCTGCTGGCTGAGTTTGGCCCCTGAACCCTGACTGAACAGGTAACTGGCGTCTCTGCTGCCGTGCCGACCGTCAAATTGCCAATTTTGCTTTGTATTACTGAGAGGAAAGCATGGTCTGGAGGAAAATAAGACGCCTGTTTCTGTGGCCTCCTCTGGTGTTTCAGCTGGGCGCTCCGCAGACATGGAGCAAATCTAACGGGGGATCGAATCCTGCTGAGCCCGTTCTGCCGTCTGAAATGCAAATACTAGTGTTAAAAAATCTGTTTGCTTAACACGTCCACTGCAAATGGCAGAAAAACATGCTCCGTTGCGGCCTATAATAAGATTTAAAATTATGTACAGCTGGAAGTTTGTGGCTGATAAACTGGATGGAGTTTGTGTGTAGCGCTTCTCTGAGAAGGGGAGCGGTGGACTTGGTGTGGAGAGGTAGTGAGGCTGCTGGCTACCGGGGAGGAGAATTAATTTGTGTCTCTCGGGCGATCTCCCCAGCCGACTGACGGGGAGTTTTTCGCAGTAAGGTCGAGCCACCTACGTGGGAAGAATCCCGTCTGCACATCTGAAACGGCATGAAACATCTGAGAGCAGGCCACGTCGGCTGCTGCCTCGGGCACAGAGAGGGCCCGTTCATTACGCGGGGATGAGATATCAAAGTTGCATGAATGATATAAAAGTATGAATGAGAGCCCAAATAATGGATGGCAGGATGTGTTTTGACAAATGTGTTTTGCTGCTGCTGCTGTTTCCTTTTTTTTCTTTTGAGAAACACTGAAGCCTTTCTTGCAATGACGTTTACTTAATTGGACGACTTGGTAAGTTGCAGTTACCGAAACCGTCGCCACCTCCTATAGGATGTCCATTACTGACCCGTTGGGTGATGTCCAGGAGATGAGGGGGCGTTGACCCTGCTTGTCTTTTGCTAATGGTTGAGTGGAGCCCAGCCCCCCAGCGAGGTCGCTTCCCAGCTGCTGTGTGGATGCCGTAACCCCTTCGCATGCTTGCCGCTCCAAGGTCAGGCTGTCGGGCCCAGAATTCCCATTAGCGGGGATGGGGATGCATTTGGAATACCGCAGCAGGGCACTGGATTCAGATGATAAGCACATACGTGCTCTTCAGATCTGCCTTTTCTTAGGGGCTTCTGCGTGCCTTGAGGCCGAAAGAGGTAGTGCAGATGCAGTAGCTAACTGCTCTATAAACCTGCTTCCTTCCCTATATCCACAGGGCCTAAACACGTGTGCATACTTTGTGTAAATCCAAAGTACGCACAAAGTAAACTAAAATGCCACAACTGAGCACCATATTCGTGTTGAGATCTGAGGGGATGCGATCGGTTTTATTCCTGTTCTTTTTCCTCTGCCCCCCTCCTCGTTAGATTGATTGCTTTAGCCTTGAGGTGGCTTGAGCGACAGTCACCTTCTTCCTGGTACGTCTGTGAGGAGATCCACATGCTGGGGGTGGGGACCCTTCACATCTACCTGCTTTTTCACACCTGTGCAAAGCAAGGAGAGCAGGGGAAGAGCACCCCCCCCCCCCCCCCCCCCCCACCCCCAGGTACTTGCTTTTTTGCAATTTCATGTAAACACCACAAAAAAAGACTATAATTCCCACTCCTAGTTGCAGGTAATTGTGGATCGCCATTATTCCCATAGGCTGTGACTCTGAAACTGCACAGAACAGTCAAATCTGACATTTATAAGCAGGCAAGCAGCCACATGACCAAACTACAACCAAAAACTCCAACAAATATCAAGGCTTTGAAAGACAGCCCAATAAATTACACCAGCACTGGGGAGAGAGCACTTAATCAGACTGTGACTGTCTGTTGCCTCGGTTATTCCGAATTTGGATAGGTTGCTGGAAACGCATCCAGCATGCAAACTTATTTAAGATGACATCGTCTGAATATGTGGATAACCAGAGGAAGGCAAAAACAGCTTTTGCAAGTTAGTCTCGCTGTGGCATTTAAAGCCTTTTGCCAGTAAACTCAGACCGTGCTAGAAAAATAATCACGACTATAGGGGTATCACTACAGATATACAGCCATACTCAATAGTAGAGAACATAGACTTTAGACAGGATTTAGTTCATTAATGTTTTTTTTTTTGTTTTTATTTATTTTTACAATATGCAAAGAAGCATCTCTTAAGATTTGTTATTCAGTCACATCAACAGACAACTGATCCTAACTGCATTTGCAGTTGAAATTGCAGTTGCCTGCAGTACTGAAATTGCTCAAAACCATTACCTCAAAACTGAGGTTTGCACCAGACTGTGAATTGTATGTACCTCAAGTGATCAGGCAAGCATTTGCTTGGGGTTCTTAACACTTCTGGAGTCCTCCACTTTGACAATAAGCAGTTTTTTCTCCCATACATTTTATTGTAAATTGTTGCAATACAGTGTGGAATCAGACTGGGCTTTATGTCACATGTACAAGGAAAATGTTTTGGCATCTTTGCTACAGAGGAATATGGTAACAAGTATGCCAAAGAACACACAAGACATTGCTGAGACGGGTCAATATATTTATGGAAGAATAAGAACATGCAGGTCTTACAAAATGATGCAGTGCATACAGAGGACAGAGCCAGGTGCCATGTATGTACAAAACATACAACATCACTCTAATAAATACATTTACAAGCATGCTTTTACTTTTAAAATATTTAACAGATCTTACCTTTTGGCATTTGATCTGGGGTTTCTGAGGGACATGTATGTGAGACTTCTGTGCAAGAATATGGGCTGAAATAAAGAAGTTTTTTTTCACCAATTTATTTCATGGAATAGCAGTATTAGACAGTAACTAAACCGCAGTGAACGTCTTTGTTACCCGCCCTCCAGTAATCAGTAATGTCAGATTATGGTGTTATAAAGATGAACGTAATAGATGTCAGCAACTGGTGAGACTTTATTTGAGGGGGCTACTTACTGCAATTAGGTTTCTGGTGCGAAGGAATCTGTAGATTTGGGTTGGTTCTGAGAACAGAAAGTTGGAAAAGCAGAACACTGGATGACTGGCTACTCAACTCTCCTCCCACTTATCAATGCAGTTACAACTTAATGCTGTATTGTTTTATACATTCCTCCCCTCCCCCCAAAAAAGTACAACGGACCAAGGGGCAAGAACTTCACTTTTGCAAAACGTACGGCAGATGCCGCAGTCTTTTACATTTTCTTTCTATTTGATCACAGGAAATGGTTCACCAGCAAGTCGCTCTCAGCTAGCGCAGCAGCTGAATGAGACGACACTTGCATTTCACAATAACGAAATGTATCCTTAGCGTGCTGTCGCTTTCATTCATTGCAAATGTGTGCATGTGTCATCGCACCAAATAAGTTACCTAAGTAATTAGCTCGTTTTATTGCAGAGCTAACTTCTCAGGTGCACGTGACACGGACAAGCCGCGTGCAGGCGGACGTGCGCCCAGAGCAATTACAGCCGCTTATAATAAGCATGTTGTTCGATACGGTTAGAATAATCGATAATCGGCAACGTCAAACAACTCCCCCCCCCCCTTTCTCTTTTTCTTTTCTTCTCTCGTCCAACATTCACAAAACGCAAGTAAACCGACTGCGCGTCACTCCTCCATCCTGCTGGATCCCACCCACCGGCTCGCAATGCTATTTTAACATTTGTCTCGAATCCGCGCTAATCGCAAGTTTAATTCCGTATATTCGCTTCTTTCTAATACAGCACACGGACTATTTGGCTATTTTTGACTTGGCTCATTGGAAAGCGATGGCAAACCTGGAGCTTGAATTCGGCATCGCCGAAAAGCAACACGAACATTATATATGGGCTGTGATCTACTGCCTCGGCGAGGGTAACATGTACACTTTGCACACCAAGGAAGCCTCGATACACCATCATATCCCGAGCAGAAATCATGGAGGTCTAGTGAAGCCAAGTGCAAGCAACACACTTATCTGGCACCACTGCCAGTGTGGGAGACTGGCTTATAAGCGATGGCTGCCTCACGTCCATTAACGCGACTAGTTACGCGTCGATCTGAAGTTCATACATCGTGCACCGTGGCCCACTTTTTCGGGGCAGCCGTCGCATACTCACTTTCGAAGGCCTGCAGGAACAGCTCGTGGTCGGCTTGGATCTCTTCCATCTTCGGCTTCTTCGCCGAGGCCATCGCAACAACTGGGGACGGGGGCACACAATGCCGCTGCGTTTACAAGCGGGACGGCCACCCCGCGACAGGAGCCGGAGCCGAACCCGAACCGAGCCCCCGGCGGCAGCACTGCGGCAGCCCCACGGCGGGACCGCGCCGGGAAGAAACGTCCTTTCGCGAAAAGCAAGGTCGCCGCGAGCCCGCTCCCAGAAGCCGCGCGCCGGCTACTTTTAATAATTTACACCGCCAAGTTAACCGGGGAACTCGCGCGGCTGACTAGCTACCCGTAACCATCCGTGTAAACAAAATACCGCGGAACCG
Source organism: Petrocephalus sullivani (assembly GCA_026780845.1). NCBI lineage: Eukaryota > Metazoa > Chordata > Actinopteri > Osteoglossiformes > Mormyridae > Petrocephalus > Petrocephalus sullivani. The sequence goes on from JAODKM010000088.1 coordinate 8,518,451, forward strand.
GCGCGGCACACGCGTCAAACAGCCCGTCCGAGCCCGCGCATCGCCCCGCTCCGAAATCAGCGAAGGAACAGAATAATGGAGGTAACGGTCACACGGGCCGGCGCTTTTCCCAGGCAGACTAGCAGCCCACTAGCCGGCTAAGGGGCCGAGTGCTGCCGGGGAGAAGCCGTGAGGAATCCGAGGCGGCTTCGCTCGCTATAGTCATTTATGCGGACACTGTCAATGAGGACTCTCCCCATTCATCTCTACCTGGAACGGAAGCCTCTCTTAGCACTTTCTTGCTTTTTCAGGATGTGTGAGTGCGCATATATATATATATATATATATATACACACATATATATAAATAATACGGGAATATTTACAGACAGAGAAGCCGGTAAGCGCCTTGCCCACACACTGGCACCCCGGTCTGCTGCCCTCTCCAGCGAGCGCCGCCCGGAGCGCCCCGCCCCTCGCCTCGCCCCGCCCCCCGCCGCTACTTTCGGGCGAATGGACGGAGGCTCGTGCGCTGCTGGTGCCGCGATTGGCCCGTCGGGCGCGGCGCGCCGCGCTGACGTCAGAGCCAAGTTAGGTAGAGGCGACAGCGTTATCACGCGCGCCGCCTTTGCCGTTTAAAAGCGATTTTGCGGGAAAGCGTGCCGCAGCTCGGTCGTATTGCGAGGACCTGGAGATGGGGGGGGGTTCAAGTTTTGATGTTGAACTTTAAAAAGTACTGGGATAAATTCAAAGTAAAAATAAGTGTATGAACGTTTTTTATTTAAAAATCGAACGAATATGCAATTTTGAGTGTGTTTTTTGCAGGTCCGACAGCAGATGATTTCCCCGTGGTGAAAAAAACGCCTCGGGAAGACATTCACCGACAACCTCAATATTCTGAATAAACAACGTTCTTCCTAATAACCGAATAATGCAATTACTAACATTTCTTCTAATGCATTACATCATCGCCCAAAAAAGAATCATGATTAATATGCTAATTAGAGTAACAGCCTTAGGACACATAACTTGATCTCATGATGTTTGTAGAATTGTAAACGCAAGTCTCAACAAACTCAATAAAACAGATTCATGTTTCTTATAATACAGTATTTATATATAATATGATTAATGTTATAATATGGTAAAATTCTGAATAGCGTTAACACGTTTTTATCCTATAATTTAAGATAGGCTCGGTACAATTCAGGCGGTACACATGAAGCGACGCCGCAGTTTCAGAACGGAATCATTATCCTGAGCACCGGAAGTTTGCGCTATCATAACTTCCACACGTGTTGTCTGACTAGTATTGCGGTCATCTTTAGTACGCTCATTAATTTTGAAATAGAATATTGATATATTGTCTGCAATATTTGTTTGTAATCTATTGCAAATATATAGTGAAATATGGCTGATATAGTTCAGCTACGGATAGAGGACCGAATACCTGGACTGGAACAACTGGAAAGAGTAGGGTTGTTCACTAAAAAAGAAGTGAGGTATGTCCGAATTAATGTAATAAAATGCCGTTTCGTGGCGTAATGTTAGACTCGTGGTGTTTTTTTATAATCAGAGCTAGCATTTGTTGTATGTTAAACTTTCTAAGAGCACGCTTCTTAACTTGTTCCTGAGGTATCCTAACAATACGTACTTACATGTCCGCCGGTAGCAACTTGCAAATATATTTAACATAAATATAATGTTAATATGCTCAAAATGCAGGTCAATGATTAAGAAGTCAACTGCTTTGGAATACAAGCTGTACAGATCTGTACTTAGCAAAGAAGACTTCATCAGTTATGTCCAGGTGGGTAGCCGCGTAATCAGAGTTTACTGTAATGGCCAGGTACACTTGCCTGTACAGTACTAGGAATGTGTTTCGGTGATATTGGTGCATGCATTTACTGACAACATAGAACATACATTAAGATTATTATGCACCATAACTATATTATGAAATAATATCGGTCGAAATAAAACATTTGTTGAAATGTTTGTCTTGCCTTAGTTTATTTCATTGTGCAGCACTTTGTCTGTGTTATGTAAGTTTAAGGTGACTTGATTTTTGCATTCGGAGATTGAAACAAATGTTATATTAAAATTACAACTTTGTATTTTACAAATAGCGCATCTTGTTCTTTAGTCAACAAACTGTAACATAAATCACTTGGCCTTCTTAGTACGAGATCAATGTCTTGGAATTGATAACGAAGAGAAGAGTGGTAAGTCAGTTTTTTTTTTTATTTTACACCTATAGAATTGCCATACAACTGTTCCTCACCATTTTCTCTCTAACATGACTCTAAGCTTTTACATAATGTATTTGATGCAGTAACTTTGAGGGCTGTGATATGGCTTTATGTACAAGTGATTTGGAATCTCCCATATGCTGGGAACTTGGCTCCAAAATGCGCAGCTGTGATAGGATCATTGAGGTTGACCAGTCACTTATGATTATACAGGTGTTTTGAAACATGTTGTCAGAAATGGTCATTTTTTATTTTGTACTTGCATCCCATCAGCAGTCTTGTCTTTACATTTACACCCCTGTCAGGTCACCTGGCACACGGCCACTCTTTGTGCGTCTTTCGTACCTCGCCTCAGGACCATGAGTGTCAGCTGCAGAATCCATCAATTGCTTTTCTGATTGTATGTCTCTCACTTTGGATACTCAGCGCATAGGTTACAGGTTTAAAAAGGAGGACATCGAGTACCCCATCATAGAGAGGATACACAGTGTCTTCAGACGGGCAACCGTGAAATGGAAGGTGAGGACCGAAACATTTTGTAAAATCGTGATATTTTTATGAATAAATTGGCTCTAATGGAATATTTAGTCTGGTAAGTCAGCCCTTTTGCGCGTCTCGTGGAGCTAAGGGGTCATAGTGCTCTAACCTAGCTAATGTGATTTGGTCCTTTCACAGGAGGATCTGCAGCTGTGGTTTTCACATGTCGCATTCTGTAGGAAGTGGGTATGTAATCATTCAATATGCTTCACTGCTACTGCTTCCCTTGATTCCTTGATTAAAAGTTGTGTGTGGCTTCCCCTAATTAAATATGACCAACAATTTGTTTTTTAATATAATTAGAACACAAAGACTGAGCTTAGCAAAGTCTTCGCCTCCATGTTGGCCATTCACCCAGACAAGCCAGGTGAGCTAACCCCCCCCCCCACACACACACACACGCACACACAGAGGGATATTCATTGCAGTCTTGTCAGTGGGAGTACACCTATAAGGACAAATCAAATAAAGGCATCTGCTAAAGAAATGATACATGGCATTTATTGTGAAAATCTATCATTAGTGAGATGATTCGTTGAATTCATTGAATGTTATATTGTCTGTGCAGCTATTATCTTCATGATCAACAAGTTAATTTAATACCATATTAATACAGTTATTTCTTATGTGTTACTTCTTATATAACTGTGTTATGTATGCAGTCTGCAACTATAAGCTATGTACCCTAACCCTATATAACCCAAAGCATTATGGATCATGGCCGCCAAGTGTGAGATGGAAGACAAGAGCTCCTCTGAGACTGCCAGGTGCCTTTTTCTGCGGGCCTTGCGTTTCCACCCTGAGAACAAGAAAATCTACCAGGAGGTCAGTGATGGATGGGGTCCACAGGATGCCCTTGAGATCAACGAAACCTGCTCTCATGGACTGTTCTAGAATGGCATTTGCTGGCATTTTGTGAACTGAGCAGAAGCTCAGATTTTGAACCAGAAAGCAGTATGCCGTGCATTATGGCTGTCTGTGGTCATCCTTCTGAATTCAGCATATTATTTCACTTATCAAATTTTTTTTATTTTATTTTATTCTTTTAAACCAGTACTTCCGTATGGAGCTGATGCACGCAGAGAAGTTGAGGAAACAGCAGAAGGAGCTGGAGAACGCCAAGATGGACCTGGTGGGTGATGTTCTTTTTGCTCAGAAGAGCTATTTTTTCTGATGAGTCATATTACCATACTTAGTCATTTAACATAGGAAAGGAGTTGTGCTGCTGAGGCGCTTTAGAGAGAGTTGGCTGTTCTGCATGCTGTACTCATGGGAGTGTAGTTTGGTCAGCGGTGGAGGCCTCCTGGTGGAGCTCGGTTTGAACTGCGGCCGTGTGCTGGGGAATGGGGGGGGGCAGCATTATTTTGTAGCCTTACAGATCCCTCTGTCGGACAGGGAGAGTACGAGTTCTCAGAAGAAATCCTGAGCGGGAAGCTGGCCGAGGTCGTGTACAGAGACGCCACCGCGAAGATTAAAGGTACAATCCACCACCCCATGGCCCGCCGGGCCCTCGTCAGACGCTGCCCGGGTTAACGTGTCCGTCCGGCTCGCTCTCACCAGGCGCAGAGTTTCTGCTGTCCCTACTGACAATCGCGGCCCTGTTCGACTTCACCCGGGAGCTGCAGGACGCCATTACCGGGGAGTAAGTTTTTTTCCGCTCGCGACATCCAATCGGAGCGCTCAGAATGGGCGCTGACCGGAGCCGCGTTCAGTCTGCAGGAGAAGTACGTGGACGAGTGTGTCACCTGGGACTACATGGCCAAGCGGGAGCTGGAGAGCGGACTGGGGGCGGGGTCAGAGACGGAGCTGCGGAGCGCCAGCGGCAAGGCGACGGACGTGGCCAGGAGGGAGGAGAGGTGCTGCCAGGTCTACGAGGAGGGCTTGAAGAGCCTCCACACAGGTGAGGGGATTTCAGAAGCATCGGCGTTTAAACGGTGCAGTCAGGGGAAGCAGCCACTATGCCACCCGCCGCCCACTGATCTCCCACTATCTCCCACTGATCTCCCACGTGTTCCTCTTTCGCACAGAGGCCATGTGGACCTGTTACATCACTTTCTGTTTGGACCGGTTCAAGAGGAAGACCAACGTCGCCATGCTGAAGGAGAAGGTATCTACCGGGGCGTCTTGGCGGGGTATTTCCTCCTAACCTCAGCCTTGCTGTGAGGTGGAGGAATCGGGGTTTGCGGCTTAATTCTGAGTGCCCTGTAGAGAATGCTCGCTGTAGGAGACCAGGGGTGCCATCATGCTTCTGCTGCCGTAGGAAGAGCTCAGTTTAAGTTTAAACAAAACGTTTGTGGCTCTGAATTGCATCAAACTAACAAACCATTAGTAATATGTGCTATTAGCCATTTGAATCATAATATGTGTCAGAACTGAGCTTTAGTTTTAGAGAGGGAGGGAAAGAGAGACGCTCTTTTTTTTTTTTTTCTTCCTTCCTTCTCCAATTGCTTGGAGGTGGACAGTGCTTAGGGTCTTAGGGTCTGGTAAAGGCCGGGGGGGCAGCAGCGGTACGGAGGAGTCTGATCTGGTTGTGTCTGTGCCGCTCAGAGGCAGGGCCGGCTGCTGGCAGCCCTACAGAGAGCCCACGACGCCTCGCTGCTCTCCGAAGACCTCCACAGGACGTGGGTAAGAGACGAGAAGCCGCCATGTGCACTGAGAGGGCCTCACCGGGTTCGGCGGGCCCCCGTTTAGATTACAGGCTGCTAAGGAGAATACATGCATGTGGTAGGGACCTGTGGACAGGCACTTTACATTTTTAGCATGAAAAGTTGCCCCAACAGAATGAAAATCTGCTTTGGCTTACAGGAAGCTGCTGCGCTCTGGCACGTGCTCACAGTGGATTATATAATGTATGTTGTCCAATGGGCACTGCGTGTAAAACAAACACTGCCCCTCCTGAGCTGCGCAGGAGCCATGCAGCGGTCGCGTGAGCCATAGCCGTGTCCCCGTGTCCAGCTGCAGGTCCTGATGTTGGCCGGGGACGCCGATGCCGCTGCTCGGGTCGCCGTGGCAGCCACGCGGCGCTTCAGCCAATCAGTGGAGACCTGGAGCTCCAGTCTGCAGGCGCTTGTACAGCTGAGGCGCGCTGAGACGGGCGAGCTATTCCAGGAAGCCCTGAAACGCGTGACTCCCAAGGTAACGCTCCTCACCAGCGCTGTAACTGGGGCAGCTCTCGGAGATGATTCCTTTTGTTCTGTGACAGGCCTGCCCTCATTTAAATAGATTTATTTGTGTGCTGAATGTTCCCTGTCTGACTACACTGAGCCAATGGCATCAAATCCGTGGCGGGTTTAACCAGGCTCGTCCAGCTGTGTGTATGGAATGTGGGGCTGTACACCCCATGACCCAGCTCCCTGCTGACACAAAGGGCCAGTTGTCCCGCGGCTCCTGGGTCCTCATTGCCGATGTCGACGGACGCGGAGAGATTGTGTGTCATCCGCTTTGCGCTCTGATTTCCCAGGAGAGTCTGCCACTGTGGCTGCTCAGGGTGGAATGGAGTACGCAAGCCCAGAGCCCGGAGGAAATTGAAGCCATGTTCCAGGTACCACTGCCAGAGGCATGCGTGGGCTGACCTGCATCATCACAGGGATACGTAATGTGTGCTGTGCAAAAGCCTGCTGGAGGGCTGACGTGCCCCCACCCTATACAGACATGCCCAGACGTGCCCTCACCCTGTACAGACATGCCCAGCCGTTCCCCCACCCTATACAGACATGCCCAGCCGTGCCCTCACCCTATACAGACATGCCCAGCCGTGCCCTCACCCTGTACAGACATGCCCAGCCGTGCCCTCACCCTATACAGACATGCCCAGCCGTGCCCTCACCCTATACAGACATGCCCAGCCGTGCCCTCACCCTATACAGACATGCCCTCACCCTGTACAGAGATGCCCAGCCGTGCCCTCACCCTATACAGAGATGCCCAGCCGTGCCCTCACCCTATACAGAGATGCCCAGCCGTGCCCTCACCCTATACAGACATGCCCAGCCGTGCCCTCACCCTATACAGACATGCCCTCACCCTATACAGAGATGCCCAGCCGTGCCCTCACCCTATACAGACATGCCCTCACCCTGTACAGACATGCCCAGATAGAACCTTTTGACCATATGGCCACATTATGCTTAATTAAGTTTGACTCAGTGTCCGTCTGCAAGTTAAGCTTACCTGTTATAAGGGCATTCACTGTTTTCTGGTGTCATACTTTACTTTTTGAGAAGACCGCAGGTTTGACAGAAAAACACTGTATTTTTTTCCCCTCACAGAAAGGTTTGGCATCCAGAGTCCCCACAATCTCCATGGAAATGAAACACAAATACCTCGACTGGTCTTATAGAACAGGTGGATATAAGAAAGCCAGAAAGACCTTCAAAAGGTGATCCCCTTTCACCAACCAAAGAGAGTGATCTATCTGAAATATATCACACTCCAATGTGAAATCAGAACACCATCCAAATGCCATTCTATACCAGAAGTCCTGCAATGCCACTAAACCCTCCACACACTGTGCGTTCAGCTTGCAGGACCATCGCCCCTTTGCCAAGGGATTTTTCCTCCGGATGATCGAAATAGAAAAGGAGCAGGTGAGGCTGGAGGTTCCTTTATATTCATATTTTTGTGAGCATCCAGATCAATTTCATCATTTGGTTTTCAGTTCCATTTTATTCTTGCATATAAATTGCTGTAATGTCAGACCTCCCCTTTTATGCATTACAAGCAACAACGGATCACAGGACACTGCCGACATTTATTTTAAAAGCGTGATGCTGCCCAGAGTTACATACGGTCTACGTATAGATGTCTGGTCCCGGTTTGGGCTGCAGTGTATTGTGGGGCTCCCCTGTTAAGCTGCTACATTTGCAGGGTTCCCCAAAGATCAGCCACCTGAGGGATTACTATGAGCGGGCGCTCAGGGAGTTCGGCTCCACGGACGACGGTGAGTTTAGCTAAGAACTTACACCTCTCTAGATGAACTCGGGCCTGCTTTGATTTGGTCACTGCATGGGGAATGGGTATCGTGTATAACTGTGACAAAATATCACAATGAAAAGAAGAGTCACTATCGTTATTTGTCACTATGGTGGGAAACGTGGATCTCGATCTTTGCAGATCTGTGGCTGGCGTATATCAAGGAGGAGCTTAGTTCCCATGGCAACGCAGAGAATTCTGGGACAATTCACTGGAGGGCTATGAAGAGCCTGGAAGGGGAGAGTGTGGAGCGCTTCATCACCCAGTACACCCTCCTGCAGACAGGCCATATATAGGGCGGCACCCTGACCACCCGGGGCAGCCCCCGGAACCACATCCCGCCCGTCGCTTGTTCCTGGGTACTGCTTGTTCTGGATGTCCCGTTTTGTTTTCGTCTTCATGTGTGGCCTGCCCTGGTCACTCTGACATCCCAGCACAGTTTTAAAATGTTCCCAAAAAAAATTAAACCTTTTCCTCAAGAAATCAGTTCATTACATATTTCAAGTACAGTCCTCTGCTGTGTTTTTTTTTTTTTTTGGTTAATTTAAACTTTGTTGCAAAAACCTGCAGCTACTTTAGTGCTGAGATTTGATTTAAGGGCCCGATGCTACCTGCTCTATCCACAGCTCTGCTTAAAGCCCCTTCAGTACTGTCAATAACTAACCAGAGTCAGACTATTATCATAACACCGTGTACGTCTGACATAGAACCATAAACATCTTTAACACATCACCTTATAACTTGCAGTCATTGCCATGGTAATCAGGGGTGACCTGGGCTCTGCTGGATTTTAGCCATCATGTGGCCTGTCTTGTCACTCTTTGGACAAGCGTTTATACACGCCTGTACAGTTCTGCAGTGCCATACTTACCAGTTTCATTGATATGAAGATACCTACCAATGATAAAAAGTTTTAAGTTGCACTTTAGTATTTTCAGGAAACATTAGGCTAGCAGAGGGGTCCCCAGGACGGACGGGTCTTACGGCCTTTCTGAAGCCCCTATTGTATTGTCACTTTCACCAAACTTGAGTCTTTAAGTCCATTTATTTGACATACATTATTTGTATTACATGTTCTTGGATAAAAAGGTTGCAATTAATTATTAGTAATTTTAATGACAAATTAAAGGAAACATTTCTATATTGATAAAATGCAGTGACAAACACTTCAGCACAATAATAAAGGTAAATCACAGCTACTTGTTACTATAATTACAATTAAATGATGACATGGCCCCATTTCTGCTTATTACAAAGGTCTACAAACGTTAACTAAAGCAAGCATCTGCAAATACATTATAATAGAGGCTAAAACCAATGTCGTGGTCATTCAGCTCAGTTATGGTAACACAATAGATCTTAGAATTATATAATTATTAATCTGTGCGGTTGTAACAGAAGCAATTTCCTTCAGGAAGAAATAAAGTTTTTCTGATTCTGAATTAAAATCACTTAAAATTACTTTTCAGTATGATCAAAAAGTTGTTTAATTTACCTTACATTTCCACCCAAAAAAGCCTTCATACAGCTACGCCCTATGAAGAGGGAGATATGAACCCTTCCATAATACAACTTACAGGCAAACAATGATAAACATTATAGTCCTATAAACAATATGTGGCCACCTTAATTAAACAGATTTCTAGGTTAAAAGCTCTAAGTTCTTTGGGCAGGGTTACAGTTTTCCATGGGTTGAGAACAGCTGATGCATCTTGGAGTCCATATACCCTGATTTCCTCAAGGGCCAAAACCCAGAGGTGTCTGGGGTTCTTGTCTGGAATGCTGCTGCTGCTATGGTGATCGTCTGGACAAAGCCTTTGGGATGCTAGTGAGCCCAGTCAGCTCTTTCAGCATCCAATGGGATCTCAACCAGGCAAATATCTGGGGGGGCATTTTGGGAGTTTGATCTGACACTAGACGATAGTAGGTCAGTACAGGTGAGGATGCTGATGTTTAATGTTCTCAAGCAGAGCAGGTACAGTAAGAATCCAGTTGACTGAATAAATGGCTTCATGCACCTTAGACACCGAAGTAGATCCTAGGTTTTCCATTTAATTCTTCATCCCCAACTTTGATAATGCTGATGCCACTGGCCAGATCATTATAGTCCAACCTTTTCCATGACATTTTTAGGCAAAGTGCCACTGAGCTAATAGATATTTTTTAATGCAAAGGAATTTCACAATCTTGTTTGCCTGTTCAATCTTGTAATATTCTCAGCACAAAGCAGCTTAAGGCGGCAGATGCACACAATGAGGGATGCTGTGATTAGTAACTCTTCTGCTTGTAAGGCAATGAGCTGGCTTTCCTGCCACATGGCCAATAGTTCTTGGATGCCCCTGATCCTTGCACCACTGTCAGTGGTGGATGTCGGTTTCCTCATTAGAATGTAAGTGACAAGTATGACCAGGCCAACAATCAGAACCATAATAACATACTTGAGGAAGATGATGTCATTCTCCAAGGTGTGATTGTGTTCTGCCATACACTGATATTTGGTGATTTCACTCTCCAGTGTTTTAATGTATTTCTCTGAAGCATAATTGTCTTTGGTCATATGCTGAAATGCATTCTCCAGTGATTTAAAGTAATTCACCAAAGTGTGAAATTGTTTCTGGCATTCAGCACAAGAATCTTTCACATCTTTTGTGTTGTCAAAGAAGCTAACTAAAAACTTAAAAATTTCAATCACGTCTTTCACTTCAGAAAAGCCCATCATGAGAGCCAGCTTACCTTGGCACACAGCGGGAAACCTGAGCTCTGCCCCTCCTAGAGAGAGACACATATGTGGCTTTAGAATTCAGGAGCAAGATGTTTTTTCAAGAAGCTTGATCACACAGGCAAAATGGAAGACACAGAAGCCATTACAAGTATTTAAGAAATGTCCTCCTTCCAGACTAAAGCTTACTTAGGTGAGTCACGCCCAGAACCTGGATACTTAACCCCTGGATCACTGACTTAACTCAGACTGCTTTCATTTTGGATAAATCGTTTTACAGGCTGTATACTGCTATAGCTGAAGGAACTATGCAGACAGATAACCCTTTGGCAAACGACAGGTGTTATGTCTTCTTTATAAAGACGTTATAAAGAGTTGCGAGGGGTTTGCGGCATGTATCTCCTTAGGTACACAGATGCGTGTTACATAACACAAATATGTTGGAGCAATTCACAAAAACAGAATATGACTGCTTGTTTTAGCAATCACTATACAACGGCAGCAGAGATGATGTTATAATTCTAACCCTACACCATGTGGTTAGGTTACTGACATGAAACATCACGAACTGTGATTCATAAAACACATAACCCACAACGCTAAAATAATTCGGAATAATGTAAATAATCATAATACTCACAGGCAATGCTATCCGTAAGGCAAGAAAAAAAAAATGGATGCAGATTAACTTATTACTGATCCGATCTCTGTGGCTACCAGCAGCAACTAAAGTTGTAAAAGTTACTTTTGGTTTCCTAACTTATTACTGATCCGATCTCTGTGGCTACCAGCAGCAACTAAAGTTGTGAAAGTTACTTTTGGTTTCCTAACTAGCACGCAAGAAAAATTAACACAAAAAGGTAATAGCACCACCTGGGGGTGATGGTGGCCTAATGGTTAGGGATGTGCACTAAGTGGTTGTTGGTTCAAATCCCAGTCCAGTAAGGTACCATCCCCAAGGACTTCTCCCCAGGTGCTGAATTAGCTACCCACTGCTATGTCACATGGGTTAAATACAGAGGACGCATTTTGTCATGGTGTATCAGTGATAACAATTAATCACCTTTATTTGGATCAGACTTTCAATCAAGGAAAGAAACCAGTCAAAGTGCAAGAAGAAATGCACTATTTAGCCAAGCACGGGAGGCTTTCGGGTTTAAAGTAGTCTGTAAAACCGCCCGGGATGACATGGATTATCTGGTCACCCTATTTCTACCTTATTTTTACAATTATTTATTTGATGGATGCTAGTGTTCAAAATGATGTGAGACAAATAGCCCATCACAAACATGGCTGTCAAGGGCTCAGCTAGGCATAATTGTGTCTAGGCCGAGTTGCCAGGGAATGTTTGGGTACGTAGGTCAGAGTATTGGAGCAAGAGCTACACAACATGCTCCAAACAAAAGAAGAACCTAATGACAGCTATTGGAATCGACAGGCAGGATGCAGCACTAAGCATGCAGGAAACATTAGGCTAGTAGAGGCGTTCCCAGGACTGACGGGTCTTATGACGGGTCTTATGACGGGTCTTATGACGGGTCTTCAACCTCTATTGTATTGTCATTTTCACCCAACTTGATTTTTTTAAGTCAATTCATATTCATATACATTATTTGTATTACATATTCTGTATTACATAATTGTGAACCAAAAGTTCACAATTAATTACAGTAAATAAGGAGCAATTTTAATCACAGAAGTTAACGGAAACGACGGAGAAAATAGCTTCATGCACCTTAGACACTGAAGTGGATCCTGGGTTCTCCATTGATTTCTTCATTTTTTTAAGAAAATGTATATCA
>JAODKM010000088.1:8550020-8569767 GCA_026780845.1 Petrocephalus sullivani
AATGTCATTGTTCAAATATCTTAACAATTTTAGTCTAACAGCAAAGCTGACAATATTGCAGTATTTTGCATTTAACGATGACAAGACTGGAGGTTATTAGTGTGAATAAGTAGAAATATACAAACGAGAGGAGGCCATTCGGCCCATCAAAAGTGCCACAAAGAAATGAATTATAACAATGCCATTTTTTTCTGAAGGTTTTACTCCTTTTGATTTTGCCAGTAAAGTCAGATTCCATCTTAAACAGTACATAATAGCAATCAAACCGTAATATACTGAGGGTTAACAAAGAGAAGGGCTCTTTGTCAGAAACATTGCCGAGCAAGATTGGGAGACGCTGGAATACACTGAAATATTTGAATAGGGTAGTGGGTGGTGGTGAGTGAAATAGTTTATATATAAACTATGAAAAACTGTTTATTATTCTAAGTTTGTAGCCTGCAATTAATGTATATTGCATTTATGACAAGGCATCTCTTCATAGATTTCAATTTACTTAATAAAAATAAAGTGTATTTCAGCTTACAATATGTAAATTGTGCCAAAAAACAACCGAGAAACACATTCACCACTCATAAAGAATAGTTTAAGGATACAAAGACGAGCGGGGAAGGCCTTTCATATTATTATATCCCGAAGTTCGTAGAGCGAAACATTTTTATATAAGAAAAGAACCTTTATTGCCCAGAATCAACAATGAACAATGACGGAAATCAAAAAGCCATCTCTGCGTTTCAGTTTTTCCACTTTACCCCAGGATTATACAAAATGTCTTCAGTAAGTAAATGGGGTTTAGAATTCTAATCCTATTTATATGATATGGCATGTTACATATATTAAGATTACTATTAATACTGAATTATTACTATTAATTATATGTTCATATTTTCCAGGAGACACAACAATGTAATGCATGTCAAATGAGTAATAATAGTAATAATTAACTGAAAGGTCAATTAGTACTAAAAGCTAAATTACAGTACTTAGTAATTAGAATGTATATTATATATACACACACATATCATATATATCATTTTTCATGATGAAAACATGGAACATCCCTATATAATACTCCATTCCCCACTGAACACAATACACAAACCTTTTGTGTAAACTATTTTAAAAACGTATCTGCTTATGTACATATGGAAAGATGGGAGATGGGAGACAGACATGTGAGAGGATGAAATAAGGAATTGGAATCAGAGAATAAGAATAGGTGTTTGAAGGACAGCCCAACCGTGACTGGAGAGCCCGTGCTGTCAAAGGCGACAGTGTGGTTAGCACAAGAAGAAAATTCTGCAACACGAGGATTCTGGGACACACACCAAGCAAGCCGATTTTGTTTGTGATACTGAACAGTGCGGAGGATTTCCTGCCAAATCATCCTCAATGGAATGATACATTATTTTAAGCCCAATCAGCCCCATCACTGCAGTAACGAAGCCGTGCATGATTACAGTGCTCTCACCCTCCCAGGTTTTATAGTGAGGACAGTTGTGACAATCAGCTAGGGATCAGGTAGCGAAGCTCATGTTCTACTTACTATCTTAGGAGAGTTAAAGAGTATGAATGGCAAAGCAGCCTCACTCCAGTGACATCACTCTTCTAAAAGGCGTTATATATGAGGCGATTATATGCCCACCGACTAGTTAAACTCTTTTTTGAAGTTGTACATTAACTCCAAAGGCACAAACCTACAGACACAGAAAGCGACTCTGTCTCAAAGAATGCTTGGTGAACTCATTCACCCCTTTTAAAATGTCTGCGCAAATCCCAATAAAATCCCTTGCTTTTCAGCGTGCAATTTATAAACCCTGGCATGCACGCTTCATGCGAGTGAATCCCCCCCGCGCCCCTCTTAATTTAACTTCACGATCGTTGGAAGGCCGACAGCTCACTCTGGTAGGTTCCAGCTGCCAGAAGCTGGGAATGGGATTTCAGCACCACCCCCCCCCACACACACACATACACACACACACTCCCCAGCCCTAGCCTTTGCTCTCTGAAGACCGCGTGTCCAGGTCCCGAAAACACCTGGTAGTTAGCAGAGAAAAACAAGCACCTGGCCCGGGGGGCAGGCAGGCAGCATTTGACGGCCAGCGGACGCTACAGCGAAGTCCAGGGCGAGGAGGTACAGGAAGAAGGCAGCAAGAAAAGTGAGGGGCTTTTGGGGGCAGCTGTGTTTTACTGACCCAGTCATAATGCCCCTAAAAATCCTTATTGCTCTTGCAATGGTCATCTGGTCCTGAGAAGCCTCCTGATCCTGCCTCGCTAGTTTAACACGGTGGAGAGTGAGCCGGAGATCGACATGACGCATAAATGCTCTTCTGTCTGACGCAGTTAAAAGTTATTAGATTTGATGTGTTCATCAGCAAAGAAAACAAAACCAATGTAAAATAATTAATTTTAGCATTTTAGCACTGCCTGTACAGGATGTGCATCGTATTATTATTATTTCATATTTCTCTGCCTGCTTTTTCTTTTTTATCAGATAGAAATGTCTAATTTTTTCCATCCTGGTGAATGAATGCATATATCGTGCATGCTGTAAGGCTGCCTGCTGGGTTTCTGTGGAACACGTGCCTCGTTGCTGCATTTTGTGCAGTGCTTCTCAGGTTATGCTCCCCTGTATGTAAAGCGGTATTCTCTCTCACCGCCGGACACTAAGCGGCGATCGGCCCCTCGACAGGGAGGTGGCACACAGACCTGGACGGAGCAAAGCCTATGACTTTTCACCATTGGCCAATCACCTTGCGGCGCTGTTGCATCTCATTATCCTTTTAACGAATACACAGATTCGACAGTTTAGCTTCCTTTCCTTTCTGACTCGGTGCCGAGAGCCCGTAGGTCTTGGCGTTGGCAGCTTGGCTGCTACGATTTAGGAAGGGTGTGGGGGGGGGGTGGGGGTGTCAGAGAGCTTTTCTCTCTGCATGCTCCATCCCCCCCCCCCTCACTGCCAAGTCAATGAAGACTATTCTCTGCAGTTTTCTCCAGGAGCACATGTTAATTGTCGCTGGGGCTGGTGGACTGTGGAGCAGATGAGTCAGGCCCATGCCCTGCTGCAAAGGGATGCTGGGATTACTCATCAGAAGCATGTGGAATCTCACGTGGCTATTTAAGGACATGGCGCTTCCCCGCTCGTCAGCCGCAGCCCCGTGTCGGGGGGGGGGGCACTCCTGTCCCACTCGAGAGCACGGTGGGAGCCAGGCTCTCAAATTTAACTTGGAGAGTGATGATCATAACCCAAATGTGGGTCTTTGATGCAGTCATACCAAAACTCCCCCTTTTCTTTGCATTTCCTCTGTATAAGACAGGTCAGGAATGTGTTTTTTCATGCAACAGTAGTCGACTGAATGGAATGTTATCGTTGTTGCTGAAACGGAGAGTGTTTCTTAAACTTTCAGGTTGGAGAGCATGTTTTTGAGAAAGTCCATTTCCACCAGAAACAAGTCAGGTTGCTCTATAAAACAGTCTACTGGTAACTGTGGTTGACAAAGATTTCTTTCTCTCCCTGAGTGGATAGAGCTTTGTCCCCTCTAATACATATCCAGGCCTTTTTCTAAGGGATACGGGAATCACTCGTGGCACAGAGGCATGTGCTGTGACTGCCGGCAAAAGAGACTTCACTCAGACATAAACAGTCACATGGTAAATACTGAATTCCAGTCTGTTATGTGTGTCAGAAGGTACCTGGAAGGGTGCCAGGGTAGCGCAACATTCTGCTCTTTGACTTAGTGACCTCAGCCCATGAACTTCAGCTGACACAGAAGATATATAGCAACACAATTTGGTTTTGGGTTAGCACCCCAACGTGGGAAGCATAGCAGGGATGCAACTGCGATGTCCTCTGCTACTGCTCAGGGGCTGTAGGGACTAGCTTGTGTGTGAGCAGGTGGTTGTAAGTGGTAGCAGGTAAGCGGGCCGGGCCGTCTTCCAGTCACTGCCCGAGGGTCAGTGCCACGGGGGGGTAAGCCGAGGAACGGCAGCTATCAGCCAGGCTTGGAAGGGGTTAGCTGTCATAGGTCTAGGAAGATTCCCTTTCTACTCGTCATCACATTTGGAAGTATCTGTAAAGCTTCCCGGAAGCTACTGAGGTACCATCAGCGAGGCCGTGATGGTTTGGTCAGCCGGGCGGCCGCCGCGAGGTCAGCACGAGAACATCATCTCCGTCTGAATGCCCGTGGCGGCTTCGTCAAAATGCTAAGCGCTAGCATGGGCGGCCCGCATTCCAATAAGCCTGCAATATGCTGAGTGTGTTTAATTAGAAAACACAATCAGTCATTATTCAACCACTGGCAGCTACTTGACTCACCAATCATCTGTGTTTGCACAGCAGGCAGCAATTAAGGCCTCCTCCCGTAGAGCAACAGGCCGGGCTGTATCAACAGAGCAATCAGAGCGGTACCGCTGTAAACAATGTAAATGCCATGCTGTTTCGCACAACCGACACTCATGGGGAGAGTCAGGGGAGTGCAGATAAGTAAACAGAGCGAAGGACACACAGCCTCTAACTCCCAATGGGTGGAGGCCTCTCTGCAGAGCCTCCTCCGGTGCCACTTATCTGGTTGATGGTGACCATCTGTTTACTGCCATGATCGGAGAAATAGCATTAAAAAACGGTTTGCATTCTGGCGTTTTACAGTTCATTCATTCAGATGCATGTGCCCTTAGCCACACCTCTGCTAATGTAATATCCCAGTTAAGACTATGGGATCCATCCCCAGACCTCCTCACCTGAGATATTACTGCTTCGTTACTGTGTGTAATTAGTGTGTTTTTTCTCACCCTCTCAGAGATGTATGTGTGTTTATCCACATACATGTTGAGATTATATGCTAGGGGTACTAATTATTTTCCCCTGAGGTCCAAATTCCATCAGCAACATAAATCCAAGGTTCAGTGGCCCCGATAAAATTTAGGACTCACTGATATAGGGGTTTGTTGAGGGGGGGGGTGATCAATTATGCGATCTGGATTACATTGTTTCATGCCCCTACTATGTACCATATAATATACTAGCTGGGTTCAGTTTCGCACAATAAAGGATCCTGAAATCGATAAAAATTAGCTTACTCTGAAATGTTATCAAATGCAAATACCTACATACCCGGAACAACTTATTTTCCTCGGGTACTTTAGAATATGGAAGAGGCATTTATAAAGAAGTACGTACTATTAAAATTTGAATAGGAAATGTCTGACGAGGTGTTAAGTTTTGGAATACAACACAGGATTCCAGGCAAATGGAATTTGCAGGGATATGTGTGTTTCAGTGAGATCACACAGCTTTTTTTGTTGGGTGAATGGAAGCGTGCCACTGCAGTATCATGGCTGTGTAACATGGCTCCTACTTCCTGCTCTGGAAACCCATTGTGTGTGCTTAATTAGCGAAATAGGTGTGGATACAGGTCTCAATGTGAACTGACAATATCACAACATTTCTGTCAATCTCTGTGAATAATTGTTTTGCAGACAAAAGGAGAGACAATTCTGACTATGTGCATTTTTAAAAGTGACTGATTAAAGTATGAGCTACGTCAACATTGAAGTTTCTGTAGAATTGAACAATTAAGCATTCCTTTGGTCTTTTATAGTCGTTAAAGGACATGCTGCGTTCAGTGGTCCCGGATGAAACATTTAGATCAGGAACGAATGTTTTAAGTCAAAGTCATGAAGTCTGCATAGACAGGAGAATGACCATAATGTGGCATCCTGGCACAGAGAGGAAAGTGCCACAGTGTCTCTGTCACTAGCTTGTCAGAGCTGAGCTTCGCACAGTAAAGGGCCATCAAATTAATATTACTGCATTCTTAGAAGCAGCATGGTCCAAGGTTCCATAAAATGCAGTATTTTTAGGAGGGGTATGGACAGCCTATCTGCATGCTGAAAATACAGTACTGTGCAAAAGTATTTAGCAGTCAAAGGAAAAGTTTAAAGTAATTTATCTGGTTAGTAAGTGTGTATTTGCTCAGAATAGTAAAAGACAATTTAACATTAGAACATATGCAAAATTAAGAATAACACAATAAACAGTAAGAATAATTACTTCTGTTGTCCAAAAAGTCGGATGTCTTGAAGAACACCACTTTGGCTTCCAAACCCCTCCTCAGGGGCACCCCAGCATTCTATGTACTTGCTAAATGTCATCCACAGCTCACTTTATTAATTACTTAAACTAGATTAAGTCAATGAGAAATTGATTAGCCATACCAGGTGTGTTAGTGCTCAAGTTAAAATATTCCTGGGTCTTTAAGGAGAGGTTTTGAAATGGATTAGCTAACACTCTTTGACAGATATAATATCATAGTTTTAAACATTTAAACATAATTTTCTTTGACTGCCAAATACGTTTGCACAGTGCTATACATTTTCGGTGAAAGCACGCTGAGCTGAGGGATGTTGTGTTGTTTCCCGTCATGTGCATTTGGACTTTGTGTTACTCGTGGTCAACAACAGTCCAATGACAACAAATGCATGTAGTGCCTACAGCTACAGCACAGGCTGAGGATAGACCATGTAAAATGTAAGACTTAACACTTAAAGAGGTTTTGCCATTACAGGTCATGCAGTGTGCTGGGGGTTAGGGTTAGACACTAGAATGCATGGTGACATTGTCAGATATCTACTCAAACATGCTTCACTGATCAGATCATTTTATTAGCGGTAAAGAGATTTATCTGCAACAGATGTGGAGCTGTATCGGGCCCAGAATGATGTCAAACAGACAGGCACTCAATCTGTGCAAAGTATGGCAATACCACATCATTGACACTCTCTATTCTGAGAAAGCACTCCATACCTGGCATTAGGCAATTACAGCATTTTGGACTTTAAGTCTAAAATGGCATTTGAAAATAACAGTTTGATAACTGGGTTTAGCACCCTGGGTTTAGCATTGTGTGTTGTTGTTGAATTGTGGTAGAACAAAGTAATAAGATTTTGCTAAGGCTGAAGTGTGGGCTATTAAAATTTGAGGTAAAAACAAAACTGGATATCAGTAAATCCTAAAAATGAGACTCTTATTTAACTGAATGGGACTTGGGTTAATGGAATGTGCTATATCAAATCCCTTGAATAGAATTTGTTGAAACCCAAATAAGATATACATCTTACATTTGATATATAATAGCATATATTTTAAAACAACATTCTAGTACATGAACATTAGCAGTCCATAATTCAGAGAGTCCCCTGGTTCTCAGTAAACGGCAGTGATGCATTTTTTATCTGTTTGTACAACTTACACGCCTCCATACATGTTCATGAGAGAGGCACAAAGGAAGCCAGCTGGACGAGTCTCTCAGTGTGCAGAACAGACGCTACGTGACGATTCAGTTTCAGTGTTCACCCCCCCGCAGCTTTACATTATCTGGAGGAGATCACGTCAGGCTTTTTCAGGCTGGGAATTCTATCCTTCACAAGCTCAAAGAGAGAAAAACTGTTTCCTTTTTCTGTTAACAATGTTTGTGAGATGTTTTTTTTAGACTAAGAGATTAAACCACTACACACCTTATTGATAAAAATGTAGGATAGTTTGTAAGTTAAAACACTGAATTAAAAAATACTTCTATTCATACTTGTGACAGTGAAGCAATTTCACTGGGGTTTTCCCTGATTGATCTATATTTTTAAATTCTCAAAACAATGTACTATGCTCTCTGTCCAATGATATATTATAAACCAAACAGTCATATAACTTATTTACACGACTAAATCATGTGTGACATAAATGCATTTAATGCGAGTACCAAATATGGTTTCTGCTTTTTCTCTCTTAGTCATTCCTGCAATATCCACATTTGTCTCAGAAGGAAACTTTCCCTCCAAGATCAACACATTGTTTCTCTGTCCGCCTCTAGCACGCCACACCACACCGCACTCTAAATACGTTTCTGCGGACTGACACAGCCTCCTTCTTTTCACTGGCCATTTTAATCGCCTGGGTCTGCTGTTTGTCGTCTGGTGTTTGGCCCTGCCCCACTGTACTGGGGTCCGCACTCGTGCTTTGAGGAGCTATGGGTAATGTTAAGCATGAGGCTTCATGCTGGCATGGTCTCCTTCAGGCTGATGACTGGCCCTTCCAAGGGGGCTGGCTGGGGCTGGGCCTTTTTCACATCTCAGTCCCTGGCAGTGCAGCGCAGTCTGGATGGACTCCCCGCTGTTGCATTAAGAGGCATCGATCATTTTCTAAAACATTCAGCCTGATATCCTGGGATGTGTGTGAAATAAAAGATGAACTTTTCATTTTGTACTTCCAGCTGGATCAACAGACCAACACACAGCGTTAAATGATGAGGAATTTGGGAAATCTGTTTACTTGAACACTTTGCTTTATGCAAGGTAAGCTGAGGTAAAAAGCACTCAGGGCAAACTTAACCACAATAGCTTTCTGGATAACACTTTGCATTCATTGCATCTTCATAAATTCCTAGAACATTCAGTGGACTTTCATAATGCATTTATAATGCACACACAGGACATTTATAAGCAGCATGTAAGTATACCTTAACATCCTGACATAAACAGCTTTTACATGCTTTAATATACTTTAATAACAGATATTGTAGGATTATACAGTTATATTGTTTGTCATTATGATATGTCCGTCATTATATTAAAGCTGTTTAAGTATGCATGCTGCTTATGAATGTTCAATGAATGCTTTATGAATGCATTATGATTATGCACTGAATGTTCTATGAATGCATTATAAAGGCAATATGAAGGTGCAGGCAATGTAAAACGTTACTGCTTTTTGCAAAAGATCGAATGTACAAAAGGCTTATAGCTAAAGTAAACAACACTTTATTCACAGATTTAACATTGAAACACTCCTGTTATAATGTTATATCAAAAATGCATAAGTGTTATTTGCAGGACTGAAAGAGGAGAACAGTGAATTCTGTTACTCAGACCAAACAAGGATCTCTCCCTTAGTTCCCCTATGAAGTTTCTCTTGAAAGGTGTTAATTGCTGCTTGGCAGGGTGGATCGCAGGCTGAAAACAATTATTATGCAGTGAGATGTGACTCTAGGCCCTCAGGAAGGACAGACACTTTCACATGTAAAAAGCAGCGTAATAAAAAAGGCTGCATATCAGAGGCTTCCCCTTAAACTGAACAGTTATAAGCCAAGCCGCTAGATCCCAGAGGAAAAGGATAAATAATTTTGAGCCATCAATGCGACAGCAGGAACCATGTACACCTTTATGGATTAATTGTGCCTTTGGGGACAAAGGAGCTTAATAGCCACACCGATACTGGCATATATACACGCAGGTATAAGCAGGTATATAAACACGCAAACTGCCTGGAATGATACCACAGCCATACCCCACACAACAAGCAACTCGCTCTTAAATGCTAACAGCATCATGGTAAGCGGGACACCAAACTCAAGCTACATCATGGCGCTGCCTGCAAACCCAGTAATGGCCAAGTCACCACATTCTCCTATGTCTAAAACATATGCTGCGTGTCAGCGCCACCTGGAAAGGGGACCTGCTTCTCCTTCTCCGTCATGCGATACCCAACACCCTCGAGGCCCATCCCAATGGGCAAGGGGGCCTACAATCGGGATGCTAACTAAGCTAGCCGAGATTAGGGGGAAGGGGGCAGCCCCTTGGTCACACAACAGGACTTCTCTGTCCTCACTCAGCTGTGGTCTATGTAGGTCAACGAGTTTATTTTGACCATAAGACATATTTCAGTGTGACAAGCTAGTCGCTTACCCCATCATAACTTAATACAAGCCGTGCCCAGGAAGGAGGGAGGATGTTTTTGATGAACCAGAGAGCTTAATTTAGCAAGTAATTCTCAGCATTTGTCACACAACTCCGATACCTCACAAGTGGAGCCACCATGCTTAACAAGGTAGCATTTTGTCA
The DNA here is from genome assembly GCA_026780845.1 of Petrocephalus sullivani. NCBI lineage: Eukaryota > Metazoa > Chordata > Actinopteri > Osteoglossiformes > Mormyridae > Petrocephalus > Petrocephalus sullivani. The sequence continues at coordinate 8,559,909 of JAODKM010000088.1, forward strand.
TGGGGAGGTGATGCCAACCGCTGCCTCTCTTTGGCTGCTGCACTCTGCTCATATAACACGATGCATTTTTGGAAAACTTTGGAGAATCCTAGCAAATTCTGCAGAAATTCCACATACATTTCAACGCTTACAAGACTCCAGAAAAAAGCTTCTTTATACAATCTATAAGAAAAAATATGTGGGGACGTACCAGCAGTATCTGTCATATATATTATACATACACACTCACACATCCGTACATCCGTTTTTTTTTCCAATTTGTTATTTGTTTTCAGTACCTTTCACAAAAAATTTAAATAACTTGTGGATAAATGTGTTCGCGATGTGCTAACTGCCAAACTGGTACATTGCTTTGGACATGAGTGTCCACTAAATAAAGTACATGTAAATAAATGCTGGATTAAATGTGTGAGGAAAGGGGGAAGATTTTTCTTGCCAAAGAGCAGATTCTAAATCGTTTCTCACTGAAACACGCTACTCCTGACTGTCACCTCTTCTCAATGGTCATATTGGCCCCACTGTCGAACGAGATACCAATGAAAGAATGAAAAATCAAACGAGCGCACACCCCAGGGAGTGAAGGTGAGTGGAACATTTCATCAACAGGAATTCAGAAGTCCTGATAATTAACTGTAACTCCTGTAAAGGCTTTATCCTCTCTTATCCACGCTGGTTGCCTTCCAGGCTTTCGGCAGAAGGTTCACTGACAGGGGCACGGGTTGACATTAGGGCACGTTTGCGACCATTGTGGGCAATGACCCAATCTGCAGTCTCTTCAGTTCCAGCCACGGGCTCCTGGTGTGGGAGTGCAGTGTTACACAGCTCAGTGGAGATGGCTTGTGGAAGCAGATATGAAGGAAAGTGTTGGCCACAGGGGTAATAGCATGTATAATGTGGCATTATATTACCCAGCTTACACAAACCTGCACAAACACTGAAAGGAAAGTAGAAAAAACAGGATTTCAATAGCGTAGGTACTGCTGGTGGTTTACTTTAAGGATTTCAGAAGTGTACAGCAGCTGGTATGACAGAGCGCCGGCAGCCTGTCCCAGCCTGTGCGGGGTGCAGATTCTGCTGTCAATGTCTCATTGTGGATTGCTCAGATTTGCACCTGGAAAGACTCCTGGAGGCCTTCAGCTGCAGGGACTGTGGCAAAATTTCATTAGTGGCTGTTCAGGACTTCAAATTAATTTTAACCCACACAGTTAAAGCGTAATGCCTTTAACATGGACTATTTGCTGCAAATAATAATGCGTGACAGTTTAACCTTCGAAGAATGTTTGCTTTTTTTTCTAGTGAAGAAATTCTTTTCGGTTTTAAGAAACTTATCCCTAATCACTGGGGTCCTGAAATCAAGTGCAACGTGGGCACAGATTGATTGTTCCTGTGAGGCGAAGGAGGATCTCAGTGTAAAAAGCTCCAACCTAGACCTCATCGCCCACTCTCTAGGACTGAAAAGCCTCGTGAAGTCCAGCACATGTTAAAACACTTACGATCGCTCACACACACACACACACACACACACACGAACGCAGACAGAGAATGCAGTGTGTGACCCCTGAACTGCCCAGCCCCATTTAATACATACAACATTCTGCACAAAGCCTAACCAAACAAAAGCTGGAGTGAGGAGGGGTTCAGGCAAGGCCGAGGCACAGGTCACAGGGTTTTATGCTGCTAGTCCCCTGGGCAAGTAACTGAAGCACTGAATAAATCACAAACACCGAGAAAAAAAAATGCACGATAAATCACACTTGATTGGCTACAGGATTATCAGCAGAAGTAGTTTGTAGTCCGAATCCTAAAAGATGGTTTTCTTTTCTGAGGGTGAGGGTCTCACCAGAGCTGGTGGACGACACGCATTCTTCATCTGTTTGATCAGGTTTGATTGCTGAACACAGATTCGACCAGAAAAAGTCCCTGGCTTCTAATCATGAGATTTCTCTAGCTGACGCTACCACTATCATATGAGGAATGGCCTGAGGCAGTTGGCATCGCTCCAAATAAAACCCATTCAGATCATTTTTAACCCTTTTTGTGATCCTTTCAGTTAAATAAAGGCATGAAAGAGATTTAAAGGGATTGTTAAAGCAATGGCGTCTGTTATTAAAATGTAAAAAAAACACTTTTCAAAGTTGTCCATCTTCAAGTTTGCCTTTTCTTTTCCCCAAGCATCATCTTCATGACATATTGATTTGTAATGTGAAGTAAAAGTTTCTTGCCTGTTCAGAACATTCTCAGTGAGACAATTGACTTAGGACACCGGTGCCTGAATCAGATCGGGCCATGCTGACAGGTGGTGTCAACATTCTGAATTTGCCATAAAATTCCTGCTCGTATTTAACAGCAAACGGCACCGAGGAGAAGCAAACAGGGCTGTCATGACAACTTAAAAATGTTCTGGTGATTTTGGGGTGACACAAGATACGTTTCATTGACTATGCCACGCAGATATGCTGGTCATTTCTAATAAGAAAGAAATGTCTGAGTCATGCAGCTAATGGCTCAGCAAAAGGTACAATAAGGACAAAAAAGGTTGGGAGTTTAATGCTTGAGTTGAAGACATAGTTGTATGAGGCTTGTGAGCTGCTGCTTGCAGAGTGCTGCTCATTCACTTTGATAAGGCTCAGGTGACTGAGGATCCCAGACCCCTTTAATGACAATGAGGACCAGGGACTCTAAAGTGACCAATGACAACAATCCTATAATAATCACATATACAGTTTTATTGTAGGGAGGCAGTGAACGGGGCTGCAATGAAACATACAACAAACTGAGCAAAGCTAAGTAAAATTATGGGATACAGTGCTGTGAAAAGGAATTTGCCCCCTTGGTATGGGTCTCTAAATGTTAGAAATAAGAATAAATTAAGGAGTATTGTTAATATATGTAGCAAAGTTGCAGGATTAGACCTAAATGACTTATCGGTTTTATTTAAGGCCAGGACTGTAAAGATGGCCCGGCCAATTGTGTGTGACCCTAGCCATCCCTTATCAAGGGAGTTCATGCTGCTCCCATCTAGCCGGAGATATAAACTACCAAACTGTAGGACAAATGGGTTCCAAGTGCCATTGGTTTGTTAAATCAATGTGACTTTTAATTGTTTTTTACTGTAAAATGTTCTCAGTTTTCTGTCTATTAAGTGTTGCTGCTGTACAACAAATTGCCCCCCTAGGGGATAACAATAAAGTTCAACTCAACTTTCCTGATTTTTCATTTTTATGCATATTTGTTACACTTATTGTACATGTTTCCGGTGATCAAACACATGTTAATATTAGACAAACGTAACCAGAGTAAATACAAAATGCGGTTTTTAAGTGATGAATTCATTTATTAACAAAAAAAGCTATCCAAACCTACCTGGCCCTATGTGAAAAGTTAAATCATGAATTAACTGTGATCAACCACATTTATTGTAAAGCTGAGTTCAATTTCACTAGCCACACCCACGCCTGCCAGACCTGGTCAATCAAGAAATCACTAAAACCTGTCTGACAAAGTGAAGTAGATTAAAAGATCTAAAAAAGCAACACATCATGCCACAATCTAAAGAACTCAAGAACAGATGAGAAACATTGACATGTATCAGTCTGGAAAGGGTTACAAAGTCATTTCTAAGGCTTTGGAACTCCAGAAAACCACAGTGAGAGCCATTATCCACAAATGGATAAAACTTGGAACAGTGGTGAACCTTTCCCGGAGGGGCTGGCATACCAAAATCACTCCAAGAGCGCACAGACAACTCATCCAGGAGGTCACAAAAGACCTGACTTGCCTCAGTTAAGCTGTTCATGATTCAATAAGATAAATAGACTGGGCAAAAATGGCATCCATGGGAGAGTTCCAAGGTGAAAACCACTGCTGACCAAGAAGAACATGAAGGTCGTCTTATATTTGCCAAAAAGCATCTTGATGATTCCCAGCATTTCTGGGAACCATTCTGTGGACTGACAAGACAAAAGTTGAACTTTTTGGAAGGTTGGCGTCCCAGTACATCTGGTGTAAAATTAGCACAGCATTTCATAAAAAGAACATCATACCAACAATCAAACAAGGTGGTGATAGTGTGATGGTCTGGGGCTTTGCTGGGTCGGAATCTGGAGGACAGGCTGTAATTGATGGAACCGTTAATTCTGCTCTCTACCAGAAAATCACGAAGGAGAATGTCCGGCCATCAGCTCGTGCCCTGAAGTTCAAGCCCACAGCAGGACAACAATCCAAAACACACCAGCAAGTCCACCTCTGAATGGCTCAAAAAACAAAATTAAGGTTTTGGAGTGGCCTAGTCAAAGTCCGGACTTAAATCCGATTGAGATGCTCTGGCATGACCTTAAACGGGCCGTTCATGCCCGAAAACCCTCCAAAGTGCCAGAATTGGAACAATTCTGCAAAGAAGAGTGGGCCGAGATCCCTGCACAGCGGCGTGCAGGACCCACTGCCGGTTATCGCAGATGCCTGATTGCAGTTCTTGCTGCCAAGGGTGGCACAACCAGTTATTATATTTAGGGGCAATTACTTTTCCAATAGGCCCAGGTAGGTTTTTTTTCACTTAATAAATAAAATCATTATTTAAAAAGTGCATTTTGTATTTACGCTGTGTCATGCCCTGCCCATCAGATCCTCCTGTGTGCCACGCCTCCTCGTTCCCCTCGTGCTAATCCGCCTGTTCCCAGCTGTTTTGTGTTCGACAATCAGCGTTACCTGTATTTAGTCTGCCCCAGTCCTGTCTCCCTGGTCGGGTATTGTCTATGCGATGTCTACGTGTATGCCTAGTTTGCTAGTGGTCACGCTCGTTCCCGTCTTTTTTACCCTGTTTCAACCCTGTGTACCCTAATAAATGCCCCTTTGAAGGGCTCAAACCCAGCAGCCTGCAGTATGGGTCGTAAATCCCGCTCCCGGCGTGACACGCTGGTTATCTTTATCTAATTTAATAATTTGTTTGATGATCTGAAACATGTGTGACAAATATACATAAAAAAAAATCAGGAAGGGGGCAAACTCTTTTTCACAGCACTGTATCTGTCTGGTAAGGATTACAGCTTTAAGCTGGGTACATTAGGTCTGTGTAAAATGCAGTGTAATCACTGGGCAGAATCTGATTTGGGTGGTCTGAAAGGTAACACCTGGATACCCAGGCAGAACCATGCTGCACCTCTGCCCCAACAGCACGCTAAAGTCACACCAGCAGTATAATTTGTTACTTAAAATTGGGTGGCATGGGTCACATTATTATGCAACAATAAAAAGCCTGGAATATAAGGTGTGGAGTTGAATGTGTTAGATATGCAAAATAAATGAGTGAATCATCTCTCTCTACATTTTAATTTAATGTGCTTGACTGAGAAACAAAGGTGACGAGGCTTTCCATGTTCCTTATAATTGGCACATCTCTCTGCATGCGAGAGAGACTTTTCCCTACAGGCACATTTGCGAGATGAAGCAATAAAAAGCTCACAAATACAGTTGTAAACAAAAAAAGAAGCAGAAGTAAGCAAGTCAGGAAGCTAATGAAACTGCAGGTATAACTTCCCCTGCTTAAGCCAGATGAGACTGCAGCAGTTTAACCCAGACTGAGTGTATTATCAGTATTGGCTATCAGTGCTAGCAGTGGGGTGGTGTGTGGGTTAAGGGGTCACAGATGGGGGCAGGGGTAAAAGCTGTACAAGCTCAGTAGCCGCACCCTCGAATAGGAGCTCTGTATTACTCAGTAGGGAGTGTGGAGAATTTCAAAACATTCAGCAGACACTCCTCCTCTGTGCTCATCCCGCCATCTGAGGAAGACCTCCAGTACTCCTCTGGCAAAGTGCACTACGTGGCCAACCAGCCACTGGTCACACCCTTGGCAGAGAACCAACTGGACGTGAGGTTGATGCTCACTCTACAGATGTTACTGGGAGCAGCTCATGCCGGCAAACTCCCATCAGCAGGCAAACAAAGCCGGCATCTATGTGCAATGTGGCATACAGAACCAGCAAGCAGAACCACTATATGGCATTCTCTCAAGAAACAGGTGCATGTAAATCACACCAATCTGAGTGTGTGACTGCGTGACATTATAGAAATATCACTAGAATATTCTTTTTCTAGTACTTACAAATGTAATGTTGTTATATGTATATAGTATAGGGTTTAATTGTGTATATGTATGGTCGGGTTGATGGCCAATTCTTTCGCTGGTACTTGTGACTAGTGACATGGTGTATTGCAATAGCAATAAAGGGGTTTCTCATCATCAATTAATAAAGGAAAATTTACCCATCCACTCACTTATCTGCATATGCGTCATGGGCAGTTTTGAGATGCCAGTTCGGAGCATGTTGACCCCCTACACACACTGCAGGCATGCAGCTGAAGCCCCCAACCCATCGTGATAAGAGACGATGGACAGTTCTATCCACTGAGCCACCGCGAAAATGATCTAGACCAGAATGATCCCTCTTCAGTCGGCAGGGAAAATAGTGACGAGGCTCCAGTAAATCCGAATGGACATAACAGCACTGCAGTATTTCAGCCAAGGCTTTCCCAGAGCGCTAAGTAACAGCACACTCTGAGCCGGTGAAGGAAAATGGTGCACGAGTGCATCACCGCAGCACACAAGGTGCGAAACCAGTTCATCAAGTTCAGCTTCAGAGGTGAGAGGGTGCCATTCTGCAGTCTTCTCCTGTCAGTGCTATTAAAAAGGAAGCGACTGCTAACAGGTGCTCAAGAGGCTTAGGAAGACACATTCCCAGGGAGCAGAAAGCTGGCAAAGTCTGCCTACGATCCAACTAAGGCCACCTAAATAACTATTTCCAAACTAAACATGCTAATATCCCTTAATAATATGTTGCATGAATAATATGAATTTTATGCACAATTTAATATCATGTAAATTATATATATATATATATATATATATATATACACATATACATACATATATGGATCTGAGAACACGCACAAATGTAATGCCCTGTGGCCTGTCAGTCGCTCTTAGGAAAGAGATAACATGAACGAGCTGTGTTACTTTTTAAATGCTGGTGGAGTTTGGTGCAGCTCGGGTTTCAAGCAGGAGGTGAACTATGGACTGCATAAGTCAACTCAGGAAGGGCAGTTTTCAGAATGGGGAGATGACAGTGTCTCCCACGCATTTCAAACACTGGAAATTAATGTCTTCAGTAAGTGAAACACAACCCGTGTAATGGAATGTAACCATCTGAATGCCTGATAAAGAAAGATTAAGTAACAGACAGAAGATGTATCACACTCACACAGTCGGTTTTTTCGACGTATGAAGGAACATCGGAGCTCATCTATGCAAAGATTCCAGGTCTGACGTGCAGAAAAACAAGACGTGGGTGGGAGCTCAAAGATCCTACTATGACCTGATGACAGAAAACCAAACACAGCGCTGGGACGCTAGCAGACCAACAGACAGTGGGCAAACTATGCTATTGAAGATACGTGTGTGTGTGTATATATATATATATATATATATATATATATACACACACACACACACGCGCGCGCGCACACGCACACACATATAGATATACTACACCGAACAGTGTAGTATAATAATGTTGCCCATAAACATGAAGGAAGTGAAGGTATCCATGATCAAGGTACGAGCTGAGGTATCAAACCTGCTGATACAAACCCCCTGCCCTCCCCGTGCCAATCACCCATCTGGATAAAAAGACCCCCCCCCCCCCCCCCCCCCCCCAACCACCCCCCACCGCACAAACCGCCCCCCCCCCCCCCCCCCCAAAAGAACGAAGAAAATCTGCCCTGAGGTTTGCACAGCATGAGCAGCCAGCAGATACCCGGGTCTGCGCCCAGCAGGGTGCTCATGTGCGAGGGCCTTTCAGAGCCAGAGCTTGGGCTGGATCACGGCACAACCAGGCGCACCGAGCAGCCGCAAGACTTAAGGGTAAATGTTAAGCAAAAAAGCACAAATTCTTACAATTTACAGTAGATGATATTATGTTTACAGCTAAATGAAAAAAGGAGATGAGCAACATATACACCATATGACAAGCAGCCCAGGACCATTGCGCTTCATTTTCTCCTTCCAGCATATCTGCCACTTCTGATAAAACATAAGCAGAATATGTGATCTGCTATTTAAGTCACTTCTCAATTTGCCATGCGAAACCACTGGTTTTACAGATGCCTTGCTTAAATAAGTTTCACATTGTCATGAACAAATAGTATATTTATGTTTTACGGTTATAGTCCCAATTATTTTTTTCCCTAAATGAATATATGTGACATTTCTGCTGACCTTTATTCATTAATCCCCTTATAAAATTTTAAAAATGACCTCTAGCCTGTGTTTTCCCCTGATAAAAGGTTTGACCAATTCTAAAGAGAATCTAGAATTTCTAAGCACTGACTCACAATTTAATGACTCTCTTGCAGGAAAACACAGATATATGACTGAACTCCAATTAAAGAGCATGTAGTGGTTAGTAGAATGTTTGCGAAAGGGAAAAAATTTAAACCAGGTTCCTCCAAAAAAAAACTTTTTTTTTTTTAAGTCAGTTTTTGGACCAAAAATTTTAGGGATTAAAATACGTGCCTATTCCTCATTGATTCTGCGTTGCATTTTAAACCATACTGCGTCGTAGGCGAATGCAGCAGGAACAGCAGCATGAGAGCAGGAGATGGGAGCCATGCTGAGCACCTTCACAGCTGAGTGGTTCCACCCCGAACGTGCACCCATACCTGGACTACTGGAGGACCTCCAGCCCGAAATGACTAAACCTGGCTGCCAGAGATGTGCAGATGTCACTCGGGCAAGACTTTCCCTGTGCCAGAAAGAAGACCACGACATCAGTGTCGAAAGGAGGCAGCAGTTTAAAAGGCTGTATGCAACAGTGGTACCAAGCAACAGGAAGCTTCTGGAGCAAGGGGGACTGGGTAACAAAGCATTTTGCAAGAGCAGGAGAACCATACTCCAAGTTTCCCGCCTGTTCTGCTCTGCAACCTACAGTTAATCGCCAAAGCTCCTCCAATCTGTCCCCTTTCTGCCCTCCCCCCTGGCCACAAAAGCATCTGAGGGCCTCTGCCCCTCTGGACAAACATTTTCTTCCAGACGACCAGCGCGGAGAGCATACGTTTCTGCCAGCATCCCAAAATAGTGGCCTTACCACACTTGGGTCAGATGGTTTTGAAATACATGACAAATGCCGTGTTGTGTTTATAGTTCAAGTGGTTGAAGAGGGCTGCCACGAGGGGCCCCGACACACCTCTGACCACCACTCATACGCACCGAGACGGAAAAACCCCTTCGGTGGCGGGAGAGGAGAGGCCAGGGTTAGAAAACACCTGTGCTCTCTCTCCAGGAGACTCGACAAGACCACTCCAGCCCTACTGTCGCTAAATATAGAACTATACGGAGAGGGTTATTATTCTAACACGCACATGATGGTTAGAGGGTAGTATCAAATTGAATTTTGTGTTGTTCTGATGGTCTACCCAGCTGCTGCCAGTGAATATGATCTGGGATAGTAAGAACTAACTGGAGCCATTTAAGGACAACATATTTTAGTTCTCTGTGCTCAATGCTTAAATAATGAAACTAATAACACATGCCAATAAAATTATTACGAAGTTTAAATCTGTTTGGAAAGTAAGCTCAAACTAACAGAATATTGTTTATTTTTTTAGAAGGGGGGGCCCAGGTTTTGAAGAGGCATCAGTTCCCATGACTAATGGCATAAAGGACATGCCTAACATTGCTAGAATAAAATGCTGACTCTTAACCACATTAACCACCCCCGCCCCCCCCCCACCCCCCCACCCCCCCCACCCCCCCCGCTCGCCCGCACCGGCCGGCCGCCCCACCCCCCCCCACGCCCCAGCCCCCCCC
>JAODKM010000088.1:8578238-8593549 GCA_026780845.1 Petrocephalus sullivani
CATCAAGGGGCAAACAAGAGGCAGCTGAATAAAGGAAACAAGCGGAGAATTCACATGAGGCAAACACAATCAGGGTCGGGTGCGACTAATTAAGCCCCGCCAGAGGGCAAAACAGGGGAAAAACACGAAGGGCGGGGCTGAGCGTAACAATAAGTATGATAAAAAAAATATATATATATATAGCAGACACAACGGAAAAAAAAGAAATAAAATAAATACATAAATAAAATAATAATAATAAAATAAACAGATATTTGCGTGCATGTGCAAATAAATACATACACACACACACACATATATAGATGTATGCATACACATATATGTATATGCAACACACTACAAGAATACATAGCATCCAAAAGCATGAATTAAACAACCTATAGTAAGGCTACCCAAATGCTTACTTAAACAAATGTGTTTTGAGTTGTTTCTTAAATGTTTAAAATGATGGAGCAGATCTAAGTGACATTGGGAGACCGTTCCATAACCTTGGGGCCACAGACTGAAAAGCACGATCCCCGCGAGTCTTTAATCTGGTCCTAGGAACTGAAAGGAGGTGTGAGCGAGTAGATCGCAGAGTACAGCCACAGAAATTGTGTTGCAGGAGGTCAGTGATATATTGAGGAGCTTGACCGTGAAAGGCTCTGTGAGTACCAAGATCTTGAACTGGATCCTGAATTCAACAGGGAGCCAGTGAAGAGAGGATAAGATTGGGGTGATGTGAGACCATTTGTGTGAGTGTGTTAAAAGCCTAGCAGCTGCATTTTGGATGATCTGCAGGCGAGACAAACCTGCTTTACTAAGACAGGTAAAAAGGGAGTTGCAGTTATCTAGGCGTGAAGAGATGAATACATGGATGAGTATTTCCATCTCAGCCACAGAGACGACAGCTCGCAGCTTAGACAGGTTTCTCATCTGAAAAAAGCAGGATCGACTGAGACACCTGACATGAGCATCGAAGGTCAGGGATTGATCAAAAATAACCCCATGATTGCGCAAAGATGCATGGCAGGAGAAAAATAGCGGGTAGTTTTTGAGTTACCTCCACATGGAGGTTGGGTGGGGTGAGGATCATGACCTCAGTTTTTTGGGCATTTAACTTCAGATAGTTGTCAGATAGCCAATTATTAACCTCCATCAAGCAGTCAACCAGGGAGGACAGCTTGGAAAGTTGCTCAGGCTTAAAAGAGCAGTAAAGCTGAATATCATCAGCATAAAAATGATAAGAAACATCAGGAGACGAGTTAATAATCCCAGCTAATGGAAGCATATATAATGAGAATAAAATCGGCCCAAGAATAGATCCTTGAGGCACCCCACACATTAGAGGAGCAGAGGTGGATGGGAACTCGCCCATGCAAACAGAAAAACTCCTACCAGATAAATAAGAGGTAAACCAGGCCAAAGGTGGCCCAGTAATGCCCACAGAGTGATTTAGCCTATGTAAAAGAATGCTATGGTCAGCCATGTCAAAGGCTGAACTGAGATCAAGTAACACTAGTACAGAGCATTCCCCAACATCAGCAGCCATTAACAGATCATTAGACAATTTAAGGAGAGCCGTTTCTGTGGAGTGATGCTTTCGAAAACCTGACTGGAAAGGATTCAAAAGAAGAGTTGGAAGAGTTGGGGCTTCAGCAAAAATTTTGCTCAGCAGAAATTAAAAATGTCTAAAAAACCATGGCTTCAGATAAATTGTGATAAAGCTGAGCAGAACCAGCTTTACGCACATTCCTGGGTGGCATGCTTGCAGTGCGAGTGTGGGAGGGTGGCACGCTTATCGGACGCGAGGCGCAGCTAGGAGGCGTGAGGCCCCCAGGCTGGCCGTGGCTGTGCTGGTGAAAGCCCACAGTCAGCAGAAGGACAGGAGCGCGAAACATTCGATTTTCTGGAATATGCAAGGCGGACCTTGAACACAGTACTGAAGACTTCATATTCACAGAAGGTTCCTCTGTAGAACATATGCCCAATTCTTAGTTAAGCAGGGCTGCTCATCCTTTCAAAAGGAACAAAGGTGACATGGTCTGCACTACCTCAGACACAGACGCAGATGCTAGTGCTTGCACAACTTGCTGTTTCAGACTCAGAACAGGGTTGCTCAAGAATGAGCCCAGCTCCCAAATTTGGGACACACAGCATTATCCTCCTCACCATTTGTCCCTGAAAGCGTCAGTGCTTTTTTAGTGCACTCCGTCTTGCACTTCCCTCCATAGCCTGCTTATCAGGTCTGTTGGGGTCTCATTACAGGGAACTATGACCCTGATACATGAGCGTTCATGTACTAGACAGGCTTAGAAAAAAAAAACAACTGCTTGAAAACAGATCAACAAGCACAGCATTATGACGCCAATTCTGTGGCACTTGTCCAGCAGTGCCTTCTGGTGGACAACTACCACCACTGCAGCTAAATGAATCTGAGAAGTGGAGTAGCTGATCTGGAGAATTCTGGGTGCGCTTCTTAGATGTTGTGCCGGTCAGAAACAAAATAAATTTGACAAATTTGGAAAAAAAAAAAATCTACCATAAATGCTTCAGAATGTTAACCAGTGACTTTTCTCACACGTGCACACACACGTTTGTATTCCTGTCTTAGTGAGGACCGTCCATTTATTTCTATGGGAAGAACCCTAATCCCAGCAATGATAACCTAAACCCCTACCCATTTTTAGTTTTTGATTGTAATCACATATTTTTTTTATTATAAAATTCAGTTTCCCAAAAAGGTGATTCCCACAATGTCAAAATAACAGGTTTTTATTACATTGTGGGGACATTTGCAAATACGTGTTTCTCAAAGTTGATCAAAATATATCAAGGTTCCCCCAAAAGGAAGATAATATGGGCTGGTCTTGAGCATAAAACTCCTGGGCTGAAAAGTAGTCCCACTCCATGCTTGATGGAAACAGTGATTTGCCATCAAAGCCTTATTGAATACACCAAGGTTATAAGCTATAAAAGGATTTTTTCAAAATCAGAATAACAGCAATTAAATCTGGCACAGTACTCATCCATTCTGCACTTATGAAATGTTTACGCTAACAACAACATTTAACAACAAAGATATATGCTAACCAATCCATGCTGGATGTCTACTGTAAATTCGAAGTGCAAATTTTACTGATTGCCCCATGTTTCCTGCAACTCCATCTTTGATCACACTGAATCACAAAAAAAATTCTGTCTGCTTCTGTCTAATCCGTGTGTTCTACATTAATTCCAGTGCGCTGAAGTGAAATCTGAAAACGCATTTTGTATCACATCAGTATCTTGTATGCAGGACCAAAAATTACTTTTTGTTGTAGAAATACAATACATAAAGAAAGCTTGCCTTACAACAGTGTGATGTTTGAAAAATGTATTCGTTGCGACACAATAGTAAAAACAGAAGTTCACCTAAGGCTTTTGCGCATGTGAGTGCCCGTTGTTGCCCGCTGCAGAAACTAACGATAGTCGCCCATCATGTTTGGGTCACAGTGGCCAGTGGCCCGTCTTGACTTAAATTGAGCTGAAACCAGCTCATTGACATGCCTAGACCCACACAGCACATGACAAACCGTACACTCGGGGTGAGCCACATGCGAGTTGTGTGACGGCGATCCCGAATCTCGACCTACATCGTGTGTTCTGTGGGAATGTGCACAGATGATGCAGAAGCATGAATGCAAGCAGGAAACATATTTCAAACGAGGCAATAGTGGACACACACATGACAAAAACAGCTGTTATGTTGCCATGCAACAATACGTGTATCAAAGTAACAGAGAATCGCAAAACAATACTATGCCTATAACTTAAAATCTGGACGTGCTAGGAAAACTTTTGCAGGTCTGCAGGTCTGGACTCGGCAGTCGATTTCATGTAAATGAAAGTATCAAAATCTTTGTTTTCCTGTGTCAGTGGTACACCAATTTGAAAACATGCTAAACAAATATACAAAAGATATTTAAAACAAACACTGAACACAGGCCAAGATTTTAAAGCTTTAAACAGGCATCCTGGCCAACATGGCAGCCCTCAGGCCAGACTAGAAGCTGATGGTTTTGCTCCAGCAGCTCATAGTGTCCTAGGTAATTAGGGCACAGCCTGCTCATCCAGCAAGCCAACTGTATCTACTCCACCCAGCCATTCCAGAGGGTCCAGCTCTGGCCAGGTGTGCAGCCCCTTGCAAAATACAGGGCATTCCTATGCCAAAGATGAAACACTACCCAATGCAAATACTCAGATCTGCTTTTCTAAATGATGCAGTATCTGGCAAATCCCATAGTCTGGGGTGTGAAAATGTTCAGTCTTCACCTGATGCCAACTGTCTGGCTGTCAGTCCTAACTTGTGTTCCTAACCAGTTTACACTGGAGCCCCAGTTAATAACGCAGCTAGATTACCGGATGCTTTTGATTGCGATTATAAGCCTCGGCCCAGTGACTCAGGGCTGAGTCATGTGGAAAGCTGTGGGTCTTTAAGAACAGAGTCGGCTGCCCCCCCGCAGATTTTTCAGATAGCAGGATGCAGCGGTCAGATAGCAGGATGTGGCTAGTGGATCAGGGAGCCAGAGGGAAAATATAATTACTCAGCAAAAGCAACAGATGTAAAAAATTAACAATACACTAACAACTATTAACTGCAGTGGATGGGATTTTATTAAAGAGTGGAAACTAATTTCTATTTTATCCTAGACTACTTATCCATTCCTCCATTTTCTATAAATGTTTATTTAGTACAGGGCTGTTATAAGCCTGTACCAGGAAGCACAGAGCGAGAAGCAAGGGCACACCCTCGACGGGACATCAGTCTTTTGTATGGTAAACACTCAAAAACTATGAGCAATTTAGAAGCAGCCATTCAACTGACTGTTAGGGGAACCATAGAACGTGCAGGAAACCCCCATCAACAAGCTAAGGCCTGAGAAAATATATACACCGCGGTTATGTTTTATACTGACAGTTTTTTGACAAGGGCATTTCATGTAAAACAGTGGCCCAGTCTCAGGTTCAGCAAGGTTCCAGAGACATTGCAGCCTTGTACTCCATTCTATACCCCATGACCTCTGGACAAGCCTGTCCCACACTGTAGCTGGGTGCTACTCGGAAATAGCAATAGTCCATCCAAAGTCCCCCAGCCACAGGAAATCGGAGGACAGAATTCCAAAAGTGGCTTCCCATTCTCTTAACAACTGATCTAAATCCTGCTCTCTGAGAATGCAAGCGTTTTTCTTCCTGAGACGCCAACCACAAGCTCTTGGCACCAGGCCCCTGGCAGCTACTGTGAATTCCAGAACACAGAGTATCATTACTGAGCTGGTCGCACTCGCACTCCTACAAACAGACTGTGGCAAAAGCCTTCTTCCCTCGGGTAGTCCAGAACCACAGGGTGGAAACCACCAGGTACAACAGAAGTTGGTTATGAGGCTATATCATATGTACACCACATTTCCATTTTTTCCCCAAGCAAACGCACCACACAAATATAACACTGACAATTGGTACCACATTAATGACAATGCAAATTGTCTGCACACATAAAGAAATTACAATTACCTATTAAAGTTACAAATGTTCTAAAGTAAAACATTAAATGCAGTGATACTAGTTGCCATTTTATTATATTCCAATCTTTGGCACATCACTTCATATTTTGATGCTCAAGTGCATTTATTACAGTGAGCAATACATGTAAGATGACATTCTCTAAAGCATGTACAGTTAAACAGATAAGCCTAAGAATAAAGCCCTCTGCGTATATGGTGCATGAGTTGTGGGCAACCCCTGTATGTGAGTGATATGGATTTGCTTTACAGATGGAATACAGAAGGACTGTGGATGTGAGAGGAGATTACTTAGCACTCCCACCTAGTGGAAGGACTCTACCTAGCAGAATACACTCTAACATCTCTGCACGGTAAATCATGCAAACAACACATACTCAGACATGGAAGCAGGTGTTTAGTTTAATTCGACAAAGATTTTAATTAAAAAGGCAACAAATGAAAAACAGGACTGGGGGCCTTGTCACCTCTCAACACAGACCTCAATGCCGCTCTCTGAGGAAGTCATCGTGGCTGTTTAGAGCACAACCAAGTCCGTAAGGAAAAAGAAAGAATACATCACGTCTGCTTCCTTAACTCAACTGCCCTCATTTTCTTTTTTCAACGCTTAAGCCTTTCTACATAGTTAAAACATACAACAAATCTGTATCAGTGAGAAACTCAAATAAATCATCTTATTTTCAGCTTGTTTACAGTTATGCTTCTTCAAAGAATAGTTTGAGAAGAAATCAATAACTTATTTGAAACGCTGAAATGTTAGATTAATGCTAATGGTGGTGAGGGAACTGAATGCTCACACAGTCTTACTCTGTAGCATCTGCAAACTGGCCTTTCACCACACTCGTCCACTGGCAGACCCACTTCACTGGGGGCACATGGTGCTCCGCAGGGCTGTAATCTCCCTTCTTGATGCTGTAGTTCTGAACACGGAAGGAGCCTTCCTGAACAGTATCTGGGCAGAACACATCCTCAGAATCTGCAGACACCAGGACAGAAGCAGCAATGACACTCAGAATGTGCCAACAGTCGCCAAATTTCAATAATCCACTGACTAAACAGGAGGGCAGAAGAAAATGGAAATCAGGGGTTTCCAACCCCAGGTCCCTGAACTGGTACTGGTCCATGGCCAGTAATCCAGAGGGCTGTGGAATGCTGGGGTTTTTGCGAGAGTTGGTTACACTTATGAAATTCTGATTGAGCTGATGGTATCCTTCGCGATCGAAAGGCTGGGAACCCCAAATATAAAAGAAAGAGGGGACAAAGGTATAATAAAAAGGACCTGAGACTTGCCAACAAATATAGCAAAGTCTGATGGATATAGTTTTCGTGCTAATTTTTAAATTCAGAATATGCAGAAATGTGACATCTCAGTAAAACAAGCATCAGTCTTAGTAACTGACTTCCACGCTGGGCTCACAAGATGGCTTCAGACCAGCATTGCCTAAACGCTTCTTGGCTCATTAAGATCTAACAAGCCATTTCTAGCACTTTCTCACCGTAAGGAGAAGAATCCTTTCCCTCCCCCGTCTCCCTAGGTGATGAGGTTTCCATTATCTCCGCCTCCCAGTTTTCCTCTTCTAAAGTTTTCCTTGTCAGTTGATGCCTTCTCCCCCTCCTCTTCTGGGCCTTTGTTTTTCTGACTGGGTGGGTCATAACTATAGAGGCCCTTAGATGATTCAGCTTTTGCGATATCATGCCGCCCGCTTGTCTGGGTGTGAAAAAGCAAGTTGCAGCTCAAAATTGGTAAGGAAGCCTTTTCCCTTTAGGTATCCAAAGTACTAGAAAATAGCACTGCAATTATCTTACGATTGCATCAAAGGCCAACTTAAGAGAACATCTTGCAAATGCGCCTTGTCATGGAACAGTCTCCAGTCTTGTTCTCCACATAAGATAGCAATCATTTTAAAACTTGGGATATACGGTCTTCAGACTCACTATGCAGTGTACAGTTCTTGAACTTTGTGGGCCCCATTACTTCACCAATTTGTAAAGCTGCATATTTTATAGTCTAGTTAATGATCAGTGGCCTCACATACTGCACTTGGTCATAATCAGCAGTCTGGGAACATCTTCCTTTCCCAATAAGTTACACCAGCACTGGAGAGAGAGCAGTTAGTAAGTCTGAGCCGACTGTCTGTCGGCTCTGTCACACCGAACAAGGATATGTTGCTGGAAACACATTTGAGATGACATGCGAGTGTGTGTATGGCAGGAGAGAGGCACAAACAGATTCTGCAAGTTAGCCTACCTGTGGCATTTAAGATGCTTTTGCCAGGAAATTTCAGACTGGGTTAAAAAACAACAACAACAACAACTATGGCTATAGGGGTGTTTATCGCTACAGATATGCAACCATACTGGGTAACAGAGAACAGTTACAGCTTATTATGCAGTCTTATTTGTTAACTTATTTTATTCAGACACGTTGACAGACTTTGCTTTTGGTTTACTGCTGTTGCTAATTTCTTATAGATTTAATAATTATTATTTCAAAACAAATTCTGTTTTCCCTGACGTGCCGAAATTGCACCAATCTGCCGACCCAAAACCGAGGCGTGTACCTAACCGTGCATTTTGCGCGCTGAAACTTACACCCCAACTTATATCATGAGTATAAATGCACGACAATATGACCAAGTCTAAATGTATCCCAGTGTGGAATGGAACATATTGTACGACATTTATTAAATGTTGTGATCAAATTTAATTAATGACAGGCGAGTACCTGAAATGCTGAAATGTAGGAATTTCGGATTGCTACTCGCCTTCATTTGGGGCTGAAACCTGGCGATTCGTGAGAAAAGGCTGATAACACCCATCACATACAGTAACTACCGCGTCTTACGTGGGGGAAGCATCCTTGATATTACCAGTTTCAGTAACGGAACTTTATTTGCAGGAAATCCTTAGGTAACGTAGCAGGCTGGGCGGCAGGGCAGGGAGGGGGCATCGTCGCCGGCCTTCTTACTGAAATGCCTTACCTAGAGCTCTGATAAATCTCCATAAACGGACCCACCTACATTCGTGTCTCCGGGTTTTCCGACAAAATTTAGCTCCTCCTCGGCCGTTTTACTGCATTATTCAGGGCTGCCAGCTTTTGCCAGGTAGCCGACGTGAGATTCAATTCAAATTCAAGCCAAATCTGCACACACTTGCACACGATATACGCATATGTGGCAGTTTTATTACCTTGAAAGGAGTCTGCAGCGTTTGCAAACTACCCCCGACGCTTTTGATGCAGCTGACTTTAGGTTTATAATGGCATTATATAGGTTTGCCATAGGACTTCTTGCGTGTGACTCGTACAACCCTGATTACTGGAAACTTGTTAGCTAAATTAAATGTAAAAAATTCACCAAGTCGGTTAAGGAGCTACATAGGATCACAAATACATCGATGCTTATAAATATCTGGAGGTTTTTTGCCCCAGCCCTAAAACAAGGCGGTTTGCACTCACCCACCGAACTACCCGCCAATTTCCCCTGCGAATCACGGGAGCCTCGGAACGTCGGTTGCCATAGTTACCGGTCACGAGACGTGACGATTCCATTAAGCCGCCAGCAGAGGGAGACTCGGGTTCGGGAATATATGTATATATATATATCTTTTTTTTCTCTTCCCCTAATAGAATGGATAGCAATGCGTGGGCTTGGCATGTGTACTCAATGCCCGAACAGCTTACCGACACGTATAAAGTACTGAAAAGTCTCGTCAAACACAATGGGTGTTAAAAACGCCTCTCAAGACACCAATTATGATCTATTGACGTTGCAACACGAGTTACCCGAGTGCTTCGGTGAAGACACTAGGGACCACGTCGGTTAGAAACGTTTCTGCCAAAAGAGAGCCGCTTCGTCTCGTCTTACCGTTCAGCCGACGTTATGCAGGCTATGCCTGATCGCAGAATCTTTTTCTTTGTAGGTGATTCTGCAGGCGACAAAAAAAAAACTGCATATCCACAATCTCGAAAGTGAAAAATACATTAAAGTTTATTCAGAGGCATCCAACGTTTACTTGAAATGCATTGAGAATTTAAGAAGTATAATTGTAGACCTACGGGAATTAAGTAAAATGATGAACGGGCAAATCGATTTTTTTTTAGTCGCTAGATTATATACATTTGTACAATAAACATTGAAGGCTACACGCATCTGACTTTAGTCATGCCAAAGCAAATCATTTTATTCACATCATGAATTTATACAATCACAAGCACCTATAAAGAACTGCGTCAGAGAGGTAAAAATTTTCTCAGGTATAAAACGACAGTGGTCAAATAGTGCAGCAATAGTGGTAAATTAGCAAAGAAATCTAGACAAAGGTAAAATAGCTAGCACTCTGATTTGGGTGTGCAGTCAGTAATACTTCTATAAACATTACCGTCTTCACAATATTAAGGTAAGGTTTTATCTGTTCCCGTTTCTCCCCCAATAACTATGCCAAGCACAACAGACAAGGAGCAGTTTTCACTAAAACGCAGAAACCGGGCAGGCTGTTCCGTAGAACCGCCATGGATCAACATCATTATTCTGCAAACCACATTTATTAACCGGTGTACCAAGAGAAAAATGCAGTGGCTTTAGGGAAAAAAGAGGGAATTCAAGTGCCACCACGAAGAATTTGCTTTCACTGCAATAAAATGCATCGCAGTCAGTATTTTGTACGTCATTTAGACACATTTGAAGAGTTTTTGCACCGTTCAAGAGGCCGAAGCCTTCCCATATCAAAAGGACGTGGAATGAAATGTAGGGGGAGATACTGCGGACAAGCAGGCGTTACTGTTACTGATGGTGCGGGGGAAATTGTCTTCCAGACAAAAACAGAACCGAAAAGGGGATTCTTATTTGAACTAATGCCAATATAAAAGACACTTTGAGCCGAAGAGAGCTGACAAAAATATTTGGGGGAAAAACTCAAATTACATGATTTTAAAACCAATGAGTGTAATCAAAATAACTTACTGCTTGTCTCGTATATGCACACGAGATGCTCTGGTATTGCCATTTTCTTCATAAAACAGTAAAAAAATGTTTTTGAAAGTGTTTGGGTAGCACATGAATGCAAGTAGAAACTGTCTAATGTACAATATTTACAAGTTATGTTCACATATACTATAAATGCATACTAGAATGCGTATAAAAAGCTCTATGCAGCCAAATACAGAAAATTAGAAAATGTATCACTTGTTAGGAAGGCACAAAAACCCTAGAACAACATGCGGAGCGACTCGTTTTGTGCAACATAGCAAAACTACAATAAGATTCACAGTAGATTATTAAATGTAACCATTACCCTTAAACATCTTTTGAAATACTGTGATGCACAAAATGCCTCATCACAGAAAAAAAAAATTCAAAACAAGGAAGCCATTTCAGAGACTACGGTGAAATGCATGGTGATACATTCAGTGACATTTACAGCACACTTACTTTGCACCGACCCACACATGACCTTTATCCAACCTGCCAACACACAGTTTTTAATTTATTGCAGAATAATAGTTCTAAGCCTACAGAAGGGTTTTCACCCTCAAATTTCATTCTACTAAGAGAACGTAATCACTCCCCCAGATATTGCTGCAAACATGAAGAGTTTAAAATGTTTAAGACTAGCTCTCTGTAAATAGCCCGCAAGGAAGAGTCGGTTTTCAAGTTTCTTTCCCGCACACCGTGTTCCCCCGTCCAGTTTTCCATACACGCAAGCTCACGCCTTCCATCAAACCCGAACGTGGAAGGCCAACCACAGTCTACCGACAGAGGGATGCACATCATCGGACTCGTCGACTCTTGACCACATGATGTTCAGTCTTGCTACATTCTGGCAAATTCCTGCCTGCGGCCATTATTGGATGGGAGCTCTGGACTGAGCCTCCCTACCGGCCTGACAGGTGCATACTGAGCCACGTCTGACCATGCATCCCTACGGTGCTGGGCAAGAACTATGCCCACAGAAACCCAAGCTGACAGGCCATTGTGTGAGCATACTATGTGTAGGGAAGTAACAGACAAGCTTGGCTACTTTGCTCCTGTTCCACTAGGAGTACAGAGTGCTGGGCTGCCCTTCCACCTGTCTAAACCTTCTGTAACAATACCACATGAAAGACCAAAACAAGAATTATCCATGTTCCAGGTTTAATGTACAGATCCGTGGTAAAATAAACACTCTTTTCTGCTTTTATATTACACATTTAAGACTTGTTACAAAATAAACTTTTTTTCCCCATTCAAATAACTATTATTCAAGACTTTTTTTTGTGTACTGTAACAATATATCCAAGTACATACATCTCTTAATTTTTCCCTCTGTACAGTTAAATCAACTGTTCTACATTCATCTGCTGGTAAATGTGTAACGACTCGTCTTACCGCCCACACCCGCTCACTTCAGAGGTTGTTCCCCCCACTCAACCAAAGAAATCCCTGCGCAGAGAATAAATCACATAATGCCTCTTTCTCAGATTTCATGGCCAGAATTCACATTCACAGAAGTAAAACCTCCAGCATTATCTCTGGGTGAGACACATTTTCCCCTGCTTAGGTCGGCTCAGAGCTTATGCATGGTTACACCAGTCATGACTAAACCCAGGATGCATGAGGATGCAAGAACTGCTCAAAAAGCAGAGGCCTCCTCACAGTCTCAGTGCATTACTGCACGACTGCTGAATGAACCATTGCCGTGTCCTTGGTGCAAAACTAAGGAAGCCGACGGCAACTACCCATCGAACAAAATATATCCAAACAATTAAAGAGCGACTTCTGGCTCTAACCCAATAAGATACTCTCTCCTTAAAGGATCCAAATCTCATTGTCTTGATTCAGAACTGCACACAAATCATTTAAAAAATATATGTCAAAGTGAGCCAGCGCACACATGCCTCTTTGAAATCACACAGCCTCAAGTTCGATAACTAGTTAGAAGGGAACGGTCTTCATCCATTGTTTATCACAGATTAACCAATCACACAAAGGATATGCATAGCATCGTCCTGGGCTTACTTTAGTATGAATAACAGCAAAGACCCGTTTCTCCAGATCGTTTTGTTGCACTAAATGGCATCGTAAATGGCAAGAAAAAAATGTATCTGAACTGATTTCCTTCAGTCCTCTAACAGACCAGGCCCCAGCTTACACTTGTGCACTCCAATGCCACTCCCCTTTGTCCACTGCAGATTTCGTCCCATCCATGAGCTATCCCATCACACCCTGCCTCTCTCCGTGAGCGCGACCGCAGTGAGGGTGATAACCCAAATGCTATACAGCACTGTCACACTAGACCTGGGCTCTCTGCTTAGCGTCACCGTGGTGCCAGCCGCATGCACGTTCCAGATTACCTCCTAGCCGACTTGCAAGACTTTCAGAACTTCCGCATTCCAACCCTCCTCTGACTCCAGAGCATACAGCCTACAGCCACTCTTTACCATTAAGCATGTTTATATCTTTCCACTCTTTAAATGGTTCTTTTTAAGCATAGGACAGGTTTTGTTTACCGTAGCATTTACATACCCAGAGGTAGTATATATTTAAACTCAAAAAGATGATAATGCTTCACATGATCCAATCATACCGAAGGCTTTTCCAGTCATAATTCCCATAAAAATTACAGCAGTGGTGACAATCATATGGAACAAGAACGGGGAAAAGTGCATGGAAAAACATTAACATTTTTGTGATTCACAGATTACAACAGTCCCAAAGCTTTGTAAACACAAAACGACTCAGGTTCCAGTGGCTGCAACTATGCAGCTTATAGTCCCAGGCTCTTGGGGGCAGTGCCTGCTTATTGTGGCCTTCCCAACCAGTTGAGTCTAGGTTTTGATTTCCAAGATGGAAGGGTTGTGGTCCAGGATAGCCAAGATAATCTTGTCCATGTACTGTCTGAGGCGAAAATTGATCTCCTCCTGCTCCTTCAAGGCTTCCATCAGCTGCCGAAGAACATCACAAATTAACACTTGACATGAGACTACACATTCAGGAAAACATCACCCCCTTTTCATAAGCCTATTAAAGCTAGACATGTATAGAGCCCCCTCACACAGACACAAACTTACCACCTGAATATCAACTCACCTGATCCCGAGAGGCATTGTCTATCTCAGCAGCCAATGACTGAGCTTTTGTCTGCGTTGCAAAGAGGTTCTTGGCCTCGTACAGGCTCAGGCTAAGTATCTGCCCATTAAGGTCATCATTCTGGTCCCGCAGCTTCTGGTTTTCCTGTAAAAACGGTGTGGAGGGACAAAGCAGTCTGGGGTAAGGAGCGGACCCAGATGGACCTCTGCCCTGGCATCCCCAACCCGCACGTGAACCGTTCACTGGACAAAACCTGTCTTTGAGCTCTATCTTCTACTTACCCCCTTCAGTGAATATCATTTCAAGGCCACGGCATAGATTTGTAACCTGAAGATTCACAGTTCAAGTCCTAGAAGAGGTTTGTTGTTGCACTCTTCAGAATAGGTACTTAAATAGCTTCAGCGAAATCTACATCTGTATCAAAGAGTGAAATGCATTTTGGACAGAGATACTGATACTTCTTTTTCACTAGTGTTGGTGCCGGTGCAGACGGGGAGCTGGATCTCAGGCGGTGCTCAAGTGACAGTCTAAGAACTGGCTTCTACTTTCACTGGTTAAAAACAACATCTGTATCAGCTGGCACGACAACGGGTGCATAACATTTTTGAGTTTATTAAAATGTTTTTTGATGGAAAGATGTCTATATAGCTAACTAAATAAAGCAATTATTTGCGGTATTATTGCAGTGTTGATTTTGCAGTTGTACAGCAGACGAGCATCGCCTATTGTTTGCACATATCCGCGAACAAGCTATTGGTCTACTTTAACTTTTGAATTTTTGCAACACTGAAAACAAACAAAACGTCAGAACACTGGAAATAATGTGGGGTGCTGAAGTTTATATCGTATTATAGCCCCGCCCCCACATACAGACATCACAGATTCGCAATTTCAGGCCAGCAATTCTCTTTAGCTGGGATGGGACCAGTTATTCAGGCAAGGAGCCAAATGATTGGCAGTGGAAAAGCGTGGAACCTGTTCCAAATTAGGCACCAGCACCACATTGGTGGAAAAGGGGTATAAGTAAATGACTGTGGTCTTGTCTGACCAGCTCCCATAGGACACAAGACTATGCCTAGGCAGTGTACTGGATGGTGTGCCCTCCTGTTGGTAAAAATGTGGGGTTATTCACAGTTAAGTCATGGAGTCAGTGGATGACTACGAGGAGAACTGCATGAACCTCCATTATGATGGTGTTATTTGAGGGTTAATGTATCAGAGTGGATTTGGGAAACACGGATTACCATAAGACTGGGAAGGAGTCGTGCTCCAGCAGAAAGAAGTTGCTGGAGCTCATAAGACATGTCCTGGGGGGTTATCTTCTGGGTAAACAAAAGCAGAGGGCAGGGCATCAGATCCTGAGGGGCAAACGTGCTGTTCTGACGCTCATGACTTTTGTGGAACAAAGAGTGGCCGACGCCACAGCACAGCTTGTCTTCCATTCTTTCTTGATAATTCTTCACTGACATTCAGACTTGCGAGGACTGCAAACAGAGGGCAACTGAGGGGAAGCCTGCGAACGCCGCATGCCATTTGGTCCCTGCTCAACAGCACCTCAATGGGGAGGCTGATCCGAGCAGCTACATCGCTGTGAGCCACAAGGGCCAGCATAAGGCAACGCAGGGTTCCCTTAGACATAACGAGGAATAGGAAGTTTCCATAGCAAAGGCCTTTCAGTGCAAGGGGGGGGGGGGGGGGGGGGGGG
>JAODKM010000088.1:8593898-8604044 GCA_026780845.1 Petrocephalus sullivani
CTGCACGTCTTGCAAGGGAAAAATGTCTCAATACTTGTGTATAATGTGATAGATTTTTCTGAAACTAGCCATCACCAGGCAGTTGCACAAGCGTTCCTGAGAACGAGCCTGACAGCTATAACAACAGCTATGGGCCAGGCAGTGTTAGGTCACTATGTGCCGGCAATCAACCTTAATGGTCGCCATGATGGCGCCCTGCCGGCTCTCCGTGACGACGGCAGCGGCGCCGGCCCCCACCTGCTTGAGACGCTTGTTGTCATGCTCCAGCTCCATCTCGCGGCTCTTGGAGTTGAACTCCGACAGGCTGGAGGAGGAGCTGCGCCCCCTTCCGGGCCTCTCGGCCTCTAGCTTGAAGAGCTGCAAGTGTTCCAGCTCTCGCCGGAGGTCCTCGATGAGCTGGGGGGGGAGGAGGCGGGAGCGGGAGGCATTAGGGTCTGCGGGGAAAAGCAGGGCCGCAGTCGGCTGGAAGCGCGTGCGTGCAGACCGGGCCAGCTTACAGCCTGCATGGCCTCGCGCTCCTTCTGGAACTCGTGCCGATTCTGCCGCAGCTTGTCCATCATCTTCCTGTAGAGGTCCATCTCATCCTTCAGGCGCAGGCTGGTGTCCTCCAGCTTGTCAGTCATTCGCTGCTTCTCCTGCGCGCACAGAGGTGCAGAAACGCGCGCGAGTCGGTACACGGGGCTGCAAAGTACCGCAATCCCCTCTGAGCAGCAGAGATGGGCAGCAGTGTGAAGATGAATGAAGAGACTGAAGGACAACATGCATTTGCAGCAGCAAAAAGCACACCCTGCAGCTTGCCGATGATCTTGCTGTTCTACAATGTCGCATTGACACCATACCTGGAGCTGCTTGGTGGTGGGGGGAAGTCACATGATGACATGTTACGTGAATTAGACTAACAATTTGCTCATGGGTAGCCCTCCCCAGCCCTAACTCAAAATACATGCGTCAACAAGCAGCTTTCACACATCCCCTGTGCCATCGGAGTGCTGATTAGCATCTTGATTAACAGGGATATTTTAAGGAACGTTTCTCTGCCTTCACCTGGGTGTGGTGAGACATTAGTAATAAGCAAACAAAGCCAAAGCATCCATGTTTTAGAGACAGCAACACCAAGCTATTTAAGGACACGTCTGGCCTGTGTGCTGGCAGAGTCAGTTATGCCTCCCCAGATTACGGGTCCCTCTTAGAGGTGCCCTACTGGAAGGGAGGATAGCCAGTGTGCACACACCTCATCCAGCTTCTCCGTCTGGGACTTCAGCTTGCACAGGTTGACTTTCATCTCCCCGTTCTCCTCTTCCAGCTGCTGGAGCCTGTGGTGGGGAGAGGCGCCAGAGTTAAAGGGACCACCACCTGGCTACTCGCTTACGCAGTATTAGCACAATGCCAAGCTCCCTTTAGCCAGGTCGTGCTCGGCCGTCCCTGCCCAGCACTGACAAACGGCACACCCCCCTTTGTGTGTGTCTTACTCATCCTCGATCCTAGGATCTTCACACCCAGCTGCAGGCTCAGCCATGCAGCATGTACCCTTCCTGCCTACCGTATACCCTACCTAGTACCTAGCCCCAAGTATGACATTCTTTCAGCCGTTACAGCAGAAGCCTGGCTCCCCCCACCCCGCCTGACCACGGGCCGCCCCGCCTGACTAACGCCCAGGGCAGCACCTGTTGCTGAGCAGCTCGATCTCTGTGTTCTTCTCCCTCTCCAGCTTGCTGTAGGCATCACGGTGCCTCTTCACCTCCTCCTCCATAGACTGCTCCGCCCGTGCCTCCTGGTCCTTCATCTGCTCCTCCAGCTCATGAACCCTGCAAGCAAGAAGAAACAAGAAGTCGCACCTTCAGTCCTGGATTAATTTAGCCAAGAGGTGGTGTCCTTGGCTCAGAAGATGAGTCTTGCTCGAGGCGACGTGCCTTGAAAATACACGTGGTTTTTGATATCTTATACCCTGAGCACCCAGTGAGCTCCAACTGTGGGCCCTGGTGCGTATACCTGTGCACCAGCTGCGTGTTCTCCTGCTTCAACTTGGACTTCAGATCCCCATTCATCAGGCTCTCATTCTCTAGCTCAGTAACCTTCTTCTCCAAGTAGCTCACCTGTTTCAGTGCGTGGGGAAAGAAGGGGAAGGGGTTTATCAGCCATGAATGCAGCACACCAGTTGGTTGCCCCATTTGGTGCAGTCCTGTGTGCTTCCCTGGTTCCCCAAGCCGCCGCCGGTTGACTTAGTGGGATGAGCGTGCGGCAGAGGGCCATGCCTCCCTTCCATCATGGGTTTGAGGCTGGCTGATGGGCAGCCACACCTTGCCGATCATGTTCAAGCGTTTTGCATTTTGGTTCCTCGTCTAAGTACTGGATCCTTGTTTTGTACCTCTTTTTTTTTCCTGCCTGTACCCCAGTTTCTTAAGTGTTATTATCCTGGTATCTCCTATCATTCGAACCCTTGAGTGTTAATGGCCCTCACCTGTATCTTGTTCCCAGCCCTAATGTTTGGTTAATTGTTAAATTGAATTGAAATTTGATTTGTTAAAATTGTTATGGTCTGCACCTGCCTCTCACATAGCCCTCGCAATCTGCATATGTAAGTGCCTGCCCTCCTTCTGCTCCTCACTCGTTTCGATGTATGTGCTGTTAGTTCCTGTGCCGCTCTTTGATTAGGTTCTCGTTTTCTACCTGCCTGTGTTTATATCCCTCATGGTCTGTATTGTTCTCTTACTAATAAAACCCCGTTCTGGAGAGCCGCTTTGTGGGTCGTCCTTGTGCCACGCCGCCGTACCAAGATTAGATCAGGGTGGAAGTGGTTGTTTTAATCGAACAACTAATTTCAGTTCCTCAGGTCACATTAGTTCACATGTCCAACAGGCTCATGATTCCACCTCCAATTTTAACAATTATGCAAATAAGGTCAGATGGTTTGGGGTTTATTGACCCATGTATAAAAACTGCTCTCCTGCCCATAACTGAAAGCCTCTAGGCAAAGTACCTCCCAGTGTGTGATTCACAGCTATTACTATAAAATATAGAAAATGTTGTGCTGATGATATTTGATGTTAATTATAACTAAAAGAAAGAAAGAAAAAAAAACCCGGGGCTTCAAAATCTTTGTGTTATGTAATTTAGGGCGCTCTTGATTAGTCAAACGAGATACATTTGTTTTCTATAACAAAAATAGTAATTATTCCGTTTTCACCTCTGAGAGTAACCGTCTGGCTGCAGCTGCAATAATCACTGTTAACATGATACAATCACTGCACCATCCATGTGTGTGCTACACAATGAAAAGCGCTACATAAATGTAACATTCATTCATTCATTAGCATTGTTAGCGTCACAAGCACGTTGGGACGGCATGCGCACCTTCTCCGTGATGTCTGCATCACAGGAGTCGATGCTGTCCCTGAACAGGTCCTCCGTGCTGCCATTGCTGCTGCTCAGGTTGCTGTTGTGGAGGAGCTGCCTGGGTGAGACACCAAGGAGGCACGGAGCTCAGCCAAAGCCCAGGAGAATGGGCCAGCACCAGCTCCGCCTCTCAGTCAAGCACAAATGATCACTTCCCTATAGAGGCTTGATGTTGATCTTTAAATTTAAAATTAAGGGATTCTCATCCATCCATTGCGACCAGCTAAGGTGGTCATAGCCCTATACCTACAGGTCTTACAGCTAGATCATTGACTTAAGTCTGTGACTCCATTCAGGTGAGAGCCTGGGGGTGAGGATTAAGGCTGGGGGTGCTTCAGAACAGTGCCTTGGGAAACACTGTTTCAAGATAATCCCTGCCAGTACTCTGCTCATTGACTAATGCAGTGACTTCATGTGTGGGTACCATTAGCCACACTGCTAAAAAGGAGCAGACTGGAGGTGGAGTAGGATCAGATAACCAATCAGACTGTACAGGAGGCAGGTCCAATCAACTAAAGGAGGCAGGACCAGGAAATCTGATTGGTTGGTCTGACATCTGATGTGATGCTCCCATGAGCAGTCACTGGCGCACTGTGTAAATGGTTCAACAAACTGCAAGAGTCTCTACACGTGGGTGGAGTCTAAGGATATTACCAGGACCAGCAGATCTGTGCCAACATCAAAAAGGAAGCACTCAGAGCAAAAGAAAAAAAAAAAAGCAAGCACTAAATCTTACCTTAAAACGCAATACCTAAATCTCTGAAGCCTATTGGTTTGTACCTCAGAATCACTTAGGACTTCATCCGTAAATGTCAAATTTAAACGGAGTTCCAAGTTAGGAAGTCTACCACTGAGCAGGAAAAGGAGAAGCATTGTGTGTGTTTGTGCATGCTTCTGCCTTTCCTTAAATCACACAGGTCAATAACAGATATGCATTTAAGGCCAGGGGACAGTAAATTATTAACCAGGCAATAGCGAAAGCAAAGGAGAGTTCACTTACCTTCCAAATGCTGTGCTGGAAATCATTCTATTAGGGCTGAAATAGAGACGAAAAGGATAGAGGATTCCTGTTACCTCACACCTATAAAAAACAGTCCTGTACATCAATGATGAATGACATGCTATCTGAAATTGCAGAGGGAGAGTAAAATAACCAATTCTCATGATAGCTGGAGTGTTTTTTTTAGCATAGCATTTGCCCTGATTCTGTTTTCGGGATCGCTGCATCTGTGCTTGTATTATTCACTGGTGCAGGACAGACTCATTTGCAGAGACACGCACTGCAGAGGGGCACGGAAAGTCCCGCACACTGCAACTGCTGCAGTGAGGCTCCTCCAACTCGGATCACGCTCACTGGTCCTCCCCACCCTGCAGTGCCCCCCCGGACAGCTTCTTCCTCTCACTGGAAGCACAAGCCCCGCCCCAGTGTCATGCTGCACACTCACACGCTGGTGTTCATTCTCTCACCTTCAGCCCTATCCACCTTTCCAGCTGACCTACTTTAGACAAAGTCTTTAGGGATACAAGGGTTTTATCTGAGCTTCTGAATTTTTGGAGACGACTCCATTCGTACCATCCTGAATATACACTGCTGCATATACCGAGATGCAGTTGCTCACTGTACATTAATGTCACACAAGAAAAGCCAAAATAGCACTAACAAGGGCTGATGGGTGTGGCCTAAGCAGCTCACAATGACTGCACTGCTACAATCAATGCAGAGGAAAACCACTGTGAACACCTCTTATTCACAGAGAAAGCGGACTGTGCCACTGGACTGCGTTTGGGGCTTCTCATGATGGACCAACATCCCCCAGGTTCAAAATGTCAGGAGGACACGCGTCGATAACCTGATGCAACCAACGAGCAGAGAGAGACTTCTGTGTCCTAGAGGGGCTTACAAGGGACTTTGCATAACCACAGAAGTTAGTCTGACCAAAAAGGACCAGTCCAAGAGAGTAGCCCCTCCGTCAAAATCATCATCTTTCAAGCACGAGAAGTTTCAGATGGCGTGTGCTGTGAGGAGCAGCAGCTTGAGCATTAGATAATGCTATAACACCGTGCTCCCTCCCGGCTCCCTTACTGCAGTGTGATCTCACCTCTGACTGTGAAGGATGGCATCAAATAATCCCAACATCCGCGAGCCACAAGACTATAATGGTCATTTGTTCATTCACAATTGGTCGGAACTGCTGTTGAGATTCTTAAGAGCTTTGTGAGAAGTAGCTCTGATCAGGTAACCCTGGGAGAACCTGAGGGGAGTGAATCCTCGCTTTTCATTGGCTTCCTGCCCCCCTGCCTACATTTATTAGCTCAGGCAACTGACTGCAGTGTAGAATTTTATCCACCTCCTGGATATTTACTGATGATAGTAAGGTTTAGTTCTATGGAAGACTTTTAATCACATCTCTGGGGTTACTTTGTGGTAAAAGGACACCAATCAAAAACCTTCAGGCCCCGGGGCATTCTATTTATCCCTAAAGAAAGGTGCTTTATCTGAATAGTTTCTGCAAAATTCATGGTGACGTTGGATGAAGGCATCATCCATTACTATAATAGTAATACACAGCAAGGCTCTTCAAGCAGTAAAAACCGCAGCAGGGTCGAATCTCTCCTGCATGCTCATGTCACAGCTCTCTGCTGCCATGGCAACGGCTCCTCTTAAAATTGAATTACCCCTCCACCAAAACAGGACGGTCACGATAAAATGAAGGGCGGGGGAGGCAGATGCGGGTTAAGAATTTGGAATCGAATTCTAACGGCAGGTGGAGAGATGAGAGAGTGTGCGGGCCCTGCCAGAAACCCCTAGGCCATTACTGGCCCACTGCTTTCATTGTCGTGCCTGAACTGACAGAGTAAATCATTAATGCCCGGGAGGACGAGAAGTATCCAATGAACCACCAGAGGCGTCCCGTCTCACATCTCCAACGTGAAGCCAGGAATGGAAATAAGGCACCTATTGCATAACATCGTGAGTCATTATGGGATCTGCAATGAAACATGAGTCAGTGGGCAGACGTCTCCTGCGTAATCCAGAGCAAGTGTTTATGGGCACATGATCCATAAAGCTGTCACAACTCCGTGGACGGGGGTGCCCAGGCGCCGTTTTAGGCCAACCCCGGTGTTCCTCACCTGTTGGCCTTCAGGTTCTTGAGGCGTGCCTCTAGGTCGTTGAGGAGGTTGACCTTCTTGCAGCACTGGGAGCAGTAGACGTCCATCAGCTCGTTGTTGTACACATGC
Source organism: Petrocephalus sullivani (assembly GCA_026780845.1). NCBI lineage: Eukaryota > Metazoa > Chordata > Actinopteri > Osteoglossiformes > Mormyridae > Petrocephalus > Petrocephalus sullivani. Next base: position 8,600,532 of record JAODKM010000088.1, read on the forward strand.
CTCACCTTGCGAGGGGTCTGGCCCGCGCTGCGGAGAGGAAGCGTGGGGGTGGTTGGGAGAGTAGTCACAGGCAGCCCGGCTGCACATTGCCAGTCCCCGCCCACATGAAGCATATCGAGTATGTTCAGAAGCGGAGGGATTGACAGCAGGGGCAGAAGCAATGACGATGCACTTTTTCTCTATTGACGCCATCCTTGTCAATATATGGGACCTAAGGAGCTGCATCAGCACACGTTTGGAGAAGGGGGCGGTATCCCAGGAGGCACAAAAATATCAGGACTTCTGGTGAATGAAGTATTTGAAATCACATCTGCCGTAAAAAAACATCAGCGATTCTGAGACACCGACAGGGATATCATAAAGAATCAGCAACTGTGGCACAGTCCCAAAGAACGGAGGTATTTTAGGCACCTTCATCCCATTGTTTAAGTGCAGGGCTCTCAGATGTGCCAGCTGAGTTCCTGCCAGGAGAAAGCCTATGTCCAGATTTTGTGAAGGAAAAAAATATATATATACACTAAATAATCCATGCCCCCCCCCCCCTCCTCCCAGAGGTGGGGACGTTTCTTCCTATATGAGCTCGGAATAAAACGCTGGATAGCTTCTCTTTCTTATATCAGTCATGCTCAGCAAGTCCGGGTGATTCTAAACAAGAACCCAGCATAAATCCGTCACCCTGGAAAAACAGACGAATGTTCCAGCTAATCCTCGGTTTCATCCTCCTGAACTCTGTCTGCTCGTCATTCAGTTTGTTGAGGAGCCAAAAGTGGTAAGGGCAAGTTGCATGGCTACGCACCAAAACAACCTGGTTAAGAGGTTCAGGTGGGATTAGAGGACTAACTAGGCTCAAGGAAGAGAGAAACTGGGAGGCAATCAGCCGTGAAAAGCATTTCTGAGCTGCACGGCGCAGGGACATGGCGTCCTTGGTTATGAGGAATGGGGTGGAGGAGTGATTGTGTGTGTGTGGTAGGGGAGTCAGCAATCTAAGGTGTAATATTTAACTTGTACCAGCATGTTCATCATTTGTGATACGCTAAATTTATCCTTATCAGTTAGGCTTCAAGTGACCTTGGGCATTCCACGCCGTTTCAGCAGCAGATACACAAGTTCCCCAGAGTACCATTATCTCGGCGTCTATAGGACAAGCTGCTTTCACATGAAAGTCTCAGCAGGTGGAGGCGCTGCATCGGGGTTTCATGGGCGCTGGTCTTAACACGTGAAGCACATTATCCATGTGTTTCTGTCTCCAGGTTTCCTCCAGTTACTCAAGAAATGTACCTGTGAAGTGGGCTGATGACATTGCACTGGCCCAAGAGTGTGTGTGTGTGTGTGTGACCAGAGGACCTAACAAGTATAGCAGATCCTGAATTTTTTTTTTTTTCGGTCCTCACAACTTTAAATTTCATTTCATAAAAATGTGTGAATACAATCAAAAAAGTAAAAATGGCAAATAGTCTTGTATTTTATTTGGTTACTTATGGTTAAGGTTAGGGCTGGGTAGAGGGTAAGGTTGTCATAATTAGGATTAGGGATGTGCCCATAGAAAAGGATGGGCGTTCCCCACAAAGGTATGAATACAGACTGGTGTGTGAGAGCACCAACCTGGATGGTACTGAGGAGCCTAGGTCAGAGTACCCATTGGTGCGTGTCTCGTCATCTGGACAGGGGCTGCTAGGGGTGAAGTCCACGTCCTCGCCGACTCCGTAGTCCTCAAACTGCTCCTCATTCAGGGAGGCAGAGGAGCGCGTGGATATGTCGGAGGTGACAGAGGGGTTTGTCTGAGCACACCTGTGAGAACGGCAGCCGTCACAACACAAGACGGGGCACGAAGCCGATGAAGAGTCTCACCCGAGCATGACCCAAGGAAATTAAGGTTTTCTTGGGTTGGTACTAACTTTTCTCTGGGTACAAAAAGTCCTTGGAGAGTTTCGTCCTTATCGCCAGGCCTGCCTCCCCCGCTGGTCCCTGAGCCTGGGGGGCCCACCACTGCTCTGTCCATGTCGAACTCTGTGTCGTCGCGGCCGTTCAGGGCGTCCTTGTTGGGGAACACCTGTCCATCGGGGTCCGATCGCGTGCACATAATGACAGGCCAGCCGGTACCCTGGTCCCCGTGCTGCCAGCAAAGCAGGCGAAGGGTCAGGTACACGCGCAACCAATCCAAGAGCCAATATGGAGCTCAAATTATACATGGTTCCAATAACTTCATTATTTACTACTCATAAAACACAGTACTTATATGCTAGTGGTCCATATATGTCCATATGTGTGCTGCATTGTTTTTTTGTCAAGTACAGCGTTTCTACGGACGACTAACCACCAACAGCCAATCTCCAGCAACCCAGAAAGTCTGCACCGGTCACAGACCTGCGCTGCACACCCCTCTAACGTACAAACCTGTACAGGTACCATGTGTTCCGTTTAAAACTGACCTCACCAGGACTGGAACTACCTGTCAACAAGAGGACTCTGTGACCTTTGCTGAACCAGTGACCTTGAGAATGACAGTGGGAATGCCCTCAGTCACGCAAGGTGCGGTCAGGTCAAAAGCCAAAAGGTACTTTCCCAGAGCACTTTTGCTTTCCGCTCTCCGCCCCGTCCGACACTCCCGTCAGCCAGAACAGGGATGGTCTAACGCGACCCGCCTAAGCGTGCGAGAGGCGGCTCGGCGGCTTGAACCAGTCACACAGGCATGTGAGAGTGCCGAGCCCCATGCTCGTCACACACAGGTGCTTCTCAGGTACCGTACCGATACGCAACACATCCCCACCATACAAATATGTACGCACAAACACAGGCAACATCTGTGTGAAAAGCTTCACATATTCCAAAAGAAACCATTCCTGCTTGCCCGATTCCAGTACTTTTCTGGAACACTAGTTACTCACAGTAATATTGTCTATTAATATCATGTCTATTGTTTTAGATCATTTTTTCCCCGGCTTAGCAAATTTCTCCTACTTTCCATGTCCTCTGCTTTAGCTACCGCTACATGGTGTACCATCTGTTTTCCAAGAAAGAAAAACGATACCTGCAAGCTGATGACGCCTGCAGTGTACACAGTAGCCTACAGCACCACGGCCCATGAGCCAGCACTGGCTGGCTGAGCGGATTACAGGGCGCAGGCCTCAGCTGACCAATTCAGCTCAACCAAGCAGCTCAACCATTGGATGGATTTGAATGACACTGGGCGTGAAAGGCTTCCATTGTTCAAGGGAGTTCTTAATGCAAACACCCCCAAAGTCCGCACACACAGGATACCAAGTAATTACAAACACTTCTTTAAAAGGTGGCGGTTTGGCGGAACGCGTATTCTAATCTAAACGCCAAGAACCCAGCGTGCAGATGACTGCGGTCTGATATATTGGCGAGCTAATGAATCCAGCAAACGCATTCGCCCGTGGTCCGGCACTGGCGTCGATGCCAGACCTTTTGCATAAGTGACACAGTAGCCCATTAACCTCCTTGCAGCAGGGAAGAAGGATCTATGGAGCCTGTGGGGTGACAGGGCATGGA
>JAODKM010000088.1:8615645-8630894 GCA_026780845.1 Petrocephalus sullivani
CTCCGGCCAATCAGTGACCAGTAGAGTTTACACGTCACGTTTTGGTAACGGTTCGGCACGCTTGGAACCTCGGCTGAAGTGGTACTAAAAAAAGGACCAGGTACCAGGTACTGTTCCCAGTGGAAAACCCGCCAAAAGTGAGCTGAACCGTGTCGTGCCGTACTATGCAGTGGAAAAGCGCCATATGACGTACGTGGTCCCTTTGCACCAAACAAGGCAGGGTTACCGAGCAGAGTCTCTGCAGCGCCAGGCCGGACGTCGCCTCCATGCTTTGCAAATGTCAATGTGCAGCGAGCACTCAGTTTCCAGTCTGTCAACAGATGTGTGATGGAGGGGGGGGGGGCAGTATTACACAGCAGACTGCACACGCCAGGTATTCCTGCAAAGTAGACACAGCACACAATAGCAACTGAGAGACAGTGCCGGGGACCCCAAGGAATCTGTGACCGCTAATCAAGGAATCCATTCAAAGGCACCAAATTGCATCAGGCGCATGTAAAGCATGCAAAGGTCACCCCTCTGACAGGATTTCCAATCCCCTCAGGAAAAATGAACCTTAATCAAAATAAGCCCTGCGTGCAGGTTACGTGCCTCACAGCTCAGCCAGCAGCTGCCCTCCTGCCTGGCTCTCCAGGCGTCACATAACCTCATAATACCGCTTCTCAGTCATTTCGCCAATAAAAACATCGTCATGAAGACTTCGCAGAACATCCATGATTTCATTGGAGGGATAATGCTGCAGCGTTTTTGTCTCTGTACCCATCCGTATACCCAATGGGAAGCAAAAACTTGGGACTGTCTGGCAGGTAGCTGGAAGGGAGCAAAAACATGGACCCCGAGAACTAGGTTGAAAAACTGCTCTATACCAAGCCCTCTCTCCGTTTTGTCTCCAAAAACTCACCCTCTTTGCTTCTACCTGAAACCGCTCTTCCAGCACACCACCAACCTCCATTTTAACTAGGCCACACTCACTTCCCCACGCTCTTGCAGCTGCTCCGGCTGGCCCGACTTGTCTACATCTCCTGTTCCAAACTTCCACCAGCTCCAGTAGCCTGTGGGTAGCCCCTGTCTCCTTCTGCTCCCCACTTCGACACAGCAGCTGAGGCCTAGAGGCACAATAAAGCTCTCGGCCTGGGGCTCCGCTCTGATTCTGCCACGTGGCTCTCAGCAAGTCAAGTTAGGGGTGGTGTTGAGTTAAGGGTCTCCCACATTATTTGGGACCAGCAGCCCTACAAATTACACACCAATCTTGACACCATCAGCCAACATGTGTCTGCAAGCAGAGGGTTTAATGCCTCTGTGCTTCACTCAGCACCACACAGCAGGCCGGCCAAGCTACAGGAGACATTAGCAGGCCTCACCACACAGCAGGCCGGCCAAGCTACAGGAGACATTAGCAGGCCTCACCACACAGCAGGCCAGCCAAGCTACAGGAGACATTAGCAGGCCTCACCACACAGCAGGCCAGCCAAGCTACAGGAGACATTAGCAGGCAGCAGAGACCAGATGACTTCAAGGTTTTTCTCCTTCCTGCGAGATTGTTGCTGAAGCAAACGGTGATGGAGGCTGCTCAGTTTGATCTACCAAACCAGAGCAGAAGTGCGTGTTGGTGCGTGAGGGTTTGCGTGCATGTAAGTTACACAACGCAATTGTCTGTCTGACAGTGACTCGGTTCCCCTCCTCACAGTCCAGGGTACACAGAAATGGGTCTCAGGTTGGAGGTTGGAAAGGCATGCAAGTTTCTCCCCTGCATTACTAAAGCGGTCTCCGCAGCAAGGGGTATTGACCACCCCCCCCCCGATCACACAGCACCAGTAGCCTGCACAGGCAAATCCCCCTGCATTAACCAGCCTGCACCACTGAACGGTCGACTGCAGCTCAGTTCCTGTGAGATTGTGATGACTGCGATAAGTCCCCCCCCCCCACAAATACACTTTTGAAGCAGCTCCCAACCACACAAACTTCCCCAAATAAAATGACCAACCAGGCATTTGCTGGTGGTCACAGAACGGATGGACGGCCTCTTGAGAAACTTCTGTATATGACAAAACAGGGGTGGTAAGGTGGGGGGGGGCAGCATCACATTTTGCAGTCTGCCAGGCCACAGCAGCATGGCGCCAACCAAGCAGCTACAGAAGGAAGCGCTTTACGCAGACGGATTGCCACAGCAGCTCCTGCAAGGCTCCTTATGGCCATTATCACTGGGCTGCTAGCTGTGTATTCATTACACAACTGCTTCCTCTGTCCGACAGGGACAACGTACCCCCCCCCCCCCCATTCAACAACCCCGCACTCTGATGGAAAACTAACCCGTAAGCCACGCAGCCCCTCGACACACCAGCCAAGGAATCAATTACCCTACAGATCTGATCGCTTTTTCACCCTGAACGCCAAAACCGAAAAAAAAAAAAATCATAACCTGCAGACGCCTTTTACAGAAAGCATAATGGAGCCTTTGTGATTACAGAAGCACTTCCTCAGTTTGATTTAGCCCAGCGAAACTTACGTGCAGTGGAAATGCCTTTGCAGTTAACAAAATCATCAGTTAATGAGGATGTTTGCTGGAATGCGATCCAGGGCGTGCAGCGGCTCTTCGCGACATAAGCTAACAAAACGGGCTGTGCTGGAATGCCACGGTATCGCTTTTAAGGAGTAAAATAAATAAAAACTAAAACAACAATGTAGGTGACATACTAGTTAGGAAGTCATATGACTCAAGGTCTGTAGCTTCAAATTCTAGTAGTGAACCTAGAGCCCACGAATATAACCTGATACATACTAATTAAGCAGGAACTGTTAGTTGTAGTTAGTTGATTAAATGGTTACAGGATTAGAGACAAATTGACAAAGTTTAACATGACACAGAGCACCCTGAATTTTTATTTATTTTTTAATGTTTTAGAAGATCGTCAACCACACGGCATTTTATAAAGGCAAGACTAGATTTACTGGTAGCTCTGGTAGCCCCAGAAGTTTAGTATCAGATTGCAGCCTTACTGAATTTTTAAGGATCACTTCCCCATTTCTACAATGAGGTATTTTGCCCCACAACCAAAAAAAGCATTCCAGAAATCCTGGGAGGCCCATTTGATGAAACGCCCTCCCCCGGGAGGCCCATGGGCCATACAGGCAAATCATACTTCCAGCATGACAGAGCAGCGATAGTCGGTTCTATCGTCCCTAATAGGAAACGCCGCAAATGGCTGCGTGGCCCTGCGAGCGGCCGTCTCACGCACTCACAGGGGAGACACAGCTGCCCGTTATAAAGTCTCCTGGCCAGGTCTCAGATAGGTGGTACTGTGGTCACCCTGGTTGCTGCCTCCCCAATCACAGTTACATGGTGATTGTACATATCAGGAAAATAAAATTATAATAAAGGGTCCATAGAAAGACCACTTAGCCACTGGCCCTTTACACACACACACACACACACACACACACACACACACACAATTGCCATCTTCACAAAAGCCATATTTTTAAGGATACATCAGTTTGGCTTGACTAATGCATCGCTGCACCTGCAATATATTGAGAATACTGAGAGGCACTGGCATGACAGGCATAGAGAATCTGCACAGTCCTGTAATTTTCTAGACGAGTATTTATGAACCTGCTTTCCTACCCATTTTAATTACAGTAACTTACATTTTCAAAAGGCAATGTGGAGGAATACACAAAATGCTTGGACATATAAAAGACCCAGTAATATGTATTCTTTGCGAACTTATATACTATAAAAGGTAGCTTAAATGACGTATTTTTTCACCTGTATGTGGGGAAAGCTCGCCTTTAGTTTCCGGTACAATACCGCCCTCTAGCGAGGAGCGGGAGGCGAAACACTGGAAGCGCACTGCGGACCACCGACGTGCTTGTTTTTTTAACTTGCGAAACATTAAGATTCGCGCTGCTTACATTTACAAAAAGCGACATCCATTCATTCCAACCAATACAGGTATAATAATTTGAGTCGAGCACTACTAAGATACAAATTCTTGAATCTAAACATTTTATATATTTAGCAGACACTTTTATCAACGGCAGGGTCGGCCAGGCCCTAGGGCAATGGGGGTCGAGGGCCCCTAAACAAGGCCCAACAGTGACATCAGTAAGCCGACCACGCAATCCTTCAATGACAGACAGCCGTCTAACCCACACACTGCCCCCTATATACACACATATGTTCCTGATTAATTCATATTACAAAACATTTCAGTTAAGCAGTAAATCATAACTGGATAAACCTACTTTCTCACTGACCTTCAACGACTGCTTATCCAGTAAGTTCTGGCAGCCTAACCCAGGATTCCCGGGCAGGGAAAGCCCTGGACCATCCTGCCGGGCCATCCAGGGTAAACAATACGGGAGATCTAAAGCGACCTGCTGGATGAAGAAACAGAGCATGCAAAGGCTTCTCAGCGGGCCGGGGTCACCCCAGACCCCGTCCACATGTGATGCACCTGCCTGCCATTTATAATCCACTGTGGCTTTAATGTGTGGATTTGGTCAGTAGAAGGGTTTAAATATTCTGCTCATGGCGGGATGTTTCGTTTGAATACGTAGACCAAGAAGTTCACCAACTCAAACCAATTATTTATGTAAGTTACTCAGAATCGCTTTCAGGAAATATGCATCTAAAAAGATAAGTGTTTCTTACTGTATGGAAACATACCGATTATTTAATGGTTGACACTATTTTCATCTTCACACAAACTCCAAACAAAGCATCACTTAAATCTTGCGAGAGGTGTGAAGATATGTCAAATTACGGTCGGGAAAAAGTCAATAGCACATAAAGTTTAATCGATTACAAGCTTCGCTGGGACGAGCGCCAACACTGGATGGCGGCCCGATTTACGCCCAGCAGGCACCGCTGCCGCCTAGGGAAGTAACAGGCAGCCCGGTTTGTTACAAAGAGGAAGGGATTCACACTTACCGCACCCGATCGCACGGAGCAACAGCGAGCCCGCACACCGGGCACCTTCCCAAATCAAGGCGCCGCACATTCTTTTTTTATTTCCACCACCATGGTCTTTGAAATCGATTCACATCCCTTGCTGGTTAACGTTAGCTACTCTCAAAAACAAACGGCAGCAATTAAAGAGCCGGCGGAGATCAGGGACTCGTCCGTAGTAATAAATACCTTCAGAGAGCGAGAATGATGGTGCGGCGGAGGCTCGGTTAGCTACCGCGGATAACCGCCGCGGAAATGCGCGTCATGGAAACGAACAGATCTGAAGCCATCAGCGCAGAATAGTTCGAAAATGTCAAGAAGTATTAATACGTGCGTTTTGTGAGCCCTCGAAGCGCTTGCAAACGTATAAATGGAATGAATGAGAGGAGTTAAGAGGTGATTAGCTCAGTGTTGGCTGCGAATGTGCGCCTGTGTCCGGAAGGCGATAGGTATAAAATGCGGGAATGATTTCATTATGCTAATAGTCATGTCTATCTTGATAAGGATTTGATTGTCCTTGTAGTATGATTATAACTTAAATTAATGATAGATGTTTAACAGCAGGAAGGCCGACCGAATTAACTAATGTTAAAGGCGATGCTTTGAGAGGGATGCCACAGAGCCCAAGAACAAAAAAAAACCACCGCATAAACTCTTTTGGTCTCGGGTCAGTTGTTCGTGCTTGTTTCTTATTATGATGCGGTGTGCATGGCAAGCCGGTTTAGCTAAATTCATTTCAAGACCATTTCACAAATCAAATTCTAACTAGTTTAACTGTAAATTCTTGTTATCAGAAATTGAATTGTGATTCTTGATATTTGTTATTCATTTCAATGGGTACTGGAATTTGAACTAGTTAAAATCCCAATTTCTGATATCTGGAATTAATTTGTAACTAGATATAATTCAGTTTTCACCAGTTAAAATTCCAATATCGGATACCAGACAATCAATTGTAACTCGTAACTAATTATGATTAAAACTGAATTACAACAAGTTACAATTGAATTCCTGAAATAAAAAATGGGATTTTCAGCTAGTTAAAATGTCTTTCTGATAACAACAGCTGAGGTCTAACTAGTTAGTGGTCCAAGCATGCGATTCATCTTCTTCTTCTGCACTAAAATGGGGATATGGGGAGCAGAGACGGTAAGGTGTACAAACACCAAATTTGGTGTAGTGGTGCAAAAAAAAAAATCCCCAGCTATGGCCTGATGGTAGCGCTGTAGCTCAGTGTTTTGGCCTATATCTGTGGAGCTGTGAGTCATTGAAACAACTCTTCCAGACATTCATTAGCTCATGTCAAATATATTGCAAATTGGACTACGAAGCTCCACCTACTTTTTTTTTTCCAAATTTGCCCAAATCTACTTTGTTCAACATGTCCTAGACTATTCACCCAATTCACACAAAATTTGAACTGCAGCATCTTGAGACAATGTAGATAAAATGTTCGTAAGATGTCGTTCAGGAGAATTGTTCCAATACTACACACCAATTAATATCTTGGGTATGGCCTGTTTGCACTTAATGAGGTATTTCTCATCAACAGAACATCTACAGTATGTATGCTTGGTATGACCTTCCGAGGCAATTCTCCAAACTTCATCGAAATCGCCCAATAGGGGGCGCTATAACTCAAATTTTGTGTGCGTGTTTGTGCCCTGATGTGCAAACAAATTGCACAATAAAAGTTAATTTACTCATCAAACGTGGTTGACAACACCCAATCAAATTTCAGCATGTTATAATTACCGTTGTATATGACTGAGAATCATGAAATTTGGTGCAATGGTGTGATATTTCTTCTGCTACTCAGGCTACTTAGAGATACTTTATTTATCCAGAAGGAAATTTCGGATTACTTATATAGTATAACCTCATTCAATGAGTTTAGAATGCTGTGAACTAATATGTACAATGCACATGTTCACCATGTCACAGTAAAATGGACGGAGATGGTAAGCTCAAATTTACCCAATTCCCCAGTTTTTCTCTGTTATGTACATGTGATGATTAAGGTAATTTATGCATTTCTAAATTCCATCCATCCATAGTGCTTTTAGCCAAGTAAAGTCATGGTGATACAGACACACCTGATGCTATAAAAACTTTTCCAACAATGACAGCCAGTATACCAAATAAAGGCTGACCAAATCAAACTGATCCACCAGTCACGGCCAGCATACCAAACAAAGGCTGACCAAGTTAAACTGATCCACCAATCATGGCCAGCATACCAAACAAAGGCTGATCAAGTCAAACTGATCCACCAATCACGGCCAGCATACCAAGCAAGAGCTGACCAAGTCAAACTTATCCACCAATCATGGCCAGCCTACCAAACAAAGGATGACAAAGTGAAATTGTTCCAGCAGTCACAAAAGTTCAGCAAAACTCCAGTGAAATGCATCCTTCCTGGAATCTAGATTTTCAGAAAAATGCAGCTAAATGGTCAAGCTTCCAGCCTGTAACCTGGGTCCAGTCTCTCTGCTCTGTGCCAGCTGGAGATGGGTAAATGTATGAACACAATGTAGCGCTTTGGCCCCTACCTGATAGTAATAGCCATTGTCAGTCCCGTAAGGTCGGAGTGGGATGCTGCCCAGTGCCATGAGGGTCCCCTCATAACCTGCATGGAAAAAAAGCAGGCAAGTATTATGCTAATGACTCATTAATATAATCATATACACATACCGTATATGCGCCAATAAATGTCGAGTCTCTTATTGTCGCCGGGCTTCAGAGAGGACGCAGCCAAAAAATAGCCGGTCTCTAACAGTAGCCGGGTCTTTGATATTTGCCTTCTAGTGTACATTGTATCTGTATCTTTATAGACGTGTGTAATACAGGTGCATGTCAGCATGTTGCATATATAAGAAATATGTATATACCGGTTTCTAAAACTGCTTCATTTTCGTGCAGGGTTGCTCAAAATACGGTCGTTATACGTTAATACAGGCACCTGTATTAGGTACAGAAAGACATTGCCATTTATCTTTAACAGTCTTATGCAGCATGTGAAATTCAAATAAAGTAGCCGTTTGTAATATTAGCAATATTTTTGTGTACCTACCTGTACTGACACGCACAAAAAAAATTACGTTCTGAAGGCTTTTGTTAATAATGGCCGGTCGCTAATAGCAGCCTTTTTTTTCTGGTTTTGCAAATCAACGCCGGGGGCCTCTCTTGGAGCATGTACAGTATATACAGTATTTAGCAAACTATTTTAATTGATTGGCATCAAATACAATTTCTGCAATTTCTTTAGCTGAATATTTCAAGTTAAAGGGGTCCATTTAGATAAAACATCTATTTCTTAACTACAGTCCACTGATGTCATTGCTATAGTGCAAGAACCGCAGGAACACAGAGTTTGATTCTGAAGACCACGGCAAACTAAGGCAGTTGATGGCTGGCATGCTTCATCATGCTAAGAATAAAGCTGAACTTAAAACAAAAAGAATAAATCTTCCAGAGACACAGTCCATAGATCATCTTTAAGGCACTCAGAAACTGGGTTGTGGATTTTAGTATTGTAGGTCATCCGATACTAAACACACAGCCAAGGCAAATTATTATACGAACATCATACTAAACTAAATTTGTGAACAGGTTATCTCGTCACTTAATGCATCAGCTCAAGCTGAATGAAAAACTCAAAGAAAAAATATTCTTTCACACATTTTACACCTAATGACATGTATCTTTGTATCTTTGACCTATATAGTATGATGAGAGTATTTTTTTGGGGTTTCATACTCTTAATTAGTATTAATCATGTGCTACATTTAAACATTGTGCCATTTGCCAAGAAACTATAACAGTGGTAATTCAAACTTAATTTTAATGTTATGATTAAGCTCCTTCCTGCCATGCATCTATCTTGTAGTTCTCTTTACTATCACCCTGCCTAGAGTCTTTACAGTACTGCACGCAGGGCAGTTTTCAACAGTGGGGAGGCAGCAAAACCTCATAACGGTTAGGGAAGTCCGTCTGTGAGTGGAAGGTTGCTGGTTCAAATGGTTAAAATACGGGTCTAATTGGTGCCAGTTCAGAATTGTCTGATCTGCTGAACAAGAGTGCAGGGAGTGACATTCATCATTGCCCCAGATTCCCAAACTGCCACAGAAGGAGACGGGTGCCCCAGTGCTCATTAATGCGATAAACAGCCGGGTGAGCGGCCTCATTCAGTCCTCGCTGGCTCACTGGCAGCACTGAGTATCTTACGGGTGCTGCATGGCTATAAGGGCTCACGACCCATCCTCTGCCAGCTCTGCTTAAGTCTCGGGGGGGATTAAAACCGCTGGCTGGGTGTCTGCCATTAACGGGCCCCACTGGGCTTTGCAGAAATCCCACACGGTGATCTGTGGCTGTGCCTCCCTGGGTAACAGATGTTCTGTGTACAGCAGCAGGAGAACGTGCAGCACATCACCTCGTCCGTCAGGGAGTTCCTGCTGTCCACAGAGGCTTGTCTGCATCATTGTTGATTCTTAACTTGCCATACAAGTCCAGCATTATGAAGCAATTAAAGTATGAAGTGGCAAAAGATCAATATTTTTCACAGTTTAAACCTGATATTGGATCCGTGTTATAGTAAAGAGAAACACCTTTTCTGAAGTACAGCTTCATGCAACCTTCCTGAATATCAAAATACCAAGACCTCTAAAACAGCACTGCACAAGTCTTAGACAATCAAGTCTTTCATGTCTGTCAAAGTTTGCAGCAGCCATCTAATGTGCCAATGTATTTTTATGTAATTAATTAATTAAGCTGGTGGTTTAACCGGCAAATTTAACCTATACATGCAATGACTGTGGTGCCCCTGCGGAGAGGTTTGGGGACTGAAACTGTTCTTTTAGCCATAACATAATATCAGTAACTTTACGGAGAACAGAAGTAATGCTGTACGATATCATGCGTCCTGTCGTTTCCAGGCCAAAGATATCTGTAACTGTTCCCTGTAGTCTTTACACGGAGTATCCTGCTCAGTAGCTGTTTACTCCAGAAGTTCGTATTAATCGTAAAGTCGGTCTCCTGGTTGTGATCTGGTTGTGATTGCTACAATAAAACTTTAGTGCTCCAGAAATAAAAGCTTTTATTATGTTCAGGGGACTTAAAATGGGTTGATCGAACCTCCACTCCAAGCTTGATCCTCCATTACTTCTCTACCTTTTATTGCTCCTGGGTAGAAATGTGGGTGTATGGTCCTGTCTAGGGGGCACGTTTATACCTGATAAGGCCGGTGTGCAGCTCATGCACAGGCGATGCTTTTCTCAGCAGAGGCAAAGGAAAAAAAACGTAAAAGGCCACGGTAACAACACAACATATGCTCTATGTTGATATGGCCAAAAATAAATACGATGTATAAATGAGTTTTATTAATGTATAAAGCTAGCAGTTATTGTATAATTGTTTCTGATTATTATTATTATTGTTGTTGTTATATCAAAATAGAGGTAGCCAGGTACATAGGTATTTATGTCTCACGGCATGTGGGACGAAGGCGTCAAAGGCAGACGTTCGGCGAGAAAGGGGTTTTATGTAACTGAACAGGAGCAGGGAAGCGAACAACACTGCGAGGGATCAAAACAAAAAGGCTAGTACAGGTGAAGGACACAGGCAGACAGGAGTGACTGAGGATGGGGGGACAAAGAGGTGCTTAAATACACCGACTAATGAGGGGCAACAAGAAACAGGCGTGGCTCATCAGGGCCACATCAAGAAGGGGACGGGAGGGTCAGGCTGACATGACAGGCAATCACAGCAGGCCTCATGCCTGCCTGAACCAGGAGAGGAGTATAGGACTTGTCTCTAAATATACCTTCGGGGCATGTGTTCCCTCATCCTGGAGCCAAATATGTTTTCTTTCACACGTTGTGTTTCTTTTAATAAGAGCTGTGTGATCAGGCTTTATCGTCTCATCAAACTGTACCATTCCACCCACCCATTTCTATAACTAAAGCGTGAGGCAGGGGATGCCCTATAAGTGATTTGGAGATACCAATACACTCGATTGTCTTTGAAGTGTGGGTGGAATCTTATACCAATCCTACCCCAGAGGTAGGAACCCAAATGGTATGAAGACACAGTGCTCACCACCAAGTCACTGAAATACCCTATAATTATACACTCATAATGTTCAAAAACACCTAGTGCGGTAGAAATTTCTCAGAGTCGATAGTTTGAGAGTCTGACAAACTTTTATTGCAATTTACCGCAAAGCTTTGGGGGGAACAGTCACACAACAGACATACTTGTCGAGTACTGCCCCCCGAACAACAGGTGCTTATATCTTTTATAGCCAAAAACACCAACTTGCGCAACAAGTGCAAACAGGGGTCAGATCTTTACGATCACTAGTTACTTCCGCTTATTTGGGACCTCCTTATCAGTTCATCCAGGGTGATTTGGCCTGATCACCCTTTGCGGTTTCCTCAAATGTCCCTTCAGCCATTAATATACATGCATTTTATAATATTTTCGCAACAGCTTAACTTCTCGAGTCATGCCTTTGCCTTGACTCGGGCTCCTTGCAAAGTAAACTTTAAAAATAGACATTTGTTGCCCAATACATTCTTGCCTAATACATTCTTGCATCACTATATTTATTCTTATTGCCGAAGACATTCAACCGATTCAAATAAGAATTTATCGTAATAAGTGCTTGCAGTTTTACTTATGCGCTTCATTATTAATTATTAATTTGATATAAAGGAAAATGTGCGTTCTGTGTCACATTTGTATTAAATTTGCATAGCTATGAATTTTCTATCGCACTAGATCATGCACACTGCCCAGCTTTTGGCTCTGCATGCTTCATGTATTGAGTCACAGTTACACAGCTCTCTGGCTGCGGGCATTAACGGCAGGTGTACCTAATTAAAACCATCGCAAGGCACACTCACAATTTGGTAACGCCAAGCAACCACAGCATGTTTTTGGGCTGTGAGGGGAAACATTGTAACACTGCTGTTAGATATACTGTACTACCATCATGGCAGAGTGCTCTGAGTACAGCTTAAGCCCTTCATGGCTGCCCGTAGCACATTATCAGAGTGACAAAGCGACTGCACTTGTACGCTCCATGAAACATTGTCTGGGTATTAATAACAAGTCACCCTGAGTCACCCTTCAATTTTGTATTACTTTACTGTGATATATCAGTCTTGAGTACGCAGACCTTAGTACTAAGTAGCTATTAAGTAGAACTATAGAGCTATTAATATAATTCAGCAAATGGAACACATAATAATGTTTGTTAAAACACTGGAAATCCACAAACATATTAATATCATATCAACCTCATGTATTTAAAAAAATTAATCTTACCCGTGGGTGACAGACAATATGTTCCTTCAGAAGACAGAGTATGTTTTCTGCAATTAGAAAGTATAATCTGTATGTTTCCTGTAAGGATTACCTTTATATAAAGGCGTCGTCTAAGGCTCTCACCTTTAATTGTGAACACTCCATGACAGAAATCTTTGAAGTTGATCCTGCCTTGTGCATGGGGGTCCAAGTATTTTGCGAACTTTTTTACCTGAGGAAAGAGAAGACTTACTGTTTATGAGATCTGACAGCAGGCCTAAAGTTGTTGGTGCTGAAGAAGATCAGAGCTTTAAGCATTCATCAACATGGCATGCTTGTCACCTATCACTAAGTGTCTGAAGTTTATATGCCTTTCAGTTCAATCACTCGGATGGTTAAGGTGCTCAGTTTACACCTATAAAACTATCCACTTGAAATTCAAAGGCCAACAGTTTCCAGAGACCACCAACTATAACCAGTCAGTGTCAATGTCTGCTGCCAGTTGCAAAATGTCAGGCCCTGAGTCAGGCCAGCACCATCTGTACCACTGCACTGGGAAACGCTGTGTGACTCAGCAGTCCGGCTGCTCAGGTCCCACACCACCCCTGATGCCAGTCAAAGTTCATCATCGCTGACATTAACGCTAATGTAAATGACTCTGCAAACACGATGTTCAGAGGCACAGGTTCAGAGATGACATCCTAAAATAGCAGGATGCTCAAACGATTGCTTACCTGTCTCTACAGTAAGAGAGCTGGGATTTAAATTAGCAGTAGCCGCTTGGTCAAAAAGAACAGATTTGTTGATGTCGTGTAAGGCTGGGGAATTAGAACTATGCTATTTTGCTTGTATATCACTTTAGGTGGACTGATGAGTGCACATGACCCCTGCAACTTCTTGTCTAGGGGTGGGAACCGAAACCCGGTTCCAATTTAGAACCGGTTTGAATTGTTGCGATATATCAGAATTGCGCACCTCCGATGTTATCGATTCCTCTAACGATTCCTCCTCCTGTAAGGGTAGTAACACTAGCAACATGCTTAAGCATTAAAGCTCTCAACACAGCATTTAATTCCAAGAATTCCATGTGTTCAGCTCTTAGCGCTCTGGGGTCTCCAAAGACGCGGGTAACTTTAACTACGGTGCCTTAACCTACACGCGCAAATTTTCTGAAATGTAAACAAATTATATAGTACATTTGTTTCAATCATTTTAGAAGATGGCAAACAGGGTGACAACAATAGCTCCTCTAAGGCAGCTCCGGAAAGACAAACCCCATTCACACTCGCTGTCCAGGCAGCAAAGTTTATTGCGGAGGACGAGATTAGGTTCTGACAGCTAATAAAACTGCTGCTTTTGGTGCTGAAAACTGCGTAGGACTACTGTTTTTATTTTATAAATATGTAGCCAACAAAGTCTAATTACATGTCCACAAAATCAGTGATAAATTATTATTTAGTTATTTTACTCTGATCAGGAATTGATAAGGGAATCGATAAAGAATTGATAATGGCATTGACATCAATCATTTCTTATCAATTCCTACCCCTATTCTTGTCCCTTTCCTGAGTGCAAAATATGTAGTCAAGCTTTTAGACTCTTTACTGAATGAGTGTACTGTACAAATAAACAGTATTTATAATTTCTCTGATCTTTGATTCAGCACTGACAGCACTCCAATTCTGGAGAAGTAAAGCATTATGCTGGGAGGCATCATGTTGGGACAGGCCTACCCCACAACCGTGAATTGGGCATCTCCCTGCAGCCCAAGGTAACTGGGAGGGAAGCCAAGCTCCTGTGCTACAAAACCTGGGCATTTTATTAGTGTCTCGGGGCGTCCTAGATAAACCCCCGAGGAGCTGACTCTGTGAGGTGCCTCACCTCCTAGCAACCAGACCCGCTGAGAAAATATATTTCTCTGCGAGGAATTTGGCTGCTCTCAAGTAGAGACCTCGAGAGATTGAAGGGGATCCCAATAGTTTCCAAGATGATATAATTTCCAAAAAGTCCCCAATAATTTTCTGGGACATTGAGGGACGGCAGGCATATTGAGATGCTATGGGTGCCTAAGGATTCATGTGGGCACTGAAGGGACAGCTGAGGCTGAGCTGCTGGATGGAAAGAAGTCAGCCACCCCCGCAGTGAGTGTCCACTGAGAGCATCCACTTTATAATTAAGCATGAAGGCCCTAGACATCCAAACATCCCCACATTAAGACTGGGACTTTCTATCAGTACGTCAGAGGTCAAACAGGTCACTTGATTATTGAGGGCATGATGTATTAAACCCGAAACATACCATGTGAACTCTTAATAAGTATTAATGGACAACAATTTAGATTGCCAAGGCAGCTCGATGATATTATATGACACTGGAAATAAGCACTGTATCACAACCTCAAATGGAGTCATGCTGGTGCTCTTCACTGGAACCACACGCGATGGGGCACTGCAGTGCAGAATGCTAGGCGTCATGGTGGCTGGAAAGGTAAGGCAAGTTTATTTATATAGCACAAATCCGTAGCAAGCCAATTCAAAGAGCTTTACGCGTGTGTGGGATAAAATAAAAATGATATAGCAGCAGAGGAAGCAGGGTTTATGACCTGTTCTGACATGCTGACATGTTCTGTTACCTATATACCTTTGAATTGGAAAAGGTGCAGCCCATCAACCTGCTATTCTTACATGCTCATTGTCAACCATCTGCTGCCTAGATTGATCACTAACACCATTGTTAGAAACTAGGGCTGAACGATTTTAAGAAAATATCAAATTGCGATTTATCTGACAGATATTGCTATTTCATTTGTGATTTTTTTAAACTCAGTATTCACTGTATGTGTAAAAAAAAAACTGTAATTGAGCACAACCGTACATTGAAATCTGAACTGCGCTATACATTACTCCAAAGTAGGGTGACCACCTAATCCATGTCAGAAGGGACACTATGAGCTACTTCGGGATTTACAAACTACTTTAAAACTGAAA
>JAODKM010000088.1:8630994-8641700 GCA_026780845.1 Petrocephalus sullivani
ATGGTTGAAATGATATTTTACAAACACTGGCATAGCTCAGATTGCCCCTCCTGACATGGATTAGGTGGTCACCCTACTCCAAAGATAAGAGTAGAAATATATTAATTCAATCCAAAATGTATTTATTCTAACAAAAATTATATAAAACATACACCTAATAAATCATAGAACAGTTCTCTAGCAACCCCAACATGGTAAAGTGATGGTATTTTACGTGCACATTTTAAGTGCCGCGTTTGCAAACAGCGTTCGACCGATTTTTTTCCCTTAGTAACGTGCTTCCGGTGTTACACCATATTTTGTGACTGTCGTAATGTGTTACTCCAGGGGCGCTGTCTCACACATAATTCGGAATGAATGCAAGGTTCTTGTTCACGTTTTCCGTACTGTAATCATTGTAACTTAAAAAAAAAAAAATAACTGTCAGTGTTGTCTCCTGGGCAATGCACTGAAGTAACTGTTCTGCATGTTCTTTTAAAATCAACATTCGCGAATTGTATAGCTTGCTAAAACAGTGGGCATTTCTGAGCCGCAAAACATGACCGATGTTGCGACTATTTCCCGCGATTGCTAGTTTTTTTTATCATTTATTAATTTCAAAGGGGACGTGTGCAAGATACATAGAATTATGAACTAAATATATATTTATATATGTAAATGGCGATTTCAAGTACAAGTTTAAAAACTACATAATACTTATTTAAAATTTTCTTACGTTCTGATCCTTACATGTCTGTTTATTTAACCAGTTTTGTGGGGTCAGATAATGTAACGTTTTTTGCCAGCGCTAAACTGTATGTCTCAGCAATTATAATTATTACCAGGATTGTAATCTCTTCTTATGATAATTCACCAGACAGCGAGTCTAAAAAGTCCCACGTACACAAGGGTCAAATTAGCAGAGAACAATGACACGTAAAACTACTATCACAAAAACCGTGACTGCCTTAAGTTAAATAAAGTAAAGAAAATAAAACAATTCCAGTAATAAGAACATTAGGGCTAATGCAGCTAATGTTGCTTCGACCCCTAATAATAGGACCTTTCTGTGAACAATCTCTGACCATTAAATAGGTAGGTAATTCACTTACAGCTCAGCAGCGAAACCAATATTTTTCTGCACTGGGAATGTAACGTTTTCCTTGGGTTTCACGTGTCTGTTGTTTGTGGGCCACTTCTGATTGGTGGCTGCTCTACATTCTCATACAAGTATATGCTCTACATTCTCATACAAAGAATAATAGAAGAATCAAGCTGGCATTAGTTCTTAGTCCAAGGAAACACAAAGTACATAGCCCATGTGGATACTAGCAGAAAAATGTTTAGCAGCAAAAGCTAAGAGATTTACAGAGCATCCATGTCACACCTGTCCCTGGTTTACTAAAAACAGCACTGAAAATGTAACATTTTCTTTGGGTTTCACGTCTGTTATTTGTGGGCGTATACGCAGTCACTTTGGGCCACCTCTGATTGGTGAGTATGATTGGCACGCGAGGAGCATGGCACTTCTGATTGGTGAGACTGACTGTCACACAAGGAGAACAGAATGATTTTTGCAAAACTACTCTCATGACAGTTTAAAACCCTGGGTCAGACATGCTGTATAATGCATATCCTAAATCGCAGCCTTTGCGATTTGCTAATCGAATTGTTTAAAATCACGATTTCGATTAGAAATCGATAGATTGTTCAGCCCTATTAGAAACCATTTGCCAGCCTTTCATAGCGGCTTTTGTGAGGTTCCAAATGATTTCCCTTTTCCTCACAATAAAGTAAATAAAATCTGATATGCGTTGTGTTTTTTTTATATTAATTTTACATATATTATTTATTTTTATCATTTTTGTGCACAGCAATTATGTATTATGTGATTAACATACGCAGAGTACCCCATTACTATGACTAACAATTGCACCAAGATGGTCACATGCAAGAGCAACCTATTTGTGATAGTCATACCCCATATCCAGCCAGGCAAGTGCATGTGATATTCAATATGCACCTGCCCTTTCTGTTTGAAGTTAATGTTTTTGTGTTTTATTACTTTGCATAATTTGCATGTTATGAATTCCATACAAAGTTTTGGTATAAGTTAAATAAGTCATTTAAAAGTGGCAGTCACTGGAAATGGCATGCAAATAGCTGCTGGTTTTGCATCCTAAGATAGACAGACTCCTGTGTTTTACCAGGCCTGAAACAAA
This sequence comes from Petrocephalus sullivani, assembly GCA_026780845.1. Classification (NCBI taxonomy): domain Eukaryota; kingdom Metazoa; phylum Chordata; class Actinopteri; order Osteoglossiformes; family Mormyridae; genus Petrocephalus; species Petrocephalus sullivani. Next base: position 8,633,196 of record JAODKM010000088.1, read on the forward strand.
GAAGTTTCTCTACAGGATGCATCAGTTTCGATATAAAGCTACACATAATCTTTCCAAAACCAACACAGTTCTCTCCAAAGGAATCCAACACAGAAAACAGCCATGACTGCCTCTCCTTACATAGCTACCAAAGATGAGGTGGGAGTTGCTTTAGTTGGGAGCTGATTTAGAAATACTTTTCCAACAGTCACCGTTGTGCTTCAGAAGTGTGGGGGATTTGTCAGGACTCATTACCACTGGTGCTGAAAACCAGGCTAAGAAAACATGAGGGAGGCCGCATCAGAGCGATCTCAAAGGCCTGGCCCCTCATGCTGCACGGGATTATGGGAATAAGGCTTTGGAAGCGGGGGGGAGTCTGTGTTAGAAGTACTGCCGGTGTTCAAAGCCAAGTGACACATTTATTTATTCACTGACCTGTCAGATGCTGTTATCCAGAGTGCCTCATAAATTATTTAAGAAGAAAAAAAGAATTTCAGTGTGTTGTACATCACTGGAAAGTACCTTGGAGGTCTCGCATGCCCCTGGCCCAGCTGCCTTCAAATTTGCAAATAAGGCAGCACATTGAGGCGGTGTTAGCAATATGAAATATTCACCTGCCGCCAAACTCGAGCACGGAGCTGTAGACGTCACCCGGGCCTAGCATGCTGCACATATCCGCATGTGTGTCAAGGGGATGCTGATATCCGTCTCATTCTGGGAGCACCTTCTGTTATTTGCATATGAGCCAGACACTGTTGGTTACCGCCGAACAGGTCTGCCTCCAGTGACAATATACGACTTATGTGCTGAGTGTAAGACATGCAAACTTTCAAACAGCTTTTCACAGTCATGAAGCGAAAACCAAAGCTGGACTGAGGGCTCTTGGGGACAGATAAGGCTCCAGCTCTCTAAGAGAGCAACCTAAAAACCCCAAGTCCGATGAGATAGGTTAAACCCTTGGCTCCCAATGCCGCAGTCTGCCTATTAGCAAAGGGTACAGTTGGGTAACAGTCAGTCCCCTGATCTCCGCAGCTCAGGATAACAGCTTCATCCATGGCATGCTTTTCTCAGCAATGCATTACTATTACTTTTAGGATTGAGGATTTTAGGATGAACCCTAAAAGCCATAGGGCATTCTGTAGCAATGACAAATACATAATAAACTTAAACCTGAACATGTCCCAGAATATCGCAATTGAAGTTCAATGTTTCGATCTACATTCTCATACAAGTATATTCATTTTTTGCGATAACTTGTAACAACACTGTTTGACAGACAAAGGAGACTCAAGCTGGCAGTAGTTCTTAGTCCAAGGAAACACGAAGTACACGGCCCATGTGGATACAAGCAGACAATGAAATAAATCATCTATGCTGTATATTATACATAAATAATGCATAGGCCTACTTTTACTTTATTGTCATGGCATGTGGGATGTAGGAGTCGAAGGCGGGTGTTTGGCGAGAAAGGCTTTTTACTGAACTGAACAGGGGCAGGAAAACAAACAACTGTGAGGGATAAAAACAAGAAGGCTAGTATGGGGAAGGACATGGGCAGACAGGAGGAGTGATGTCAGTGACCGGACTGGGGATAGTCAATGACCGGACTGGGGATAATCAATGACTGGATTGGGGATAGTCAATGACCAGACTGGGGATAGTCAATGACCGGATTGGGGATAGTCAATGACCAGACTGGGGATAGTCAATGACCGGATTGGGGATAGTCAATGACCGGACTGGGGATAGTTAATGACCGGATTGGGGATAGTCAATGACCGGACTGGGGATAGTCAATGACTGAACTGGGGAGACAAAAAGGTGCTTAAATGCAAAGATTAATGAGGGGAAACAAGGAACAGGCGTGGCTCATCATGGCTACATCAGGGAGGAGACAGAAGGGTTAGGCCAACATGACAAGCAGGATGTAACAGAGATTGCTACACATCCTTGGCCTCTCATGTGAAACAATTTCCATCCTTGCCTCAATCGCAAAAAATCATCAGATCAGCCACTTGCTTCTCGCACAGGGAAGCTACATATGAGTACAGACTGTGCTGTGGTATTTGCATCTGATGCTTCAGCCAGCAAGCAGGCCACGGGGTAACATACATAACAAGCAATCCTAACTATCTTAGTGATCCTTCAGTTAGAACTAGCACCAAAGGTGGAAGGCAATTTAATAACACACAAAAAAATCTTCTAAGTTCATTCATCAGGAGGTATGACTAGGTCTGAATAATTCTGCCCAGAAAAGACATTCTTACTCAACTGTCATAACCTGTGAGCCTTAAAGGACCACAGTACATTCTCAGACAAAAATGACACACAGAGAGTCAATTCAGAGCCTGAATCGTTCATTAAAAAAATGAATGACGGTCAATCGCCAGTGCTAATTAATGCAGAGCAAATGCAGCTCAAGTAGAATTTGAACCACAAAGGGAGATGTTTTGTTCCCTTTTCTCTCCGTCTTTGTTAATCTCCTCATCATCCATTTATCAGTCTATCCCTTTCCATTAGAAAACAATGCAAGCCTTTGTTCGCCAACAGCCTGGCCTCCGTCAGGCTGGCACAGGAGCAGCCATCCCATGCCACTTCACCACCTGCTAGAATCTCACTGGCGGCTGACTGAGTGAATGCCTTATTAATAACTTGCTTGCTTGTTATTAGAAACCTCTCTGCACTGGCTGCGTCACACTCAGCTCCTAAGCATGCCAGATTTCATTCAAACATGGTCCTGTTCCAGTTATTGTCAAATCTGTAGCTGATTATAAAATGTAGGTGTGCATACTGCATGCCACTCAAAATCACAGGGAAGTGTCAGTGAGTAGGGCGGAGCTGTTGCCTCACCCGTCTGGGACCTGGGTTTGAGTCTCTTGCCTGGCTCTAGGTGTGTGGAGCTGGCAAGTAGGGTGTAATGGAGTCTTTGACTCCATTACGCAAGTCAAACATGCGAGTCCTGGGAAGGTCTGTAAATTCATCGTGATAGCAGTGAACAGCTTGCACATAAAAATAACATTATCTTAACTAACTGAACTGATGAACACTATGCATACAGCAATACATTTTTTGACTAGTTTTCTTGTTTTTAATGTGTTGAGCAGAATACAAAAATAGTACGAGTAACAAGATAAACAGAAAAAGCCTTTCAAAAAATGTAAGGCTTTCAGTTTAATGTTTAGTAGGGATGTGCATTTAAGTCACTGAAGCGGATGCGTTACATATCTCAGGGTGACGCATTGCCAAAAATCATCCCAAAATGCATCCCAAATAGTATCCAGTGCACACTTCTGCACGCTAATTTTTAATTTTTTTTTTATTTTGCGTTGCAACTTCGCTCCTTCCGTCATCTTCGTTAAAGTAAGGATATGGCAATGCTCCCAGCTAAACCAGTGATATATTCAATTGGTTCAGTGTTACCAGATTGGGATGATCTCTGCCCAGTCTGCCTGACTTTGATTGGATTGTGCCGGTAATAAGTGCAACTGAATGTAATTAATTGGATAGATGGCTCTCTGAAGACAGATTTTGAAGGTACAGAGAAAAAGCTGCATTGTTTATTCAGTGTTTTAAGTAGTGTTTCTAGTGCAAAGTTCAAAATTTTACATCAAATACCTTATTCTCAGTAAATACACTCCGTACTAGTATCAACTGTTACTAAACGATTGCGTTATAAACGATTGCCTTATAAGGGTTTTACACTTGCAAAAAATCTCATAAAGATAAGCCTACTGAAAAACATGAGAAGTAGAATATTTACAAACTTACCGACAATTTGTATTAAACTTCTGAAAGTTTATGAACCTAACAGGTAGTGCATTCTAGATAGATAGCAGGAACAAAATTTCATGAGCCTAATTGTGGCAAACAACAAGGAAGCATTCGGATGGATTTTTTTCTTGTTTACAGCAGAAAAATCTATTAACCTATTAACGCAGCTACTGTGTTCTAGGTTGATAGCAAGAATTCCATCAGCAACGCATAGCCAAGGGCCACTGCGACCACGGTACAACTGGTTTCCAAGATTGAGGAGCAGTAGTTTATTCTGAAATTCTGCCATCAGCATGTTAATCTTACCCAGGCCCCAATGTTAATCTTACCCAGGGCCCAACCCTGCTCCTGGATATCAACCACCTTGCAGCCCTTAGGTACAGCCATCATTTAACACACTTGATAGAGATATCAATTTTAATAATTTTGATAATCAGATTTTAATAATCAGATCCTTCAGTAGCATCTCAGTATTAGAGCCGGGTATGTTGAAGCTAAGTTTGCTAACACTGAGATGCTATAGAAGGGCCTGATTATCTGTATCCCCTTTTTATTCAGAACCAGGTGCCGGCACTCCCCTTGTTATTCAGTACCAGGAGATATTGAAAGGTACCAGAACTCTGAAGAACAAAACAATGAGGTGGCAGTACTGCATACCGGGCCACTTAAAGCACAGAGTCTTACGGGCCTGTCTTTGACTAGGGAATACTGAGTTAATACCGAGTTAAATCAGAAGTGATGGACTGTTGCCACAGCAACCGTGTAAGAGTACACGGCCACCATCCATGAACCGTACTTCAAGAAAGCAGCTTACAGCATGATAAGTAAAATGTCTTTGGGTGTATCTATATTCTATAATGAAAAATGTCATGAGAAATAGAATAAAAGAAGACTTAATGTGCTATTTTCTGAAAAGATTGTTATTAACATTGCTTAAATGTAGCCCATTAACAAGGCTTCGGCTATATACGTATAAGCATATTTATTGATACATATTTTAATCATGAGACCCGAAAGTATAATCATCAAAGTTGAGGTTTCTGACAGATTTAGTAACTAAAACCGTCAATTTCTTTTGGGCTACAAGTAAAATTACACTGACTGACTTGGCACAAACATTTATACCCAGTCTCAGTCATAAATATTAAAAGCCGAGTGACTTATTTAATGTTCGTACATGTTTCCTTCCAATTTTAACCAATCAATTCCCTGATAGTGCTTAGGTAGTATACCTTATTAGCTTCAATTTATAAATTCACCGCAGAGTACTTGGTTTTATCGAAGTGTTATCGTGTTATCCTGCTGATTTGTCTTTTATCCGCTTGTTCCTTACCTCATCTCCTTGCCCGAACTGTAAGCCGAGGTCTACAATATGCTCTATCCTAACGTAGCCATCGCCGTCTTCATCGCACACGTCGAACACCTCCTTAAGCTTCTTTACAAAGAGCAGCATCTGCTGTTGCTCCGGAGTGCCGTTTCCATCCATTCTTTTCCGGGGGTCACTGAGACCGGTACAGAAAAGAGCCCCGAACCCGCGCACTGGGCGCCATCGGCGTCCCCCACCGCTCCACCGGAGACCGGAGCGCCCGTGACGTCACCAGCGGTACTCTATAAACGGAGAGGCGCGCGGGCGGACGGGGGAGAGGCGCGCGGGCGGAGACGCGTCTGACATGGTCGCATTCATTATTAAGCGACCGCCCGCTATACTCCGCTTTGCTGGTGTAGCCTACTTTGCCAGTTTTATTTTCCCATAATAAGGACGACAATGAACGCACAAAATATCTTTTTCTGAAGTCTAATACAAAAATAAATCACACAAAGCAGCAAAAAACTATTAGGGAGAAATTATTATTAACTTACATTGATACACCCAGTGTTATACTGGACCGGTATTCAATGGTATGCCTTCTGAATGTCCCAGTAAAAATCCGATAGCTTCCTTTAACCTGATTGACGGCACTTTTTGTATGTAGCCGTGGCCACGTGGGGACCGTTGTGCAGATTCTTGGGGACAGTTAAGCGGGTTGGGACGATGATTGTGTTGTAATTTCAACCAAAGACACACTTCCCTAACCATTAGGCCTATAACCCCCAGTTGCCTCAGGAACTGTCGGACCCTGTCATCTCAATTATAGGTTCCTCTGGATAAAAGCTAAATGAATTAAATGTTAAATGAAGTTCTTAGGATTTAGGGGTCGTATGGCTTTGGATCAAACAAATGCTGATGTGTCAAATCAAGTGACAAGCTACAGGGTCTTGACTGTATAACAACTTACACATTTTACTGTCAGATGCTTGACGAATGTGTTGTATGGAGCCAGTGAAGCTAAAGGTTTATTGCAATATTATTACATAACTAAGCTTTCCTGGAATGTAGGACTTGAAGTACATAAACTAAAATAAGTATATGTTACAAGGCTATTGGTAAGCGATGAATAAATAGGATACAAACCTTATATTGCATCGCATTGTAATGCGTAACATAGACAATTTTATTTAATGCTTCAATAAAAATAAATACATTTTAAGTCAGGGTAAGTATAATACGTATTTCTTTTAAATAAAAATGCTCATTGTTTGTTTATGCAGACGTTTCTAGAGCAGTATATCCAGCGGGTGGCGCTGAATTCAGCTGGAAACGGGCGGAGGCTGATCGTTTCCACTGTACCCTCACGAAGCTGTACCCTGATTAAAATACATTTCACACAATTTCTACAACTCACCTAAAAAGTAGTGGATACAGTGATGGGCTAAAAGGACATTTTTAAAGGAGGGTGTGTCTGCCCAAGGCCAATGTCAGTGATTTTATCCAAACTTGGACAGACGGTTTATGACTAGAAAGAAAACGAAAAGAGGACTGGAGACACGGATAGGAAAAGCCAAGTTTGGGTGCAGCATTTGCATACTTCACAATCCTGCTATTTACAATGGTGATAGCGACGTCAGGGGTTGTTTTGTTTTAGCTGAAAAGGCGGAAGGGTGGCGTTATTTAAGTTTCGCTATAATCACTCTATAATACCTCCCCCTGGCATGCTGTAACTTTCCAATGCACGGGAACTGGGATCGCTCAGTGAAAACTACAAACTTATACGCATGCTCCGTGCTGCTGAGTTGTTTGAACGGCGAAGCCTGACGCCGCAGGATTTGGAAGGCTGAAGCGTCGCTACGTTGTCTTTTACCTCCAACAGTGAAGAAAAATCAGGTAAAATATGTGGTCGCTGACAGCACCAATATGATTAATCTTTAGCATAGCCTACAAATACTTATTTGGCTGTTATATCGATTAGTGATTTCTACAGCCTACTTGCCGAACTGAAAATATTTTTTTTCTATATAAAAGCCTTAAACCGATTTCGTAAATGAGTATCGAATAATTCGTTTTAAATGTTCATGTGTATTCATAACTTTAACGTTTCCAGTTGTAGGCTATAATGGTTGTATATATGTATATATAATGTTGGCTATAATGGTTTTAAAAATGTTCAGCAATAGGCCCACTTGTTTATCATTCGTATTTAGGGTTGCCACCTTGTCCTGGACTTCCCAGGATTGTACTTTTTTTGATCAACTGTCCCGGACAATTGATATCCCGATTTTTGTGAAAATGCATATATGTTGTAATTTCGTAGTTTCAAACAAATCCCCACCTATAGTTTCCTTCTACTGCTGTTCCTTTTTCTTCCTGGTTATGTTTATAGACCCAATCCTGTGACCGTAAACGGTTAAAAACGGGCAAAACAGCTTCGATTGGCCATGTCTACGCTTTTATTTGATTGGTACGTAGCAGAGATACACGAAAGCTTACCTTATTAGAGGTAGCGTTAGCTAAAAATAGGGGAGCAGGGAGTCCTACAAATATTAGTATATTTAATAGTATGATACGGTATATGTATAAAAATATAAAGAAAGATAATAGCGAGTGTCACGGTTTTTCGCAAATCAAAGGTGGTAACCATATCAGTAGCTGTTTATTCAATTATTTATTGCCAGTATTCCGATGCCACCGGTTATGCAAAAACATCTTATTCGCTTATTATTTCCGCCTTTTGTTATTTACACGTTAGAACTTAAACACAAATTAATTGTTAGTCCATGAAAATCCATCCATCCATCCAACCATTTTCTGTTCAGGGGTAGACCATGAAAATAAACCTGTGTCTAAATGTGATGAATTCACCCGATTTTGGTATTATAGCTGATGGAAACTGCAAATGTTAGTAATTTAATGTTGCCACTACGTAACGTCAGCAGTCGCTCGTGCTGAGCGCCACGGTTTCGGTTTCGTTTCCTACTCGCAGTTGACTTTCCTTTATCGGCGGAGCGTTTGGATCTCCGCGTTATGGCCGACGAAATGAATTCACTGCTGAGCTTGGAGGAAGAGCTGAGTTGCAGCATATGCCTCTACCTCTTCGACAACCCGGTGACCACGCCATGCGGCCATAATTTTTGCCGGAATTGTCTGGATAAGACCTGGCAGGATAGCGACCAGGTGGCCCTAGGCTTCAACTGTCCACAGTGCCGGACCCACTTCTTCACCAAGCCCGAGCTGCAGAAGAACACGGTTCTCAGCGCCGTGGTGAAGACACTAAAGCTGAGGTTGGACGAGTCCAACGACGTGGAGGTGGAGGTTAAGAAGGTGCCAGAAGTGGCTGAAATCATGTGCGACGTCTGTCGGGAGACCAAAGCGCACAAGACGTGCCTGACGTGCATGGCGTCTTACTGCGAGGAGCACGTGAGGCCGCATAAGGAAAACCC
>JAODKM010000088.1:8650585-8668126 GCA_026780845.1 Petrocephalus sullivani
AAATACATCTTTTCCAGGGGGCGCTGTGGAGTAGCATCAGTGCAGTGGCTTCCAAATAGATTCAGTGGACCCTGCCTGGTGTTGCGTACCTCTTTACTTGGATTTAGAGAAAACAGAGGCTCTAGGCAGGTGAAAAAACAGTGGTTGTACCTTAACATTGGTCATTGCCAGGGATAATCAACCTGTCTGTACACAGACAAACATGTACATGGTGAGACTTACCTGCATCCATGGCAAAAATGTTTTGATTGAGAAAAAAACACCATGTTGGCTACTTTTTTAAATGTCAATGTATTTTTTTCAATTGTATTTTGACCAAAATATGTCAGTTTGCCATGTTGTTTACCCCTGGTCATCGTTGTGCTTTGTTTTATTGATTATTGGAAAAAAATGCGTGATCTGTAAATGAAATAAAGCGGTACTGTGTAACACAAGTGTCATAAAATGACAATGTCCGGGTTGCTCCTTACATCAGTTGAAATGGTATTTATCTTAAGTAATTTTTTAGCTAGTTTTAAAATTAGGTGCACCATGTCTGACATGAAGTGAAAAACCAAGATTTGTAACAGTTCCCAGTGAATCTCGGGTCCAGGTTCTCATAGGTCCTTGATTAACTTCTAGGGACTAAATGTTTGAAGAAATGTTCATCTGTAACTAAGGAACAAAGCTGTGAAAAAGTAAAATATCCTTTCTATTACAGGTGCACTGATCCTGCTTTTTCAGTGACGATACGATCCAGGGTATTGTCATGATCTGTCTGCTTTGTGTCCTGTAAAGAACATTCAGCACTCATGAACGAACGACCTAAATGCCTCGGATGGCATCTCCTTTCTAAATTGTCTTTATCAGCATATACATTGACAGAACGCAGACCTTTTAACACTGATGGGCCAGGTGTTTGGTTTGAGGCTTTACCAGGGATGGCTTCATCAACGTGCCACTTACCTGCTTCTCAGATTAATCAGTCCTTAGCACAACCAGCTTTCTCCCCCAATAGCTGGGTATCTTAAGTGTAATTACAGATTGTACTGCGGTGCTGAAGAACCTGGGTTTAAACCTGGGGTTGGCCATGCTAATTCTCCTGGGGGTGGAGTATGGCTGAGCGGGATTGGACTTTGTTGAAGGTCACTGGTTTGAATCCCATGCCTGGCAGACTCCATCGGACCCTTGAGTAAGACCTTTAACCCCATTTACTTCGCTTCGGCCCCCTAATAAAGCTATCACCCTATATTTACCATCTGAGCCCCTTACTGGTCTTTTATCAAACAAGAGAATAAGTCAAAGGCAACGACGGAAAATTCTCTTTATTATTTTTTAGGCCAGTGGTCTTTTAATCGCTATTTTTATTCAGATACTAGACTCCAACAGAAACTTACCCATTTCTGTCTGTAGGATGCATCATCGCAACAACAACTGCAGTTACTACAAGATTAAAGCAAAACACTTTGAAATTCAACTCTGTGGCCCAATATGTGAACACAGGCAAGCGGAGAAAATGCTTGAATGCTCAAGGAGCATTTTCCAAATAGCACATTAAGTTATGAGGACTTCACAGATTTAAAACACCAAAAAACAAGCAGGGGCCTGTGTCATGAAGTAAGATTTCCTGCTTAGCCAGATAAGAGGGACTTAAGGTAGTCTGGGCTAAATGTAAGTGAACAAAGATAAAGACCATTTAAACTGGTTATTTGACCATTTAAACACCATAAATCTGGCAAGTTATCCGGCTAAGCAAGAAATCCTTCTCTGTGATACAGGGCCCAGATGTGGGAAAAACTCACAGAAACAATCAACAGGAACCAAAACACAAACAAACAAACAAACAAACAAACACACAGAAACAGGTCTTCAAAAGATTGTAATATTTCTATATCTACCTGCTTTTAGAATGTCCACTCGAATGTCTTTGAGAATGAAATACAATGTGAATTGTATTTCTCCTAAGAAGTAATATACTGCATTTGCTTACATCTACAATATATAAAATTGCATGTACTTGTCTACATGGGCCCTGCAATGGAATGGCATCTCCTATAGATGCTCTTCAGCCAAGATGTGCTGCATGGGATAGGCTCCAGGCCACAAATTTCCTTTTTGCTGGGTGGTAGGGGAAGTCTCATTAACATTCATGACATAAGTGGTACCTGATTGGCCAGTGAATGCCTCTGACAGAAAAGCCAGATAGCACATGTCGATGGGAGTACATTCACCGGCTAATCAGGTTTCTGTTATGAATATTAATTAATTGGCCAATCAGGTGGTGCTTCTCTTATGAATATTAATTAGACTTCCCCTCCCACCCTGAAAAAAGAAGATTCGCTTCCAAGCCAACTGTGACCCCGACCAGGATAAGTGATCATTAAAATGTTATCAGTGACTTGTAAACATGACTAACCGAGATCCCGAAGGCCTCATTGCTTTCTTCAAAAGTGTTTTCGCGTCCTGCATGTGTAGGCTTGTCATAATGAAACAGACAACTCAGACATTTTACATGCAGCCATACAGAAAACTTTCATATATTGTGCGCCAGGTGCCCACACCAACTGTAAACAGGTATGGCTCAAATATGAGCCAACCAGAGCCTTGCATTCTTCCCAGTCTGCAAACATTTATAAATGATACATAGCTTCTTGAGACATCATGAAGCCATGAATCACAGAAACCGTTACCATAATAGGTCATCTCAGACATTATGGGATCACCTACACGCTTGCATAAAATAGCATCTTGGTGCCCTCAACACATTACCACAGGTAAATCACTTAAATTCCATCCCGCTATAAAAATAATGGCATAAATTAATTTATTCACCCCAAACAGATCATTCAAAGCCATCAGAGAGGTAGTGTTACTGCTAATTAACCATCAGTGCAGTGCAAAAACACAAACGCAGGGTACATGCAACATAAAATCTGTACCACTACTCAAACCATACCAATAATGAGATTGTATAATATATTTTCTCCTGGGCAGCACCATAGGTAGCACTGTTTCTTCACACCTATAATATGCTGGAGCTCCAAATTTCTCCACATAAATGAATGGATATATAATATAAAGGGGATCAGAAGATGGGACATGCCATACAGTGCACAAAAACATATATATAGACAATCTATAAATAAACTTCCTCTTTGGTGGGGATGAAAATTCTGTGTAAACTACTATTCCTCCACAACTAAGGAGAACCAGAGTTGTCTGATGCTAAGTAAATAAACAGACCAGTGCAACAGAAATGAACAAGCGCTAAACAGCAGTATTGAGGATGTCAGTGCTCTCAGAGACTGTAGCAAGCTCGGTGTCTGGGGAGACGTGTAAAACTTCCCAACTCCCTGTCCGTGGACCGGTATTGGTCCATGGCCTGTACTGCACACCGGGCCACTAAACGCTAGGGGTACAGTTGCCACCTGTCTTGTACATTACGTGATTACCCCATACTATAAAATAAAATGCCATGTCCCATACAGATTCACAAAGTTACAAGACTGATCCTGTACTTCCATGCACACTCCTGCTTAGCAAATTTTACTGCCGGGGCCGCTGCCCGTTTACCGGTCCGCAGGCATCAAATGGTTGGTGTCCCCTAGTGTAGCTCTCTCTCACCTATCCAGACAACCAAGCCTGAATCACAGGAGCCAGTGCAAGCAGTATGCAGCACACAGAGACTGGTGTACGACAGAAACTGACAGCATGGCCATTACACTCTCCAGTGTGTTGGCAATGCACCAGGCCTTTACCTCTCAAAAGTAACCTGACACAGTAACCTGAAGATTAGGCTTATGTGCCTTATTAGTCAGTGTTATGCCCGGGCTGGTCAAAGGTCACCACTTCCTTTGTCGTAGTGGCCAGGAAAGACAAGAGCCTCATGGTAACAGTGGCAAATGGACTCAGTGCAAAAATCAAACCCTGACATCTGATTACAGCACCAGCCATGACTGATCAGACCCCCCAATCCCCCTGAATACAGGGGGCCACCTGAATCACTGACAGAACTTCTGAGTGTGCAGGCATCGGAGGGGCGGCCGCAGGGCCGGACAGATGGCTGGCGGGGGAAAGGTGGCCACGCTACATATGGTTGGCTAGCTCTGCTGGTTTGGCATCGCTTTTGGGGGCGTCGGTGTCAGAGCAGCTGGAGTCTTCGTCTTCCTCGTCGTCAGTGTGCTCCAGGCTGTGGTACAGCATGGGCACCCGAGTCTTATGTGTGATGGTGATCGTACACGGCCCCTGGGCCCAGGGTTCCCCATCCACTTGCATGGGCATCCGGGAACTCTTCAGCACCAGCTGAGGACACATGAACAGGCCTTTGTCTCTTACAACGTACAACAGAGAGTCAGTTGTGAGAAACTTTAAACCGCTGCCAATCTTCTAGAGCAGTGTTTCCCAATCTGGTCCCTAGGGCCCAGCAGACAATCCATATTTTACCGGGAGCCGGGAGGGAGCAAAGATGTGGCCTGTCTATCAGGGAGCTGAGAGGGAGCAAAAGCATGGACTGTCTGGGGGTCCCCAGATCCAGGTTGAGAAACATTGTTCTATAGGCTTTTTCAAAGGAAGGGCCATAAATGTAGAGCCCATAGAGACAAGGTGAATATACTGACCCGCACTGTGTGAGCCTGGCCCAGGCGTACAGGATTGGCTAGTTTGACCTGGATCTGGGCACAGTGGAAGGACCCAAACACCCCAACCACCTCCAGCAGGCCGTCATCCAAACTGCAGGAGATAGGGAGAAGTGTACAGCTTGGAACGACCACATGGAGCTCACATTTAGGTTGTTTAGACAAATGATATATTATGTAAAGATGAAATGTTATTTTCACTACACTACTGTATGATTATTCTGTAAATCTGTCACCTGTAAAGTAGCTGTTCTTTCAAGTGGATATAGCTGAACCAGTAAACACTGCAATGCACTTGCTGGAATGCAACGGACGGCCAGTACAATATCTCGAATTGCATGGAGACCCAATCGCAAAAACATACATAACCTGTAACTGTGTTCGACCGATTATTGGCCTGGCCAATTATTGGGGCCGATATTAGGCATTTTGCCAGTTATCGGTATCAGCGTTTTAACGCTCACCGATATTAAGTAATTACAAGGTGAGCTGCTGTCTCTTCTGCTGCTTCATTTCATGTCCCGCCCACAGTCATCTCTGATTGGCTATGTCAAACGAGTAGTAGCCAATCAACGCTGAAGTCTTGCTGTCAGTCACACCCACACACACACACACACACACACATACACACATACATGAGTGCAGCAGGAAGCCCCAAGGAGGGGAAGAGGAGAGAGGAGTTTCAGCTGAGCGTGGGCTGTTGCTGAGATTGGAAGGTAAAGCAGCTGATGTTTCCCCATATTAAAACATTACAGTCCTACACACTGAAGTTACAAAACACCACGGAGCTCCTGTGAGCTATTTCCATAACGAAAAGCCTGCACGCTCTCCCAGTTACGCCGCTGAAAATGCCCGAATAATGACCCTTGTTATGGTGATAACGGTAGCCTGCGGAAGCGAATGCATTCACTAAAAAAAAGAACAACATCTGTGCGTGTTTTGACGTGCATCTCTTTATGTGTATTTATGTGTATCTCTTTATGTGTGTCTATGTGTATATTATGTGTATTTATGTGTTTTTAAGTATCTCGTTAATTCAGATAAACAGAGCAGATCTTTGTTCCTTTAGCGAATGCAGTACGCGGCTGTATGAGCCAGCAATGCGGTGACAGCTAATGCTGCAACAGGAGCTTATTTCCACGCTGCTCATCTTACTTTACCTAACAGTACTTACGTTAGCTGACAACAAACGGCGAGTCTCTTACTGCTACTTTAAGTGCATTACCAAACTTTATGTTATTAAGCAATAGGTATTAATGGTATTAAAGCATCTATTTATGTGATTTGTCCAGCTCAGGGATATACATTTTATTAGATGAATTATTTTAAATGTCTTATTCTGCGTTCTGCATACTTAAAGTATATACATGTTTATTTGTTTTATATTGTATAATGAATCATTTGCCATTAATTTAAAAAGTAACATTCACTTTAAATAGAGCAGCATTACTCTAATAGCAGACTTTATATCTCCAAATTCTCACTGCAGACGGATGCAAAAAAAGCACATAAAAGCAAATGCATATGGTTACAAATATCGTTTATCGGCCCCATAAGCTAGTAAAAATAGGTATCGATATCGCCCGTGAAAAACCAATATTGGTCAACCTCTACCTGCAACCACTTGAAATGGAGTTGAGCCACTGAGAAAAGTCTTATGCATGATTCCCTTTGAGCAAAAGTGAAAGAACTAACCTAGCATTTAAAGAAACTCTGCTGCTGTCCATTTCGTAATGTCGGCTTACTGTCCACCTGCCGAGATCCAAATCTTCTGCTACACAACAAGGCTTATTTGAGTGGATGTGAAAGCACGGCGGGCCCGCTTCTTACTCACCGCGTCGGCGGGCACGGCTCGTCCCCCATTCCCTCCCAGAGACGGCAGCCACCCCCCCAGTAGCCAATGTTGCAGACGATTATTCCCTCCAGGCGGGGCAGGGTCACCCTCTCGCCGTCCAGCTCCAGCTGCAGGAACAAATAGCACATAGCTACATCCACACCCCCTCTGGACATCAAGACGTAGGCTGGGCTCTGCAGACTGAGCTACAGTTAGAGTCCAGTACACTTCCAGCTGTCTAGACCAGCTGGAGGCCCTCAGCGTGACGGACACTTTTCATCACACTTGTGCTCTGAAGTCAGCCAGCTGCTCGCTGTCAGGTTGGCAGTTCACCAACCGTGTGAGATGCACTCCAATTAGCACTCTACTTCCAGCACGGGACGGCCATAAATAGCGGTCGGTGGGCAGGGGTGGCATCGAGGGAACAGCTTAAAGATGAACTGGCTATGACACAACTGGCAGAGATACTTGGGGGGGGGGGGTGTGTGATGTCATACCATTTCATTCCACAGGCATAGCAGGGTATGTGTAATACTTGCCTGAATATAATGGTACATTCTCAGTTTTTTTGTAAAACTGGCATAAGGCAGGTTGAGGAGCGATGGCCTAATGGTCCTCGATCAGCAAAGCACAACTGAGCACTGCTAAATTAGCAGCCCACCGCTATGTCACATATGGGTTATATACAGAGGACACATTTCATTGTGGTGTGTCACCAATGACCATTAATCGCTTTCAAATATAGTAAAATGCACATTTCTTAATTCGGAAAGTATCCATTTCTCTTGGAGAAGACCTTAGGGAACTTTGTCCTAGGGAAAGTCAAAATGGTGTGTGGCTGCCGTCGGGTGGGGGGGTGGAGGACGGGCTGCTCAGAAATGTACCTCAATCTTTTTATCCAGATCTTTGCACTCTTGCACCAAGCAGTCTTTGGTCCCATACAGAAAGTAAACAGCCTGGGGGAGTAAAATAAACAAGAATCTCTAAGGGGGAGCAGGAGGGTAACAGGGCAAGTTACACTATACATGGAAATCAGAGCAAAACACTCCCTGTCACAGCTGAGCCCCCCCCCCCCCCACCTTGTTAATAATGCGGCTTGAAAAGAATGAAGGCGTCTTCTCACGGTGGGCGTGAAAGTTCAGGGCCATGAGTGCATCTGGGCCCACAGAAAAATAGTTGTTCATGGACAGAACCTGGCAGGAAAATTGCACCGTCGGCATCAACAAGAACATTTCAAAAAGCAAACAGCCACAGAACTTTGACCTTAAATCACTGGATTACAAAGACATCAGAAAGACTGCAGCAGTTACATTTCAACCATATTTACTCACTTTTGGTTTCCGAAAATAGTATCCCTTTGATGCAACCTGGACCTTCCACCTAAAAAGCAATAACCAATCATTAACCAATAACTATTACCAAATAAGTAACTGCTCAAATTTAAAAAAAAAAAAACAAAAAAAAAACAAACATGACCAAGAAATACAAATCATCTAGGCAATATATGCCAAATATTAAAATGTATTCTAGGAAGAGAATTGCTGTTGCAATTTGGCGATATCTGGCCCCAGTGTAATACTTAATCAAAACATATACACCGGTTCAGATAAAGGAAGCTTGTATGCAAAATAATAAGTTAATAAAAGAAAGATGCTAACACAAGCAGTTAAATGGTACCAAATGCTACCAGGCAAATGGCAGCAATTCCCCCCCCCCCGCTTAGTCATAGTGGGGCCCACGTACCGGTCCATGTTGACCACCTCAGCATCCATGATGTTCCTCAGCACCTGCTCCACGGGAATCTCCCCAGCATAGCCTGCCCCCCAGCCCAGCGAGTTGGACAGGTCATTCCCTGTGCCGAGGGGCAAGACCGTCACCCACGGGATAAACTGCTCTTGGCCCTTGACAGAGACAGCCAGACACGCATACTTAGCCGCTGACTCATGAGCTGCAGCAGAAGCAGATGCAATAATATCACAAGTGCATGAGTTGTTAATAATGACAAAACTATGAAGGATTTCTGCGACAAAAAAAACTACTGCTGTACAATTATTGTGTTGCAGTACTTGTCAGTGATACTAATCACACACACAGATTAGCAGGGCAGCATGATATATAGCATATATAGCTAGCATGAGCAATCTCATCGCATTTGTCTGCGCTATTTGCTATTTACTATTTACACCCTATTGTTAGATACATATCATTTGGCTATAGTTTATTTCTGGTAATTACATGCCTTTTTTGTTTTATAAATATCGCAATGTCACTCATGGAAATTTCACATCAAAGTAACATCAAAATACCTAGAAAACAAGGTTATGACCACATTGTGGGGACATTTAGCACGCACACACAACAATCTGTTGACCTGAGCTGCGGGACACCGCCACCTGCTGTGTGTGTCGCACTATCTAGTGACAAAAAGCGGAGTCACTGAGTGGGGCTGAGGATCCCATTAGCACAGCCCTTAGCATAAAATGTACACATGTAAATGCTGAAGCTGTTCACTTCAACAAATACTAGTTTGCATTCAGCCTGACAAACAGCCAGATACCGTCTTTATGCTGATTAGTTTTGCTTAGCAAAGGCTTACGGTTACAGTAAATCTCAGGCTCAGGGACAGCATTCCCAGAAGTGTAACTGGAACAAACAGCTCTGACCACATTCTGGTATGCAGGGCATGTCTAACAGAACCATCTCCAGCAGGGCGCTCACACAACCTACAAAACTGTCCTCATTCGTGTTCCTAAGATGCACACAAACCTTGCCATGTATTTCAGCTAACAGGAGCACAAAACAAATCCAGTGATCATATATAAAAGCTCTGACCATGTGACCAGATGTTTCTACGGCAACGGAGGTAAAGCGGTACCCAGTGTGCAGAACCCACAGGAAGACGGACGCTGTAGGCAGGGGAATGGCTCAAGGGCCAGTGCTCACCTTGAGCTTCATGGTGTCGATAGCATCCAGCACCCAGCCCACGGTGCCATCCCCCCCACACACCAGCACACGCACGCTCCCTGGTGGCAGGAGCGTGCATAGCTGCAGGGCCCTGGCCGGGGGCAGCTTGGTCAGATCAAACACCTGTGCAGAGGTGGAAGTGGAAACCATATGAGTCCACAGGTCCACATCCCCACAGTGAAGTACAGCTGACAAACCCCCTCTGCACATACACAGAGGAGCATGAAGTTCCCCACTTACTGCAAAACACGACAGCCATGCAATCAAATTCCAGAATTGACCTTTAACCAGCAGGTAACCTGCTGAGCCAGTCCTTTTCAGTAACCACATGGACACAAGCAAGTGATCAACTCTGTTTTAACTATACTTGTATATTACACACCACAAACAAATACCATAGGTTTAAGTACCAGGGAAAAAAACTGTTGAACCCTTAACAAAGGCATTATAGTGGAAGACTGCCATTTCAAAATCTACGTTGATAAAAGCTTCCAAGAAAACCACACAGAAACATTAATGAAGACGATGGTGTAAACGCTGCCCATCAGAGCCGCAGGGGGACACGCTGACCTGGACGGGGTTCAGAAGGGTGCGAAACTCTCCCAGCAGAGCCTCCGCCATGTTGTTCCCGCTGCGCGTGTTGGCCAGGACGAGCACCGGGGTCCAACCGCTTCCACAGAGAGCCGCCAACTACAGTCACAAACGTGTGCAAGCACCGAAAGACCAGGCTGCATAACAGGCACGAAGATCCGCAAACATCCACAGGTGTTCCTAGGACGCCACTATAATAAGCAGTTAAAAGGCAAATAAACTTTGTCTTTAAGAAGCTATATAAGCGTGCAGGTACCAATAACTCCTACACAAATGCCTTTTAGTGATGGAGAAGGGTAAAAGTCCTCACTTTGCATCACTACAATTCCTAGCTATTTCGGTTTGAATTGTAGCTATTTAAAAGCAGTTTCGTTAACCCTGCCCCTAAATCCCGGATCCCTGAAACTGGGTTTCTGGTCACTCTTCTGGCACAAGCGGAGCAGTGTGGGGCCGCCGGTGCGGCAGAGCGTCCCCTACCTTGATGTACTCGTCAGGGTGGCGGCGACGCAGCTTGTTGACGTGATAGAGATAATGCGGCGGGATGACGAGGCTGCGGAACTCGCCCAGGTCGCAGCGGTCGCCGTCCTCCAGGCCGGGCTTGCAGTCATCATGCACCGTGGTCTGACACCAAATGCACCTGGGAGAGAGTCAGCGGTGCCCTCAGTGGCCGATTGGGATGCCAGGATAGAATGGGCCTGTGGCCCGTCCCGACCGCTCCCGTACAGCACCCAAAATGTGAACAGAGAACCCAGCACAAGACAACAGAGCTGCACACATCTCAGCTGACAGCAGAACAGAAAAACACAAAGGGACAGAGTGAGCAGATCTGACACTGTGGCTCCACTAGGCTACAATGAATTATGGTGGCAGCTAAGGAAACTGACTGGAAGAAAGTGTAAAAACAGAAGTATGTAAAGTATGTTTCTTACTCCTTTTGCCAACCTATACCTAGTTATTTCATATTTAAAAAAACACCCTTAAAATTATCCACTGATCAATTTTTCAACGATTCAATCTATATAAAGATTTAGCAAAGCAGGAATACTGACCCCTGCACGGCAGTTAGTGTTCTAAAGGATAAAGCACTGGCATCCGAAGCCAGGGATTGTGGGATCGCATCCCAGCTGGAATGCAGTCCAGTGCATGTGCAGTCTCTCAGAATGAGATTCTGAAATAAGATCACTAAATACTTGTATAACAGTAATAATATAATACTGGCTCCTTACATACTATTGTTGAGCCATATTGCACATTCTCCTTTCGGGTATATCCCGTGTGCGTACATGCTGTATATACCCTTCCAGGATGTACCCCAGACAGTTCAGAGACATTGACCAAGATTAGTGATTAGAAGACGGATAATATCCATAACAATATCAAGCTTTCATAACCACAATCCAGTACAGGGTTGCGACTGGTGTCAATGCACCCAGATTTGCACCCAAGGCATTCCAGGATATAGGTTACAAATACCACTAACCTGTCTGGTTAGTTATTGAAGATTAATGGAATGCCCTTTACCTTCCCTCAGCACACATCTAAATTCTAGTATATCTGGTTTAAACTAAAGCATAAACGGCAAACAGAAAAAAGGGCTAACAGTAATATACCATAACAAAGAAAAAACATTTTTTGATGGCAAGCTTTATAACATTATAGTTTAGGACAAGCAGGTATAGAAAATGGATGGATGGATGAAATCACATCACTGATTAAACAGAGAGGGGAAAGGAGGGGCTCTGGGTTCTCAGACGGAATTCTCTGTACGCCCAGTCATAAAGATGGACTTAAGTACTATTTCAGTTAGATCATTACATATCCTAACCTAGTCAATTCTTGCCGATCGCGTATTATAAAGTTCGCACCTCTATTCGACCTGCTGCCCTCCGGTAGGCGCTACAGGTGCCTTAAGTCCAGAACAAACAGACCCAAGCTTAGCTTTATCCATAGAGAATATTTCTAATGTGCAATATATTACTTGATGTAAATGCAATATATGTACTTTATGTGATGTGTGTCATGTTCATATGCTGCCTCGCACTAGAAGGCGGAGCTTTAAATCTCGTTGCATAATTCCGATTCTGATTCACGTGAAACCTGCATCTGCATGCGGTCCCTAGGAGTTCTGGCCGGTACCTAAGGTCGCAGAGGCTGGGCTGCGTGCCGCACTGCTGCTTGCAGAGCGCGCAGTAGCTGCAGAGCGGCACGTTGCCGCGGACCCAGTGGTGCGCGAGCGCGCCGTCGGCGCGCGCCGCCGCCGCCGCGATCTCCTTGCACGGCAGCTCGCGGTCGGCCGCGCGCAGGCACTGCTCGTCGGCGCAGAGCCCGCAGCAGTCGCAGAAGGCGCCCTGCAGCATGTGCTGCGAGCACACGCAGCAGTACGTCGGCTTGTTGAAGAGGTCGGTGTAGTGCCAGCCGTGCTTGCTCTTCCGGAATATCTCCCGCATGAGCGTCTTGCGTTTGGAGCGCTGGATGCTGCACCACAGAGTGATGATGACGGGCGCCACCACCGCCAGGAACGTCCAGCCCAGGAGTTGCCATTCACCTGCCTTGACTTGTTCGTGGTTTTCCTCCACCTCCATTAACCCGAATACCGTCTCCAGCAGACAGATGGCAGCGTGGTAATTCGCGAAATAAAGATAGAAACTTCCGAAAGGCTGCGTCGCCTGTTCGTCGTGTTTTAATGTCCTGCGTAGGTGGAGGCAGAACTGGCGCCTGCTTGCTGCTGCATGACTCGTTAAGCTAGCCAGCTGAATGAAAAGTGCACATTATCGCAGGAGGCTGGGCGGCACACGAGCGAAGAACGGCCCACGTATTAGACGGTCCCGAATTGGTCCAAAAGTCACCCTTAAAAATGGAACGGAACTCCGCAGCATCCTGTTAAACAGAAGCAGCCCCAGCTACTCTGACGTTACGCACACTGACCTCCCCGTACAGTGCCAACATTAGAACAGGACAGGCTTAATAAACAGAACTGCGTGCTTACGAAATAAAGCACGCCAAATCGATAACCGCTACTCCACAACAGTTTCATTTTTAAGACGATACTCACGATACCCTCTATATATAGGTATTTACAAGTACCGTTAAGGCAAAACCATGGCGTGTCGTCACTCCGGAACACACCAATGGGCGGAAGCGGAAGCCGTGACGTACCGCTCCTCGGCGCGCGCTGCCGTGCTTCAAAGCAAAAGCACGGGCGCCCGGAATTGCGCGCAGCTGTCACATGGCCCGCCTGTGCGTCTGTCGCCCTGTCGTGCAGTATCACATGACACAGAGATAAGCCACGGGGCTTTTGTCTGGGACCAAGGATTGAGATGGATATAATAAAAATGCTGGGGAGGAACGGGAACAAACGGCAGCCGTTTTGACGTTAGTATAAGGGGAACCGGGCATCTGGGTGTGGGGGTATTTTTTGTGAGATGTGAGGAAACAGAACTCAGCATTACACGAATACAGACTGGCTGAACTGAATGCAGCAGATTACCGCCGCCGTCACATTGCATCAATATACGTTTGATCTAAAATTCATGTTTTTTTTGTGCTCACGTTTCTCTGTTGTGCACTTAAGAATATCCAGTTTCAATAACTGATAGGTAGGCCTAATATGGTTACTGTCGAGAATTTATGTTATGTAAAATTGGACATTTATGATTAGGCACTTAAATTGTTGATAAAGACTGTGTTTAACGAACCCAGTGTTTAAATATAATGTTATGTATATAAGGACATTGTCCTACGTTAGCTGCTTAGTCTTCTGTCTGCATATGCGACTAAGATGTCTGCGCTGCAAAGTACTATATATTGACCTAAAATGTTTCCAAATTTGAATTAGTACACAAAAAGAAAGTGGGTGACTTGCCTTTTTCAAACGAGCTTTTAGCAAATTTAACACCGTTTAATTAAAAAATCTGCATTTAATGTGGCTTGTCGTATCTAACACAGATGTTGCATTTACCTACCATACATTAATTAAATTTTAGAAAGTATATAGAAAATATAAGAAGATTAAAGATATAGAAGATTAAAGATATAAAACACGTGCATTAGTATTTTGCAGGACAGAAAATGGCGAACAGTGGTGGGATCTATACATATTATTATTATTAATAATAATAATAATACTAATAAGTTAAAAATATTATGAAGTCGTTTTGTCATATCATTTTATGACTTTATTTTAATTTCAGCATACTAAGCCCATATTATTACAATAGTAGTTGTAGGATGCAATTACTTCTAAATATTTACTAAGTAACCTAAATATTATAGGTAGTTGTAAATATCAATATCCTTAAAACGTAAACAGAATTGGCGAAACCGAAAATGCAGTGCTATATTTTTGTGTTATATATTTACCCTGTGCTTGTCGAAAGTGTCCAAACTCCTGCCTCTTTTTACAAAAAAAGAAAAACAAAAACGCTCAAGCATGGGCCTGTATCACGAAACTGGTTTAACAAAGTGAGGGTTAGCAGATACGCTTCTGCTTTGCAAAGGCAAACAAATGCAATCGGAAATGAACAATATCAGACCGCGGGCTATCAGCAGCCCGCGCTGGGCCAGTTTCCGTACTGAAACCGAAGATCACTGTACCTCCCAGGCGTGCGCACACGACAGCGGGCCGTGTGCAACGATAAGCCAATCACGTCAGTGTGTACCGCGACGGGGCTCCCTATTTCAAAGGAGAGGGATAGAGAATTATCATGGTAAAATGTGAGGATTCTGAAGTACAATAACGGCGACACCGTCACTGCCGCAAAGCTTGAAAGGCATGCTGGCAGAGGGTGGGTAATTATTCTTAGTCTTTTTATTCATATTTATAATACAATTTTAATTATTCAGAATTAAATAATTATGTCACCCTATAAATCAATGTATTTCTTTATTCATTACATACACATTAAGATGGGTATGTGGCCGGGGAAGGTGTTCACATATTTTTGGAAAGCGATATCCCTGTTAATTTATAATTACACAATTAAAATACAAAGGGTAGAATAAATTGACTGATAACTACAAAACTAAATGAGATATCCTTGTCCAGTAAGGCATGGCTTAAGCGATGGACTGTGGGGGACAATGCACACCACTTGATTTTCAGATTATATATTTCTATACATCTTTATTAATAATTGCACTTGGTCCTTTCACTACCAGAGACTGTAAGAGAGCGACAGCTATTGAACATGAAGTGTACATGCGAACTTTTACATATTAATTAAAATCAGTGGTCAGAAGGTCAGTGATTAAAAACTACCTAGCTCGCTTGTTGAAAGATATTACAGCTGGAAAACTGGATATATTATACCACTAACTTTAAGGCGATCACAGGATTTTCCTGAACAAGCCACTTCTAGTTTGGGAAAGCCCAATTGTTACTTTAGGTAGTATACCGGCCGACTTGTTCTCTTTGATTGCTCCAAGCACTGTTTCAGATCGGTGAGCCTGAAACTGAACCTGCTCTGGAGCAGCCTTCCCGCTAATACGTGAACAAACGTCTTGATTTCGGGATCAGGCACCACCAACATCTAATAGCCTCGAAGTCCCGATCAGCCAGAACTCCGGTTTCCCGATAGAGGCCCCAGGACTTGGGTGATTCCTGTGCCCTCTAGCGTCAGTTACCAGTACTACGCGTTTGCTCCTTGACATTTCATATCTCGGCTGACTCTTCATACTAGGCTTTTCATTTTTATCTTTCTCAAAAGCCTGCACACGTTTCTCGCAATGTTACATGCATAAACAGTAGGCCTACGTACAAGCTCCATTACATAAATGCTGTGCCATTACTGAATGCTAATGTTATGCATTTTTATCCAACCTTTAATCACATTGACAAACTGTAACCACAGAAGTATTTATATCGAATTACATTTCAGCTGTAAGAAACCAGTCACACAGGCTTTTAGCCCTACTGCACAGGTATGAAACCGTTGAAGGGAAAATCTTTCAACAGTAAAGCAATGGTTCCTTTTGCAACAAACCGTAGCAGGTTTAAAGTGCTGAGACATCAGTTATTTCAGGTGAAGGTCAGTGGAAATCATTTGAGAAACCTTTCCACATTGTACCATAAAAACACAATTACTTAACAGTTACATATTGTTGCATCTTTTGCAGTGACTCATAGCACTTGAGGCCAAAGCATCTACATACATCTTTGCACATGTGGATAAGGCCGGCTACAAGATCTCTAAAAGTCTGTAGACATGGCAGAAATATGACAGAGCGCTTCTGAGAAGCAATATCAGAATGGTGTTACTGCCCCGATTCTGCTAACATATGGATGTGCTGTGTAACAGTCCTGAGGTTCCTGCGAAGGACAGTCAGCAGGTGAGGGCTATGTGGCGTATTTGTCAGTTTTCACAGCTCTACTTCAGTCAGGGTCCATAAACTGTGGCTGTATGGTGTTGAATCCTTCACCCCTTTCATTAGCAATTATTTTTTTTTCATGGAAGTTTCAGTGCTGCCAGACTCACAACCAAATTGTTCTGCCAGAGATGCTGTTTGTGATTCATGAGATCACCATGCCCAAGTGTTACATGGGGTGCATATGTCACACGGCATATTTTCCCCATGTTGCTTGGACACAAGAGAGAAAATGTGTGATGTGAATGAGAACATGTGGACTGACATGTACAGATATCCATCAATCAATCAATATTGTGTCGTTTCCCCGTGCCACCAAAACAGCTCAGAGCTGTTGAGGAATGGACTTCACAAGACTTCTGAAGGTGTTCTGTTGTACCTGGCACCAAGATGTTAGGAGAAGATCCTTTTAGTCCCACAAAATTTTAGGAGGGTCTTCCATTCTCCAGCACAACTCGCAGATGCTGGATCATATTGAGGTCTGGATAATTTGGAGGCTAAGTCAACACCTCTTTTCCAATTTCCTCAAACCATTCCTGAACATTTTTTTGCACTATGGCAGGGCTCATTATCATGCTGAAAGAGGCCACTGCTATCAGGGAATATCATTGCCATGAAGGGGTGCACGTGGTCTGCAACAGTGTTTCGATAGGTGGTATGTGTCTAAGTAACATCCACATGAATGCCAGGACCCAACATTTCCCAGCTGAACATTGCCCAGAGAATCCCACTGCCTCCTCTGGCTATCCCACTGCCTCCTCCGGCTATCCTACTGCCTCCTCCGGCTATCCCACTGCCTCCTCCGGCTATCCCACTGCCTCCTCTGGCTATCCCACTGCCTCTTCTGGCTATCCCACTGCCTCTTCTGGCTATCCCACTGCCTCCTCTGGCTATCCCACTGCCTCCTCCGGCTATCCCACTGCCTCTTCTGGCTATCCCACTGCCTCCTCCGGCTATCCCACTGCCTCCTCTGGCATTCCATTCATTAATTGGATTTTGAATTGACTGTAAGATGCTGAATTGGAATAACAGTAATACAAATTTGAAGTATGTCAATTCAAAGCAATTCAATGCAATCATACAACAATGTAATTTAATTTAGCAAAATATAAATAAATAATAGATTTAAATTTAGCCCAGGCATGGGGAACCTGTTCCATGGAGGGCCGGTGTGGA
>JAODKM010000088.1:8668377-8704890 GCA_026780845.1 Petrocephalus sullivani
CGTTAATTAACGATCAATCTTAAGTGCTCGATAACGAACTACTTAGCACAACGATGCTTTTGGGAAACCCACCCCAGAACATTATATGACTATTATTCCAACAAAGAACACATTCTTATAGTTATATAGTGACTTATCTCAAAACTTATCTCAGATTCTATATCCATGTTTTCTTTTAAGAATAAAATTTTTTAATACAATGCTAAACTCAATTATTATAAAATAAATTCAGTCAAAATTTCCATATTATATAATATATTATTTTATTACGTATACAGACAATGATTACCGAATCCAAACTCTTGAGCAAGCACGCTGTGTTCTGTTTCAGTATTGTCCAGTCTATAAGAATTCTGCCTCTCTCTCTCTCTCTCTCTCTCTCTCTTCTTAACATTCTCTAAAGTTGCACTGTAGATTAAACGGCGTGAATACAATGGGTCAGCTGCCCCAGCGGACGCGGGAGTTTATGCAAAGCTTCCTTCTCGATCTGAACCTTTACGCGCTGTTTGGCCGTGTCGCCGCGCGCCCCGCCGCGTGCACTGAGCGAGGCTCGCTTGCAGTGCTCTGCTCAGGTTGGCCGCCCGGGTCACATGGTCCCCGAGCCCAGATCCCCGTGGAGATGGGGGAATGAATGGGCACTTTGTTGCTCCCCCAAAAACAACCTCTAATGGCATTCTGCGCCGAGACGGAATAGTGAATTCCTCTGGGGGGGGGGAGAGGCAGTCCCTAGGGACTGCATTAAAAAATCCGTAAAAGAAGAAAAATACCACAAATTTAGCATGCAAATATGCATCAAACATACTTTTTTTCCACTTGATTTAAAAACTAATGTTTTGTTCACAGAGTATTTTTTCTGAAGTGAGCTTTCTTTGGTGAACAGTAACGGTAAAAAATAAAAAGTAAAAAGAACTGACAACATGAGACGGACAGATTATAATAAATTAATTTCTCATACTATGGTAACAGCTGTGGGTCTGAGAATTGTGGGCGGATTTCGGGTATTTTCTGAAATCTGGTGTTGCGGAATGACGATTTTGTGTACAGGTGTGAGTCTGAATCCAGGAAGACCATCAGTACGCTGACTCATTCTTTGAAACAGCTGGTCTATTAAAACACGGCGAGATAAGATGAATGGATATATGTGTGATTAACTTCAGTGCACTTGACATTGACTTGTGTACCCTGTAGTGGCCCAGATGGTAAGTGTAGGGCTGGCTGCTCATGAGCGCCCCCCCATTGGACTGGTCATGGCACTGAGTTCGCCAGCCGCCAGCGGCATGCAGCAGGTCACTCTTGATCTACAGTATCTACCCTGAACTGTGCCCCTTGTCCTGTTGTGTGCAAAGGAAGGCAAATCAGCTTTGGAGGGAGTTTGCATGTGGCGGGTGGGGGGGGGGGGGGGAGGGGTGCCCTTGGGGACACTGCAGTCCTGGGTTACACTGTGGAAGGGCCACGAGTACCGAATACTTCAGCGCGGAGAGAGCAGAGGGGATATGGTGAGCAAAAGCAGAGCCATGTACATGTGTGCTGCGTGCTTAGACAGCTTCATACGTCAGCACAGCCTCTCCAGCCTGCTGGCACCTAGCTATTTAGTGCTATATGCTGAAGGTCAGTGCAAGGTCTGTTTTCCTAGTAGTCGCACCGTTGGATAAAATGCTACTGAGTGCTTATTGAGGCAGTAATTTTTGGCTTACATGAACTAAGGTTGTTTTTATTATTACCTTTTTTACACATTACATAGCTGCTTTCGATAAACATGGAGGTTTAGGTTTCCGGGGGAACTGTTGTTGCTGTTTTTGTTATATATATTACAGACACTTATCAGGAATTTCCTTCTCTGAATCGTGATACCATGGAGAAGTGAAAATACAAATAACTACATTTATTTATTTAGCAGGCATCTGAAGCGATGAAGGATTCCCCGTCAGGGGCACAGAGGCCTAGCCTACTGAGCTAAACACCACCAAATGCACCGGTGGTCACCAACTAGCAAGATATTTGTAGTCAATTGCATGACACATGCAACCCCCACCCCCCAAATGCTGGGTGGGACCCCCTCCTCCCGGTCTGCAAAATATACCAAGAAAGACACCCGACTCCCCCGTTCGGCAAAACACGCTGTCGTGAATCGGAAAGTGGCCAGGGTACTCTGCATGTACAAGTGGCTCTCACTCTAAAAAGTGCCGGATACCACCGCCATCCATGCAGCTTCTTACCATGCCAGATGCTTCACTCTTTATTATGGAGAGGTTTTTGTCAGAGCGCGAGTGGGGACCAGCCAAGGAGTATTATAATATAACTATATCCCAGATATGCACATGGAGGTGATCACTCACATTTATCATTTACCTGAATTTTACCTGCCTCTGATATGCCTTTAATAGCAACCCCTAGACACATATTATCTGTTTTCACTCTCTTTTGCCAAGGTCATCTCTCCAAAGCCATAGTGGATACCAGGGACCTCGAGCATTGCTAGAAATTCCTGACAAAATGTCATTTTGCAACCCCCCCCCCGCTCAGTTTTCCATATTAAAAGGCCAGTGTAATGTGCTTGGCCCCCTGATACCCGGGTATCCATGCCCCTACTGCACCCCTATTGGGGGGCAGTTGTTGCACACACTTCACCCACTAGCCCCAGGTGTATGTCCCTCCATTTCTGCTAGCTTAAGGCTCCTAACAACAACTCTGATGCTTATGAAACATGTCATACTAAACGTACACAGATTAACGAGAAACAGATACCAGATTTCATTCAACAATAGTCCCCAGCCTCTCCTACTACTGTTTCCTTTCACAAGGAACCTGTATATATTATAATGCTTTTAACCTGCTTCAAGAGCTCCTCACTTGGGCTCTGCTAGTCCTGGCCACACTGAGTGGAAGTCCTATACAGCTATGCTCTCATTCACTATCAGCCCAGGAGCTCACATCAAACTTACAGCAGCTGGAGCAGAAAGGCTGTGAAACCAACCAGGAGATCCAGCCTTGACAGCTTCACTGTGGTCACCAGCCTCCATGCTCAGATCCTTCCCCTGCACATCCAGGACTTGCAAAAGCTCACCACCCTCACCGTGTTTTTTTAATTGCTAATTCCTGCTCACTTTATACCAAGATGATACGAGATACACAATTTCAAGATAACTAAGTAAAACTGTTTTAAAGCTGCAACCAAAGAAGCATTTTTAAACTAGTTTAAGGTATTTGACACACAATATATACCAACCTTTGGTTGTAAAAAGAGATATTCCAGTCTATTTGAAAAGAAAACTAGAATAGAAAACTAGAATTTTAACTAGAATATATTTCATTAAAAATAAGACGTCTGACAATTATTTAAAGCTAATTGTCGCTTACATCCCTCATTTGGCTACGTTAATATAATTAGAGTTATTTATACAAGACACTAATAGCTGTTAATCTTTCCAGTTTTGGATAGCAGTTTATTTTTTCACATTCTAATACTAGAAATTAGTGTGCGACTATCTTACGTTTCGGTGTTAATAATGCATCACACTCTGAGTTAAAGGTGGCATGAAATATTGCAGATGGATGTAAATAAGATTTCAGAGGCTGTTGACAAAGCCGTGCGGGGCAAATGCACGTTGACCGGACATTTATCTTTCTTATGTGCGGTGTGCTTGATAAATTGTCTTTGTTTGTAGGGTAAAGTGCAGAGTGAAGTTGATGGATGATACAACTGATCAGACAAAAAAGTCCCTTGTTTTTTGTATAGCATTTCTGTTGATATGCAAACATATATGTAGTCTTTACTTTCAGTTGTGAAACGCAGTGCATAGTAAATGTACATCTCTTCAGGGACAACGAAGTTATTCTAATAATGAACAGATTACTTATACTATCACAATTTTAAAAATCTTTTTATATAAGCAGCCAATGAGTGTCGTGGAAGTCATGTCCAAAAGCAAAAACATCGGATCGTATGCAGATGTTCAGTGCATGTTCAAACAAGTATAATAAATGTAAGAAAAATGTATAATAAAATGGCGTGTATCTCAATAAACATGCGCCAGATTATGTGAGGTCCTAAAGATTTCGCTTAAACAACTGTATTGGATCGGAAGCTGTTAGACAGCTGAATACGTAATAGCGGAATAATAATGACAGAGGGAGTTGGCGTGGAGGGGGGCTGGGCGCGTCCCGTGGGCCGTCATGACTGAGCGGTCCGCTTTGAGCCCGGCCCTGACCCGCACCCGGGCTCAGTATAGTAATTCACTTCTCTTTCAGTACTACAGCGCAACTAGCTTGTGCATTTTTGGCACGTCTCGCTGTTATTCCAGTTTTTAAAAATGGCGTCTGTAGCACCGAGTTTAACGCGGAAAAGGAGCGTCTGATGTATAAGAAGAAACATGTTTTTAGGATTAAGGGCACTTTACTGTCAGCAGCAGCTGTGTACTAGTACATAGTGGGACGGAACACGTTTCTCCACGGACCGCGACGCAACATAGATTGACGTATAGCGAAATACAAAGTGCAACAGGACAAGACGACACTAGAAACGACATCACACTGACTGCTTTAGTGATCGCCGAGCCACATTTATAACATCTGACAAAATTAGAAGTTTTAACAGATTTTTTTTTTCATTTCGGCAGAAAACCCCGCCGTAACTGGGCCCGAACTAGTGAAACTTTGAAACTGGAATTGAAGAGGTTATTTTATATCGCCTAGATCTTAATTCTGTATCTGCCGTATAGAGCAGTCTGTAACGTTTGTCAAACTAATTAAATACTCACCCCCTTTCAGTTGTCACATTACAGCTTCATAAAAGTTTACTATTATACTACGAAGAAAGTAAGTACAACATTCGTTAAGTCATTTAGTTGACTGGACTTTGCAGTGGCTGCTTTGGTGAACTATATATTCTTATATTACGTGTTAACTTGGCGAACAGCTTCCTGGATGTGGGTAGGGGGCAGATTTGTAGAACAATAAACGAGCTTCAGTTCTGGCCTATGCTGGTAAATATTAATAGGGACTCATCTACACTTCATAACTCCGGTTTTATTTTAAGATGTGCAGTGTTCTGTTAGGAGTGAGTTTCGGAAATAATGAGGGTCGGGCAGTTCCTCAGTGGGCTCTTTATAATTTCTAACATTCATGTTTGTATGCGTGTGCAAAAATGAATAATAATCAACTGGATCTGTTTTGTTTTCAGTGTGAATCACAAAAATGCACCATTGCTTAAAACATTATCTAATTTGAATGCGTGCATGCATTATAAAAATATCCACTATAAATAATTCATGTAGGTTTTGAAAGTAGGCCCACTGTTCCGGTGATTGGGTATTTGTCATAGGGCAGTAGTGCACTAAGCTTAAAATAATGGATAGAAATTACATCGAATTGAATAAAATATCGGGCAATATCTTTCTCCTCACGTGGAGACTGTTTTGAATATTGTACTTGATTACATGTTCTCGGTGAATATCAGATATGACCGAATTATTGCGACAAAGTGTTATCTATGTAAGTAATGGTGAAAATATTTCAAAATAATTAATCATTTGTACTGTACGTACGTGCTATTTGCGTTGAAGAGATGCAGAGGGCATTTACTATATTTCACGTTTGTTAAACGATGGTGGTATTGTTGTCGGAATTATTCAGAAACTGGGGTCTACGAGTCTGTTGTGGTTTAAATAAAGCGATTTCGAGGGACATAGACTTTTTGGAGTATGCACAAAATGTATTAGCCTTTTACGGTTCTAAATGACTAGCCGTATGTAGCTATAGGCCTAAGTGACGTCCTCAGTTATGGACGGGGTACGTGATTTAAAAATACTGACTGTTTAACGGCGGGTAAGGAGCTGAAGGCAATGCAAAATAAACACGTAAAATTGCTAGAAAATACTCGAAACAAAATGTGTCTTTAAATTTGACTTTAGGCCGTTGCCTGAATTTGTTAAATATTTTTTTAATTTTCTTCAGGATAAAAACAATTTACATACATGTGGACCCTTATTGTAATTTTCCTGCTATAAATATTAATGCTAAATATGTAGGCTAATTATACTGATGCCATCAGTGGATAGCGGATATTGAAAGATATTTACTTTACATGTTCAATAAAATTCGATTGCAATATAATGTTCTTATTTTCCTTACTGATTACAGCATATATTTTTAGGAATTACAATGACATGAAAATCTACAGAATTTACTGAATATAAACCTTTAAAGTATAATTTAACATCTGTAATACTGTAAAGAATCTTAATTTCTAAAGTTGTGTGTGTATATATATATATACACACACACACACACGCACACACACATACATGACAGAAAACAAATCGTAAACAATCTTAAACGTCAAATTCTGCTCCTTTGGATCAAACCTTTTAAACCTTAAACTATTTAAAAAATGTTTCATGTAGCTTTTTTCCAGTGTTTCTGTAAAAACAGATTTCGCGAATACTTGGCAAAAGGTGACAAAAGACGGCGCTTAGCTGCTGAACAATACTGTACGAGTTTATCTCCAAAAACATTTTTTATGATCCAAGCAACTTCAAATGTATACTACTCCGTCGCATGTATTAAATCAATTGTATACACCTATTTAAATATATCATGATTATTAAGATATCATGATTCTTAAACCCAGATTAAAGTCATTTTCAGACCTACAAAGACTCCAGAACTGATTTACGAGACATAAAATTCTTCCTACCTTTCCCCCTTAATCGCTCAATACGGATAAAAATCGATTGAAAATATAAAATATATATCAAGATAAATATAACCATTCATTCAGAAAAGGCAAATTATTCGGCGCTCCGCCCAAACAAGATAATTCTCGCGTGAAATGCACCATATAAATCTGACATGTAAAATGTGTTATTCATATGACCTATTATTGAAATCGAATAATTAACATTTTAGCTATAGCGAGGTCTAGTTGTCCACTTGACAACAGGAGTAACATGGAAATATGTCTACATTCTGTGTGGAGTTTTCTGGTTTAAAAGGTAATTTTCCTTACACTTCGATATCATTTTACGTTGAATTTTCTAGCTCAGCATCAGAGTCTACAATATCATCATCAATACAAGGCCAATACAATGTCTTAACAGTCTAAAAAGTTACGTTTATAAGAGCTATTGGGTAATGCCGTTTTTGTAAGCAACATTGCAATTAACTTCCAATTGCTACTTGAAGTGAGCGTAGTTATAGACAGTACATTTCAATGCTGTCTTTTGCATGCCAAATTTTTACGGAGTTAATCAATACAACAAATAAAATGAGAGTAAACATCAGCATTTTTCGAAGTCTCGAAATGATGAGGAAAACACTAATACGTTTATTCGCACACATACATACACAAATACAAGTGTCATGCTGTGCTCAAAACTGTAATAACAGAGCTGACATTGCGACGTGTACGCAGAAAAGGCAAATTGGTTCAGAGCAACAGAAACAAATTTGCACTCTACCAACAGAACAACGCATGAAAATGGTTACAAAGATAATACATAATTTCCTGCAACAGTTTACTTAATAGCAATTTTACAGATATTACATGAAGTTTCGTCATCAATGCCACAGAGCAAGTATTTCAATGATTCATATGCCAATGTATTTGAACAAAACTGAGTTAACCAACAAGACAAAAAGTAAATATTATTTCAACATTAAATACATCCAAGTCAACAGCATTTCTATAAACACCTTAATGTTACTGGACACAGACTCTGAAATTATTCAGAACATGAAGTCAACTAATTTCTGGCATTAGATACAATTAATACTGTAATTTCGATTGGATCATTTTAATACCTAATAATCTCACTTTATGTTGCAGTCAATACTGAGTCACTATGTTTATTTTTGGGCCTATTAAATGGGCAAAGTGAAACAGTTGGACATTTTCCAAAACTTTATTTAGACAGGAGTCCTTAACAATGCTTTTTATGCATTCACACTTTCAATTATGAAAAGTGCTTTTTCAATATTCTGTACTGGAAATTAAACGAAACAACAATTCCTCTGAAACTCGATAAAAAGACATAAAATGTTTTTTGATTATGCAATAATTTTTTTATTTTAGCCTTTACATTTCCTGGAGTTATATCATAAACCACAGGAGTTGTCAGATCTCCAAATTTTTAAAACATACACTAACTACAGTTAATGTGTTTATACATGCAACCCCTTTACAAATGGTCTAAGCCAGGAGGATTTATATACCGTTTACGGACTTGTGTCTTTTAAACATTACATCTAGTCCCACATCTGACAATCCTGTACACACAAATTCACATATAATAATTTCTGTACTGTTATACAGAAAAATTGTTAAATGATACTATTAAGTAAGGATTATTTTCAAAGAAAATATTTAAGACAGTCTTATGAAGAAAGACAAGTTTGTACAAGGTTATAGAATCATCTTTTATCTTTGAAGAATCCTTGATCTGTAGAGCTCTCCTTTATTGTTACTGTCAAAAAGTTCGTTGTCACATCTGTCACCACAACTTTCTCCATGTTCTCCAAACATGGGCTCCACGAATCTTCCTCGGCCTGTCCAAGAATCCTCGTCACAGGGATCCTGGCGACGAGTGACGACTGTTCGGATGCCAGGCGTTTCGGCCGGGGGTGGGTAGAGGACATGCCGTCTTGGCATTCTCGAGTCCGGCAGCTCTGCATTTCCAGGCCTGCTCTGTGCGCAGGAGAACCCCTCTCTGCCCCATGGTACTGCTGTGAGCCACCGGGAACAGCCCGCATCTGCGCTTGAGAATAACCAGGATCATCCTGATGCCTCTGGGACAGTTTAATCACCCTCAGTGGCCCCGTCTTCTCACTCTCCATAGGGGTGTGCTTCCTCATTTTGACAGGGAGGTAGGTCATGTGCTCCTCGGACCTCCGCTTTGAAGGCTCCGAGCTGCCGTACAGGTTGTCTTTGAAGCGTATCTTGGGTTTAGGGCCTCTCTTCTTGGCCGTAGGGACGAAGCCATCTGAAACTGGCCTTGCCAGCAAAGCGGGTCGGTGTTCCCGTGCTGCCTCCCCGGGGAGGACGCGAACGCTCTCCCCCCTGTTGACTGTGCTGGGGGGAAATATCATGGGAACAATAGCACGAAGGCCCTCGCGGGCTCGCGGGGTGGCGACGGGCTCTGGACTGGGGAACGACACCCGGATTCCCCTTGCGGCATCACTGCGGAATTCATACATCTTAGCATTCGCCTTGGCTTGAGCCTATGGGGATGAAGATGACACAAAACAGTTATAAGATAATGACACCCAAGATATTTAGCCATCCATCCCACCATCCTTCATAGATGGCTGCAGTGACCATGGAGTCTAATTCAGAAACAGGAGGCTGGTCCAATATTATGTCAATATCGTATCATAGTCCATAACCGTATCAAATTGTCACCTACTAGCTTTTAAATGAGTGTATCCTCCATGAACCTGTACAAAATGTAATGCATTTACCTAAATTATAGGCAATGTATATGTGAATTTCTGTACTGCTGTAGAAAATTACACTAATGAATATTATGGGCACTAAACTACACATTCACTCTTACAACATGCCCGCCCCTCCAATCATGAGGCTAGAACACCAAGAATGCCTGGGTAAATGCCAACCAATTACAGTCTTTTTTAAACGGTAGAGAAGCAAGCCAAAACATTTTAGAAACACACTTTTACACGCGCACACACCCCCAGCCTCTCCAAAGAATCCAGTGGCCCACCCCGCATTTTTGAGCTGAAGCCAGTCTGTATTAGCCTATGGCATCACTTACACAATCTAAAGATCTTTACACAAGGATAACTGGTAGCTATAATGCTTTAGATCTCAGTTTAGATGTAGGATTGTGGCCACCAATTTTGACAGCATTTCTACAGTAATCTTCAGAAATGCTGTTAATGAATAGCCAATCTATGGCCACTCCTATCGCAGGTGTCCCTCTTTCTTACAGGAAAGGCATAGACAACTCAGTTAGTTAATGTCAAACATGTCTTGCAGCTGAGCTGAACTGTCCAAGTCAAGTATAAGCGGGTGGAGACGAGCTTAGTCTGCCTTCATGCTAGGTGCCTGACAGTAGATTTGATCACAGCACCAGTCTGACGGATACTCTTTTAGCTCCCTGTAGCACAAACAGAGCACTTACTCTTAGAAGAAAAGTCTTCGGTTTAGGTCCCCTCTTTTTCGGCCCAAACAGCTCCCGCTCCCGCTCCCTGCGACACCGAAGCATAAAGGTAGCACACATCCAGCAGCAGCATGCAGATACACGCGGGTGTCCGTGCGACTAAAGCCAGCGAGGTGGCGGACAGACGCTTCTCCTACGGCGCCGCAAAGGCCCCGCTGCTGACAAGCTCACCTCTCTTCGAAAGC
The DNA here is from genome assembly GCA_026780845.1 of Petrocephalus sullivani. Lineage (NCBI taxonomy): Eukaryota > Metazoa > Chordata > Actinopteri > Osteoglossiformes > Mormyridae > Petrocephalus > Petrocephalus sullivani. Next base: position 8,678,741 of record JAODKM010000088.1, read on the forward strand.
GGCGAAGAGACGAGAGTCCAGGATATTCTCCTCCGGTTCCCATGTGCTGTACCTACGCGGCGACAACAAAACGTTGACACGGCAGTCGCGGCCGCACTGTGCGCCCCTGTCACCAAACTACGCGGAATCGCGCGTAAGCGACATCTAACTGCGCGTTCGTGTAACGTTAACGAGCTAGCTAGTGTGGATAATCCAACCAAGCCCGAGATCCGGCGCGGCGTCGTGCGAGAACGGGCGCCGCCAGCAGCGGGTCTCGCCGGCGGCGTCTGCATGGCAGGAACTACTCACTTCGGAGACCATCCTTTCCATTTCACGAGATACTCCATTCGACCCTGCAAGTGCAACGAAACGGGAGAAAATATTCGTAGTTAGTGAAACGCTGTTGCCTCCGAATTCTGTAAAAAGAAAAAATGTCGCCGGCTTTACACACTCTCCGTATCCGCCGTTTGATGATGGACTCAGCCGCGAACACCCTCTCCCCGACAGCCGACAACTCCATGTTTACTTCTGTCTACCGTTAGATATTTATCCTCTCGCCACTCGATGCTGAATTCCAGACAACCCATAATACTCATATCCAGCAAAGACGTCATTACGTTTTAATGTGTTGCCTAGGCACGGTTGTCGGTGGAATCGTTTAGAGGAAGCCCATTGGTCCGTCTGTCGCTACGTGTTCAGGTTGCTAAGTTAAGGAGGAGGAGCTTTCCATTAAGAGGAAGAGAAGCTTGTGTTGCAAGTGCGCTATAGTCTCGAACCGCTGTTTAACTAGCTGTGGCTGTCTTGCGTAGCCCGTGCTTTTCAAGATAGCCAATCGAGCTGCTACCTTGAAAGGATAAATGAACGTATTTGTCGTGTTATTAATAAATACGCTACTTTACGCTGTCCATGTTAGCTCTTGGTGTTTCTATTTGTGTTTGCATGTCTTTTCATTTCTTCCATGTCTGTGAGCCAGCTGCGTAATAAATATTGTCATTTATATCAAACATTTTGATGAAATTATTCTGATAAAAGTGTTACATATCTACGTATGAAGATTGTCTAGCTACAGCCAATGTGTGTCACCCAAGTGTATATTGATACCAATTTTTGAGTAAATAGGGAAAGCTATTTTAGAGAATATTTATGCTTCCTTCATTAAAATTAAAACTAATCACTTCAGCCACCCCGTATCCGCAGTTAATTGTTGCAAATCAGGTTTAAACCATCTGTATAAGCATATCCATATCTTTGTCTTACATCTTTAGTTTTTTTATAAGCGGTACTCTAGCAGTACTCGTTACAACTAATACACTTAATTTTCTCAATTATATTAAAAATAAAATTAATTTACATTGAAATACGCCTTCTTTATATGCCTCTAAATTAATATATTTTCTAGGGTTTTTCTTTTTTGAGTTTTTAGTTAATAGAATTAAAAGAAACAAAATCTGTTCTAGAATATAAATTCTAAAATTTATAAGGAAATACATTTCTATAGCAGACCTCCTGGAGGTATATAACTTTTTTCTGTGTATAATCTGTATGTGAGAATTGTATAATAGATTCACTCGTTAGAGGTAATGTTTTTTTGTACTAAAACCGGTAAGGAACACGTGTTGCCATGGTATTTCATATATATTTTTTATTTGATTATATTTTTAATTTCAGTAAAATTCGGTGTATATCAAGCTACAAAATCGCAGACATAACATAATTTCGTTTTTTTTGTAATGTGATCTTTGTATAACAGAAGATATATATACACTCATATATATATATATATCCGTTTTATTCAACATTATTCGTTATATAAATTTCACGAAAAATTATATTCCTTAAAATAGTATTATTAAAGGCCCATGTGTCACATTGTTGCTGCTGTTATTATTACTATTAGGGCTAGTGGTAGTGGTAGTAGTAATAGCAGTAGTAGTGATGATCAGCAGAAATGCGTTGCATGTAGTATGCAATTAATTCTTAAATAATTATGCCGCTATATAATTTATGCAGGATTCATTAGCAATGCATCCTTGCGTACAGAATATGGATAAAATCTGATCATTTCACGTTCCGCGTTAACGTTTACAATCCGAAAAGTCTAAGAAGTTCCTTTATTCGATTAAGCAACCAGACTAAATTAGTGAAACTATTGAAATAATATATGAAATTCAGTGTTTGTTGCATGGTATTTTCGACTGTTATATTTTTATGCAAATATTAAGGAAGCGTCGGGAGAAATGTATCTCATTCAAATCAATTTGCCCTTTTGCTTTAAGATTTGAAAATACTGTGATTAAATGTGTATATTAAGGTGTTCTAGTTAAGATAAGTTCCAGCATAAGGGGTCGGAAAATATGTTGGTGCATAATTAACGAAATAAACAAAAACGCTGAGTTATGGCGTTCAAATTATGAAGAGAATTTGTTGGCGATTGTGCTACGCAAGATCAATTAAATGCAACACATACCAATTTAGTTTTACGCTATTCTGCTTTAATAATGCTAAGAGTAACTTACATGGGCGTATTGGAGTGCCGACATAAAAAATAATACCAAAGTATCCATCTTTTTGATATGTTCGAGAATCCGCATAATCGAGCTTTTAAATTAATATTATTCGCTTTTTGTTGCTGAACATAATCATACAACTAGATATCAGTCTGGAAGTTGAAATGCCCATTGTTGTAAATGCAAAATTCGCTGAAAAAGATTGTTTTGTAACGCCATAATTATATAATTATTAGTCATTGTACTTATAATTATACTAATTCTCTGTATGGTATGATAAATGCATCTTCATATCAAGGTATAATTGTAAGCTATCGCTATTTAAAACATATAGGCATAACGATATTATTAGTAATAAGAAAATCTCTGAGACACTAAAATAATACTTGTAAAGATATTTAAGTCTAACGCTACTATAACAGTAGCATCAGAAAGTACTACGCTACACTTTTTAGGGGTGTCTTATACATTTCAAAGGAATTATTCTGCAATACGCTGATCCAATTTATTTATTTATTCTTTCTGTCGGAATTTATTGAAACCCCCTTTCTCCTGGACAGGTATTCGTGATATTTTGTTCGGCGAAAGCGCTAGGAAAAAATTGCTATTTGTGAACTAACTCCAAAATACATGAGGCAGATGTCTAGGAATCACAGATAAGACGTAAATTACTTGGTCCTGTGTGTTTATCCGAAAATAAAGACGCCATTACTGTTAAATGTATGCGTGTAGCAGTCCACCATCGATGTTACTGTCATACTCTAAAGAACAGGATTAAAGTATAAATGTTGCTCCGTCCAAGTGTACTCCCGGCTTTAAATTCAGCTGTACGACTGAATATTAATCTGTGTAGAGGTTTAGAGAACGTCTGGGTGATCAAAACGGTTAAATGTGCGACAGAAATACGCGCTTATTAAGTCACTTCGAGTAATATCGCAATGTAACCAGTCCTGGTAAACTCGTGAGACCAAAGATTACTTTATGCTTTTTTGTTTTAATCTCGCGTATTTCCTTTTATTTGACACCCAAGCCTTTGTAATGTGCAATGGGCTGCTGAATTTGAACTTCGAATTTGAGAGCCGAGGGGGCGGGGGCTGATCTCGCGCAGAATACGCGTCGCCATTTCGCTTTATGTCGGTATACCTTTCCTTCTATTACAATATTCTTCTGTTTAAGAGTGCATATCGGAATTACGTTACGCAAATTTACATTATTAACCGCCATCAATTCATTTGTACGGGAAAGTTTTCATTTTCATCCATTATATTTTCACATGCTAATTGTCAACTCGGTAATTGGGAAGCATAAACATTTCGGAATCACCTTGGAAATGTATATTAATAATGACAAAAAACAAGGTCATCTAAAAAGAGCACGTACGACAGACATAATGGATGGTTGGGTGTGTACGAAAGAGACAAAAGACTCGCTCATTGCGCCTTTCCGGGTGTCGACAAATCGGTATTGGACGTTAACCATTTGCTTCACGACCTATTACATTTCCGCGTTTACTGTATTCAAAGCATATCAATGGCATGTACAAAAACATGTATGCATACTGCAAAAATATTAAGCATGTAGACACAAAGCGCATATGTATCGATCTTCAAAAGGAACAGCATGGGATTTAATATGGTGGGAGTATACGTAAAATTTCATGCATAGGGTTTCATATTTTATCTATATAGTGCCGAGGCGATCTACTAGGTCTGCAGCGCGTATTGTGCAGCGCTGCTAAAAGGGAAAAAGGATGCGGGATTCCTTTTATGGTGGTGTAAATGATTGGTCTCTGCACGTCTGCACTGCAGCAACGTTGCAACCGTATAAGGGAGCGCGGGCGACCTGTTAAAAGATTATTGGTTCGCTAGTATCTGGGCAACCGTCCTTACCGCGGGCGCAGGACTCCGCGGAGCGCGGCGCCAAATTACCGGCGACGCGAGAAGCCGCACGCGTGAAACAAAAAAACAGTCGGTTTTATCTACTCAGCGTCATCACTATTGTCTGTTTATTTCTCTACCTTACATTCCAGTTATCCTTTTTAATTATGCCGATGTAGTATTTCAAAACCATGCCATATAGAGAATATGTATATGAAATGAAGCTGAATGCATTATTTGTGGGCTAGACTACTCACGATGACTATTTTAACGACCACTGATGTCAAATTAATATACATATTAAGAAAACAAACCTGAAAGCTAAACTATAAAGATCTTCAAATTTTTATACTAATTCTGACTAATTCTTACATTTCAGACATTTTACCGCAGTCCAGTGTCTAAATGTTTGTTTATTTTGCTAAGGCATGCAATCTTATGTGCAGTAAAGGCACGTTATATGTCGTTGCAATGATATGTATCCTAACCTTAACTAAAATAGGTATTCGTGGTTCTGACAGACCTACTACCATTGAAAAACATCCGAAATGTAAACAGCACACGTTTGTTTTTACAACGGCTACATACAAATGAAAAGTCTGCTTCATTATTTTAGAATATTGCCTAGCTACAAAGTCAATAAACTAATTAACACGTTAGAATACCTTAATTATACATAGGATCTAGGGATAATGTAACATGATTTGTGCGGTTTAGGTAGGAAATGCACGTTTCAATCGTTAATTTCAAATCGAAAACCGTTCTAGCTGCTTCTGGCTGGATAATAATGCCTATGGCGGCCTGTCAACCTATTCTAATTTTGACAATATCAGTACTGGGCTATAATCGAAATTAACAGTAGGCCTCCCCAGACCGAAAATGAAATGCAGTTTTATGTAGACCGAAGACCATAGTGTCCTGAGCAGCTCAGGGCAGGCAGGGAATTTGAGCAGTTACAAGAACATTTGGAGTTTTGGAGATTTTCTGTTTTATGAGACAAAAGCTTCAACAAAAGACGATTACTGTGTCCCAGTGAAAAACCACCTTTTGTAAATCAAGTAAACCGTATATATGAATGAAACTGTCTGACTTTTTGGCCCTTTCATCCTAGCCGAATAATTCTCTGATTTAGTGTATGCCATAATTCTAGATTCCGACTGGGGCTAAATGAATCACCAATTAGCCCACTGATATTCGTAGGCGACACACCTACGGCTGTGGATAGCTGGAGTGCCATGTCAGTCATAAAAGATCACTCAGGGGGGTTCAATCATCGACTTAAGTATGGCTAGAGTGTAGGAAATGTGGAAGCCAAAGCCACCGACTATCAAAACGACGCCGTGCCTTACACTAGAGAGAAAATCAGCACAAAAACATGTAATCTGAAACTTATTTTCATTGTGTCACAACCGATTGTCGATTGTTTAAGTATTAAAAATTGATGCACGTGTTTTTATTTAGAGAACATGAATTATACTATATGGGATAAGACTAATTAATCGGGGACTGTGGTTTCCGGCTTCTAAAGCGGCAATTCCTCAAATTAATACTTAATTAATCTTCCATTTGATTTTCTTTTGCTCAGCTAAATTGCCTAACAGCATTTTGATGACGCCGTCATTACAATAAGTTATCGACTGGGTTTAAGGTTCGGTCAGTTCGGAACCTTAAGTTCTGCATTACGCTCTGCGTTCTGCATTATATTCGTAAAACTACGGTCTCAAATAACAGCGTTTCAACGAGACAGACAGCCATTTTCTCTCGTCCGCTTGAAGAAACCTATCGAAAGCTGCTATTTCAAGGGCTCTATGAATTAGGAAATGGGCGATGCATGTGAAGCGTCGTGGTTGTGAGGTGCCGCGAAACAGCGCTTTCTGTTTCATACTGCCAACTCCCCAAGGGGGGGTCGGGATGGGTAAATTGGCAATATCTAACTTTTCTCGTTTGTCATTACAATATATCAAACTAAATGCTTTATTTAGAGGAGGGTTTTCCAGACTTTTTTTAAGACGGGCAACTATGATCTTAGGAGCAGCGCTATAATTAAAGGACTTTCGAGCTGTGTTCGGTTTAGTGCTCTTTCTTGGTCATCATAGGAAATATAATTCACATCTTTAGGTATTCTGAAATTTCTTCGCATTTCGAAATAAATAACACTTTCTCTTGGTATTAAAAGTCTATTTATTTTAAAAGTTTGTAGTCTTTGTATGTTCTCAAGTCGTGATATTTCATCCATCCATCCATATTGTGGAACTGCTTGTCCTATTCAGGGTCGCGGGGGTCCGTAGCCGGCGGACACGAGGCGGGGAACAAACCCAGGATGGGGCGCCAGCCCATCGCAGGGCACACTCACACACCATTAACTCACACAGGCACAAGTGTAAAATAAAGAATAAAATAAAAGCAGACATTTTCCCTGGGTATGAATGAATTATTACGGGATTTAGTCTAAGAAGTTGGCGAGGGTGAACCAGGAGTTCATTGAACCGGAGAGTCATATAGTTATAGGTTCAAATCCCAAAAAGGATTGTACAGCTTTCTCCTTCAGCAACGTGCCTGGTTACCAGTAAAACATCTACTTGTATAAATGGGTGTGGAAAAGGTGATTTGGGGAACACCTCAAACATTACAGTTATAAAGGATTCAGTTTGGATAGATTACGTTACGTTCTCATCATAAGCGTACTGAGAAATAATTATTTGGGTTATTTATAAACCGGCCTTTCCCCTACAGCTGGAAAGACAACAAAAATACGTCTTGGATGTTTTTTTTCCAGATAAAACATTCATCGTTTATTGTTAGATCGGAGTAGGGGAAAGATTGTGTCACGATGTCATCGACATTCGGTTGATTGAGTCACTGCTATCTAGAAATTAAGAGCTAAAGTGAAAACGGCCTTGGAAAATCACCACGTTTCCGAGGTGGTGCAGACCAGGGTTTTAAATGCTCTTGTCAGGGATATCGCTATAAGTAAGATATTACACGTTTTATTTCGTGATATCTAGGCGATACTTTTTTTTGTAGACATTTATGTTTAATCGCAGATTGTAATGCACGTTAAGTAGCCTACTCTTGGCGTACCCGGCGTTTAACGACAATAAACGCGGAGGCGTACAGAGATACACACCTTTAAAAATGCTCTTGTCTTCCTGATTTAACATCTTCAGTTTATTGTGCCCACACCAAGTAGGAACAGGAGACGTGGTACGTCATACTGAATAAGACCGTATGAGAAAAGTTAGGAGCTTGGGTATGTGTTATACTCGTATTATTGAGGCAAGGCATCGAACTGTATAATGTACCGGTTATTAACTCAGGAGACCCTGTCCGCTGAAACTAAACCCCTCAGTGGAATTTCCAGTACAGAGGGCAAATTCATATGTAGTGCGAAACTGAGTCATTCGGGGCTCTGCCCGCCATGGCACGGTACCAGGGAATTCTTTTTCCGTAGTGTACTGTATCATGGAGCATTTCTTTGTTTTGCTTTTTATGAAATCAGGAAACTTCGAAGCGCAGCCCATCCACGTTACATGAGTTCACCCATCAAAATGTATGGAGCAGTGCTGCAGCGGTGATTACTGAGATATAATATGTCCTGTATTCGCGATCATCATCGTGTGAGTTACGAATGAAAGGTTACGGCCTGGATGATAACAGACGGACATTTAAGACAGATAAATAAACCTTTCGAGTTTATCGGTAACGATAGCCACACACTGGAGAGGGGACAACAATCAAATATTAAGCGCTGGTGTGCCGCTGCTTTGCATAGCAGTTAAACGTGTTGATTACGAGACTAATACTTAAACACGTTACTTGAAAAGCTCACCCAATGTGATTAAATAAATAAGCTAAATCTAAAGGTAAATTTAAAGGCCGCTTTAATGGCACTATTAATTAAAGGTGAATGTAAACGTTTGCTTTCAGAGGTTTATTAATTAATATTTAAAAATTCCAGGTGGGTTTTTAAAGGTTTACAACCCGGCAGGGCAGGAAATGAGATCAGTTTTGATACAGCCCTGATGAAAATGCAATTTGCATGTGCGGTTTCTTCAAGAACGACTCAGGGAAGCTCGCAGTCGACCTGTCAAATTGCTGTCGGTGTAATGTACTGTGCGCCACTTAGAGACAACAGGTACATAAGCCGTCGTTTTCTTCCTTGCTTATTTTTTTTTATTGCAAAACATATCATAAAAGAAGCCATCCAGTTCAGTCTTAACAAAGCAAAGTGCTAATGTACCCCCTTTAAGCAGTTACAGTTTAAAAACTGAGCAACCAAGTGCAAAAAATGGAAACAAAAAACCACGACAAAATGACCTTTGAAAGATTACAATAGATTGAGAAAATGTTTTCGGAGGAAAGTGCATTGAATGTGTACTTTCCAAAGGCAAATAATCTGAGCTCCGTGATGAAGAAGCCATTGAAAATCAAATCGGGTTAGAAAGTACATAACACTCATTGGGGGAAAACAGTGACGCGAGATTCCAAAGTACTTGAATTCCGGCACTGATTGCACGTCATGGTCGTGTTTTTTTGCCTTTTTGCAGTGGATTTTCACAGTCAGTTGGCAAACTTTTCACTGAAACTCATCTTAAAAGCCTGATGTTTGCAGAAAATCTAAACCACTTAAAGTGCAAAAGCAGATTGGTGTAATAGTGATATTATGAATATAACCATGGTCAGCACCTGCCCTCTATGGAACTTAACTGGTGCAATATTCAGAGGTCAGTTCTGGTACCGTTTCGCAATAGAATTTAACACCACTCCAGCAACTGCCAAAGTTACGGCGTGTAAAAGGGTCCTTTTTTGTTATTCCAAGTTGCATACAAAGACTGGTACTGTCACTGGCCAACAGCCATCATTAGCCAACACTTACTGTAAAGCAGAAAAATAACCACAACACTATGACAGAAGTGCCTTAATTTATTTTTAACGTGATGCATCTTACAGATGCCAAACCATCTTTAAACTTTGAATTAGCAAAGGTTACATTCAAGGATCTTACAGTATATCTATTTACATTTACCAGGCATCTCTAAATAGGTTCTACAACCTGTTAAATTATGATCACTGTATGCAATCCCGGAATTAGTAAAGTATGTTTTTTATGAAGACCTTTTTTCTTTCCTGTGTAAAATGCGTAGTTAATAGTTTGAGTGACTGAGGAAAAAAAAGGATATTACAGATATAATTTCTGTCACATTGTCCCCTTGCCTATAGCAGAGAATGCTACAAAGTGTCTGTGTTTTGACAGCCAATTGGAACCCTAAACCCGTTCTATGCTCGGAGATCATGATTAAAAAAACACCCTGCAATGCTTGGTGACATTGTATGACCATAGGATACATTGCAGAGCTGTACATCAGGCCACGACACTTGCATTTGACCGCCTTCTGCACATGCATATGTACGAGACAATGTGTGACCTACAACGACCTCGCTGCAAAAGGAGAAACGGCATGGTGACATGTGCAGAAAGCACAGTCCCTTTTGATTTGACCAACTTCCAAAACAAGGCCTGCAAAGTAATAATCATCAAGGTCTAATGGAAGTCATTTACAAAAATTGCAAATACATAAAAAGTATATTCTGTACAAATGTAAGTGCTTTTTTTTCTGATCCCTGATGTCCACTGGTGCCTAACAACTTAGCTTAATTTTCCTTAATTAGAAATAAGGACATCATTAAGTATTAGAAGATCCAAATAATGGTTTGGTATATTCTAATTTGCAATAATGGTCAACCATGTACCATTAGAATGTATTCTATCAAAAATTAATTTTAAAGTAACTTATTTAAACCTACTGAACAAATACATTCAAAATTACGAGGACACTCCTTACAGTTGCCCCTGCAAAGTCAGAGAGCTTTACAACATGTCTCAATAACGTTACCTACTCTCCTATCAGCGATCAACTCCGCCAAAAATGAAAGTCAGTAGTCTTCTGTTGTCTGTAGTCAGTATGTTAAACAGTGATGTATTCTTTAAATGTCACAGTAAGACAGTTTGCAGTGACGTCAGTGATAATGATATTCCCAAGGAAAGGTTTAAAACACGGAGTGGGGTCCTCAGTCTCTGCTGCTGCTGCTGTTGCTGCTGCTGCTGTTGCTTTTGCCTGGTCCACGGCCGTCGGGGACTTGGGAGGGATACTTGCTTGTACTCTGGGCTTCACGCAGCTGAGATCGATTGGCTCCTCTGGAATGGAGTCCAGAAAGTCACTATCTGGGCATTTGTTACAGTGGAAGCTGCTGAGATTCATGTCCGAGGGCTTGGTCTGTGGCAAAGAGGAGACCGGACTGGGGGCACTGATGCTCCTGGAGCTGATAAACTTCTTGCACCTGCCCCTGTCCTCCAGAAGTTCAGACAGTTGCCGCTTCAGGGAAGGGGCGGTGCTTAGGGCCGGCTGCTTAGTGCTAAGGTCCACTCGTGAGACAACACCCATCTCAAAGGGCCTGGGTGTCAGGTTGGGCTTAGTAGTCAGCTGCAAAGGCTGATCCTGGGGGAGATCTGGCTGACTCCCAATCTCATCTGTTCTTCCCCCTTCTGTAACAATAGAATCCCCCTTGGCAGATTGTTCCTGTTCTACACAAGACTGTATGAGAGGCAAAAGATTGGCAGAAGTCTCCGTTTTATTATCCTTTGGGAGTCCATTGTCCTGGACCTGTTTCTTGACAAGTTTAATCTTGTCTAATAAGTTCTCTGTACTGTTGTCTTCTGACAGCTTTGCATCATTAAGTTTCTCCACACTGGTAGGGTCACCATTCTTAATCCTAGCTGACTGCATGCCATTTTCCATGTACTTACTCATCACAATTACAATACGGCCATTTTTGTTTTTGTTCTTCACAATTTTCATCTTGCTGCTGACGCCATTGGTGACAACAGACTCCTTGTTGTTCGAGGTGAGTGCTGGTTCACTGCCATTAAGTTGACCCGGCAACTTCTTCATATCCTCTGTCAAACTGCTGATTTTGTTTAAGCTCATGTCCTTGTCACAAAGCCATTTTTCTGGCAGTGCTGTGGGCAGGTTCCATCCTTGAGTGCTAGATTCTTGGCCTTTGCCCTCTCTGGGTTTCTGGTACTGTAAATCATACATCTTAGGGTCCGGCTGATAGTGGTGATGTTTTTTGCTGTTGAGCTGATAATAAAATTTCTTCTTGCCGTTTACCTGCTGCTCCACTTGGCTCTCCTTGCAGTTGGGCTGATACTGGTGGTGCTTCTTGCTGTTCAACTGGTACTGCTGCGTTTGGGATCGGTGCATTGGGACGGCATCGGATTTCTGTCGATTGTCTTCATCGAGGGAAGACTCCTGCAGGCCAGAGAGGATGCTGGATCTTCGTGCAAAGGAAGGTAGCTAGAACAACAGAAAATGAGACAATTAAATGCATGTGACAACAACAACAACAACAAAAATGATCAGAAAATACATATTTCCAGCAAAATTAGACAATTGTGTGTCAATAAGAATTTTTTTTATTATTGTTGTGGTTATTCCAATTGGCTACAAGTTCTTAGTTGACCAACTAGGAATGACAAATAGATTTACAGCTTTACTATAAAACTGTCCAATCAGAAGGCTTGACACATTCTCCTGCTTCAGTGCCTCATCCTTATGCCCCATGGCCACCCTCAGCAGACTTGTGCAAATTTGTGTTCCCATGACCTTAGCTCAAAGGAATTCCAATGGCTGTGTCATGCTGGCTCTGCACCGCACAAGTGCGTGACAGTGAATCACACATTATCTGCAGTGTCCTGGGAGGGACAACTGAAGGTTTTCCAGTTACAAAGTCATGTGTGCTTTCACGTTACGACTAAAGGCACACATCATAAATTAAACTCATCTTCCAAACTTTACAAGTGCAGCCACTGAAATCTGGAAACAACTAACCACTCGAATTCTCTATAAACAGGATTTTCTCGGTTTGAAGGAAACAGTTAAACTATTGTTTGAGTCAAATGAACAGTAATTAAAGAATGAAATGAAATGGCAAACGCTTGGAGGAGAATCTTTGCAAGACTAAAGTAAGGGACATAGTTGCTTATAAAAATGCGAGAGCAGTCAAAACAGTGTCAATATACTCAAAACCAGGCCAGATTCTAGTTAGTTCCAAACAGGGTCACTCGCATCGGAAATCAGATAAACAGGATGACAGTTACCTGGACTAAGAGGTGCTTGGGTTTGGGTCCTCTTTTGCGGTATCCCATCAACTGCTCCTGTTTCTCCCTGTGAAAAATCAATTTTAAATTCTCAGCCAACTGTGAACAGTGACACCACAGACTGCTATAAACATTATACTGTGACTACAAAAGCACAAAAAGATGCTTATCTTCAGAATGAATGTTACATTCATGCCAAAAGAGGTGCCATAAAGGCCCACATTCATGGATATGAATATTCAACAATATGACTAATGCAGATTTCCCAGTGCTAATAGTTCAGGAACGGGCTCCTCATATGCATACTCAAGGCTCCAAGGTACATTCTCTGTGACAGTCATTGCTTAATGCTGAGGTCCAACATTTGTTATTTTTATTGTTGAAATGAATACATCCCCTACAAATAAGCCCAACAGCTTTTTCAGACTTTTTACCATAACATACAAATTTACATGTTGTCAAACTGGCACACAATCACAAAATGCTTTTAAACCCAAAACTGGGCCCAAATGTAATTATCTGTGCTGTTCATGTAGTTTCAAATCCTAATAAAGGAAATATGATCATGGCAAGATATTCTTCTAGGCTACACAGTTGCTTAACATACATCTCTTTCAGAAAAAAAAATAAAATGTATAAGTGTTGTTGTTTCTGCGACATAATGAATGCATTCAGTAAGCAAACCTATTTCGGGGCAGATTCACCTTCTTAAAAACGCATTTTCGCTGACAGAATCAACGTTTGCCCCGTGTTTATGCACCCCAAGCCCATACAATTCGAATTTAATGTGGCCTAAATTGCAATGGCGACGGGCCCTCTTTGTATCCACACTGCCGCGCACGTTATGTTCAGCGGCACCATGAACACACTTGCCTACTACATTACCTTACAGGGTGCCTGCAATCTGACGCCGCGTCATTCAAAATGCTGCCGTGGTCATTGGCGTCACTGCAGAAAGCATCCACCCCGACGACGAATGCGGCCTTTTGTGCATCTGAGCCCTTCGCGACACCACAGTCGTATACAACGCTACAAACTAACGAGCCGATTCAATACACTGATCGTGCGGGGGGGGGGGGGCTCATAAACTCAATTAAAATCCATACTCGGCATATCCATACCCCTCCCCCATCAAGCATGCCTCGCTCATACTACAGTTCTAATTAGAGTCACGGCGAGTGTGTATATTTTCATAGCACTGTATTTAAAAGACTATCACGCTCCCCGGAGAGCAATCCCATTACCTAAAATAAAAGCGCCTTAGAAATAGCCGCGACGACTGGCATGGATAAAGGTGCCGGTCAGCGGCCGCTAATGAGTTAACCTACCAGTATCCGAACGCTGGACGGGGGAAAGCCGCGTAAAACTCGCAGCTCCATAAAGCAACAGCACGCAGGACTTATCAGGGGACGCCAAGTGCGGCGCCCCCATTACTGATGATTCGGCAATTAGCCGCGCATTTAGATCCTGCCTCCGGCCCCTCGGCCATAGGATACCCCACTACCGGGACCTGTCTTCAGACTAACTCCCAGGATAATTCCTCTGATGCCACGTTTTCTGAGAAGCCTACAAGCGTTCAGAGTCAATTTATATGTTGATTATGAACCCAATTCCTTCCCTGCCCCCGCCTTCTCTGCTCACTCGATCTTTCCCCAAAGCGGTATAAATCGTTGGAAGGGCGAACGGAAATAATTCCAAATGCGTTTAAAATTGGGGGAAATTAGTCCGAGCAGACTGTTCGAAATTAAAACAGCACACCTTTTTTTTACACTTAACTTAGCACATTCCAAACACAATTAAGGGCCGAGTACTGTTTAGGCAAACGTATTTTTACAACACATTTTTTTGTCATTTCGTTGGAAAGAGCTGGATCATATCCGGGAAATAATAATAAATGAAGGTTGTTTTTTTATACATGCAGCCAGTTAAACCGAAATCATGGAAACGTTACGCATTATAAGTCTCACATTTACATTCCTGTCATCCTCAGGCACAAGCCGCCTTTGTTTCGAAATATTTAATCTGTCGAGGTCGTCAAAAGTTGCCGGTGTATAAATAATTGTAGAGACAGTGTACTCTCCCGCGATCCTGACCGGGGTGTGCGCTCGGGATATGGATGGATGGATGGATGGATGGACGGACGGACGGACGGGCGAGACGCCCCGTCCCCCTGCGAGCGGGCAGCGCCCGTAATAGCGGCGAGCCCCCCTCCTCCCCTGCCTATATATGGTCGGCATGCCAGGCCGAGGCGGGCTGCTTTTCCTCACCTGTTTTGGAAAGCGACTAGGAGTCGCGGGTCCAGGATGTTTTCCTCAGGTTCCCACGTGCTGTGTCTATTAAGGGCCGAACACAACCATTTATTATTACATTACCCGGGCCTTTGGATCCCATGTATTTATGTCGTCTGTCAAGCGCTTGCTACAATGTTGTTTATATCGGTGGCAGAGTCAATTATAAAAGTATACAAATATAGCCACCTGAGGTTAAAAGGGTAACACCCGAATTATGTTATAAAAGGAAATCGACATTAACTCGCCCTTGTGTTTACCCGACAACCGCCATGTTTATTTTCCATCTTGAACGCCAATTATTAAAAAGGTCCACTGTAAATATGCTTTGAAAAGAACTAAAACAGAAAATCTAATCAATTGAAACGACGGCAATGTACAATTTGTATAACGCAAACTGAAAGGTGCCGGGTGAGCCAACAGTATTCGCCTCATGTAGATTTTGATATGCAATGATAGCGAGAGCTATCAGAGGCTGTAAATTAAAAAAAAAATACGAGGGGGTGTTCACACATTCTCCATTCCCTCGCATAAATTAGTGATGGCATCCTTTCATCGAGCCGCGCTCTCTCTCGCGCGCGCGCACGGATACACACACACGCGCGCGCGCGCGCACACACACTCTCTCTCTCTCTCACACACACACACACACACACCCTCTTTCACCATACGCGCACGCACAGAAAGGCACACCAGCGCGCGGACACACTCTAGTGTACACACACTGACGTACGTGTGCAAAGCCATACGACACGGGATATATAATACAGCTCCGGATAAAAATATCAGATTATATACTATTACATCGACATGATAAACATGCGGATAAAGTTTGACACTAAATATCGACGTACTTAGGAGACCAGCCCCTCCACTTGACCAGGTATTCTGTTCTACCCTGGAGAGAGAAAAAAGAAACGACAACATAAGTTAATTACGTAGCCAGGGAGCATTTCGAGCGCTTCCAGCTCAGCACACAATGTTACAAGTACAGCGCAACACGAAGGCAGCCGTAAGCGCGCTTCGTGCAGAATAACGCCAGTGCCAGATCGGAGCGCTCGCTACCCACTATCTGGGTAGATCTACATCTTACTGAGAGTTTCCGAGCGATACCTTTCGAATCCGCTTCTTTTCGATGCTCTCCACCGCAAAGACGTGTTCTCCCGCGGCGGGTAGCTCCATTCTCGCTGCAGTGCAAGGGCTTGCAAAAGGCAGGCTGCGGGAGGCTGTCACTCGGTGCGTTCGGTTGGTGATTTTCCTCTTATTTGAAGCAAAAAAAAAAAACGAAACCACCCTCTTCTGTGCGTGGCCGTCTCTCACACGATCGCTTTAGTTCCCCTTGGCATAGGCTGCGATATACCGTACGCGCTCTAGTAGAAGCGGTGGAAAACAGTATATGCAAATAGCCCGTGCTGTGACGTCAGCGCCACGCGGGGGGAGGGCAGGGGCTGGGACGAGGTTTTATTCTCTTGGATGTAAGCGCAGAATCGAACTGCAAGAGGGAGCTTGGGAAATAGCACTATTTCAAAATAACTCCAAATAACTTACTCACTAAAATCTACTTGGTATTACACGGGTAAAGAAGTATGGCTTCTTCTAGCAAGAAAAAGTCGTTTCCAATTCCCGAGCGAATAATGAAAATGAATTAGTGTTATACTACTTAAATAAACTATATTTGAAGTATCACATAATACATTAAAAAAGTTAACTTTCGTCTAATTCGACCAATATTTGTTTTTATGTAAAATTCAGCTATGGCTAAACAGTTTAAGGATCGACTAAATGCCATCGACTAAAAGTAGCTCATGCGAATTCCAAAGGTGCGGGTTTGGTTTTAATTCCCCTAAGTTGGTGATAAAAGCTGGGAAATGTGAGCCAAAACACATCCTTGATGTTTTACAGTAAACATGTAGATCTATGTTAAGTGTTATCTTTGTTTATAAGGAAAAACAGGAATCTAAGTTATAGACGGTAAATCGCAGACATCTCTCTTGCATACAGTGCTAAGAAGCAACCATGCATTTGTGCAATAAAATGAAAAATAAATCGCAACTGCCGTTTGAAAAAAAATATATAGCAGTTTTTACTTGGTATTTGTCACCAATAAAATACACTCCCAAGCATGAATTCTTTGCCCTTTGAACATTAGGTAGCCCAATTAACCGTACACCTGAGTGGATACATTCACGTGGATGTCTATATGATCACATTCGGATACTCTATTCCCTGAACCGAATACGGTCTACATACACAATTGTTTTTTTTAAGAACTCGCAAACATAATATATAAAATAGTTGTAACTAAATAACTCCAACAGGATGATAGATTCTGTGAATTGCCACCAGCGTTGTAAAAAGAAATTGCCGACATATACGAACAGCGACGATTTTTTTAGCAAGATGATTAAAGGACATGAGGTACACCCATTTGCTATAAACTAAAGCACTGATACATTACTAATAAGACAGAAATGGGGAAATATTTGAATTACATGTGCAATATGCCAATAAGAGCCAAATAAGACCAGAATAAGACAGGTGACAATATTTCGAGGGAAGAGGTTTTGGAGTTTCTTTCCGTTGACATATAATCAGGTACATCTGTAGAAACGATACATAATCCATTGTCAATTTAACGCGTTCATTTAGCCCACACCAAGACGCTGCGGGGGTAATGCAGGTGAGTCTGGTACGTGTGAGATCGCCTCGTATTTCGGACTGAACAGTCTGCCGAGCGCTGCTCTATCGATCTTTTCCATTTTAATTGGAAGGGTCATTAAACCAAACGGTTTGATGGAGCTTTGCACAATCTCCCAAGTAACGTAACGGGTATCTGACGTTCATCAGTGGCACGTGATTTTAAAAATATGTAGGTCACATCAGTGGGAGTTAAAACCCGGTGGCATTTACCCCAGTGCGGTTATTAATGCCATCTGAATCCTGACGGGCACCAGCCGGCTGGTATATTGCTGGCAAGAGACGTATTGCTTTGGCACATAATTGTAACACATTATGTAGTCCACATAATAGCACACTCGGTCCGCAATGTATCATGGACTATTAATCACGCTTTCCTTTATAGAATGATATAATGGCCATCAATAGAACCCTTCGGGACCTGTTACAATACTGTTACAGAACAACGTTATTGGTCTAAATGACTGCAAACACGCGCCCTCATGCGCAAACGTACACATACAATGTCACCTTGATCTGAAGTTAAAATGGCAATATAAACAGAAATAGATGAAACGGGTTGACTAGCATGGTATAAAAATTGCTTAGATGAAATACATTTCTTAAGAAAAGTGGGGCAGCTTTGAACCGACGCTTTTACTGAGAACTGGCAAAACAAAATTGCAGAAAGACCGTCCTCGTGCTTAAAAACGGGTTCGTTAATTTCAGCTATAAACTAGGTGTTATTCACTAAAATTCAGCACCAAAGGGGTTAAGCTAGAACATAGTCCTTGCAGGCGGCAAGTGCCAGCCTATGGCAAGCAAGCACGACTGCCTTCCCATATATGGTAATAAAGGCAAACCACCCATAAAATATCAAACGAGACATTAATTAACTCATTTTAATCGGTCGGATATTAGTAGAATGCACGCTTAGTTACATATCGTTGGATGTATATAAGTAAATTAGGAACAGGAAAGGTTAGGACATTAGATCGTGCGCCACTGTTCTTGGGTTCTGTTTTCACTGCAGTGAGGAAGAAAATCCGCCCAACTGTCGCAATGCAACAACACGGGAGTTAATTTCCCCATTTTCTTTATCAGACCGAGCTCGAACAACACAGAACGCCGAAATAACACCGTTCTGTCGACGTATTAGGTTTCTGCACCTTGTCTCCCTAAAATAATTGTCGTAAAATAAAATGTATCACCGCCCAACATAAAATAAAGCCCACCCAAAGAGCAATAATCTATTACTTTCATTTATCATGTACCATATCGATTTTTTTTTACACCAGATTTCTATTTTTGGTTTATGCTTTAGATGACGGGAAATTCAGACATGTCGTTCAGCAAGTAAAATAATCTGCGCCGTCAACTATGTAGCGTTAAGATATTCCGATAGAATGTGTTTCTCACACTTGGGCTATCAGGTGAAATGCGAATGCGGGTCGAAATTGAAGTAAAACGTTGCAAAATTCCTCAGTGTAAGTGGGACCGAAGTGAAGCAGCTTCGAGGAAGGGTGACACAGCAAAGCTTTATCTTTATACGGCTCACGGAGCACTACCTGTGAACGAGTCAGGTGACACTTGTTTTCCCGCATCGGTTTCCTAAGCAGTTTTATCCATAGCAACTCCAAGTACATGTATTTGGCATTTAAATATCTCCATTCCTCATTGGTTCAGACATATGGATGGTTCGTCCCTATTTAATTCAGGCAGACATCTTATTTTATGGATACTGCTGGGGTTGGTCAATAAGACATTTAATAAGACATGATGCCAACCGGATCAGGTAAAACTAGGCCTAATAATTTTATATTCACGGTTCAATTACACTTGAGTGTAAACAGTGGTAGTTGTCAAGACCACAAGGTGAATACATGTCAGCAATCTACATATACTCAAAACATCAAAAAGCTCGCCTGAGGCGCTACAGAAATACTTTTTGCCATGTGGAAGGGAAGCTGACAAGTTGATTGACGTCACCTTGGGATCCATCTGCAGCAGCCCATCTACCCTGCCGCCACAGCGCCCCTCCACAGATGTACGCCGATCTGTCCTAACCATATTAACGCTCTTTAGTCGCCCATTTCAGCACGCTAGGTTGCAGTAAGTATTATTTCCTCCCGTAGTTAAAGGTGCACAGCCCCTCTTATCTTTCATGGCAAAACCTGTAAGGTAATGGCACCAGACTCATACATTTTCCGTTGTCTGCATATGACCTTCACTTGTGGCAAGAACCTGTTACATCACACTCCATGCAGAACACATGCAAATGGGAAACATTCTAATAAACCACACTCTATTTAATGCAAGATATGACTTCGGATGCTTTAGCTGATAGTAAATGGAAATGAATTGTAATATGTGGGCAGGAAGGCTAAGCACAGGGGACGTAAGTGTGAATGTAGCTTGTGTGTGTGGCTGTGACTGTCACTATCAAAAACACGTGGGTTTAAGCAACAGCGGTTTGGCCTTGCCCTTGGATTTAGTGGCAACAACTCAGGGACACACACCCCGGAGTATCTCTGACGAATAGCAATTGCTTCCTCAAGACTTGTTTTATGACATGTGTGTTGTGCGTGCCAGGCCAGATAAATGCCTGACCCACCAGCCCCAACAATCCAATCATATGCATTTTACTTCAGGTCAAATTATCCGTAATAACGACAATAACAACGGTGGAGAAGGGGGTCAATAAATAAAAACCATACCAGAAAATGACACACATCTCTAGCATCAAAGCTGCAAAATACAAATAAAAAATTTTGAAGTTTCAAACCCATTCCAAAGATTTTATATCCAAATAAAATTGTTTCTTGTTAAATAATCTTATCTGATATTTTCATATTTTTCATATTATGTAATATTTATGAGTTTAAGCTAGTGCAATTTAGATGTAGTATCTAAAACACACAGTTGCCTAGTCCAAAAGTCCAAATGGCTGCCCAGCACACCATGTGCTGCATTTTAAGGCGATGGGGACCACGTGCCGTGCCCAGTTAAGGGCATGCCTGCTGTCCTGTGCATCAGAAGTTCTCCTCGGCGAGGTCTCTATTTCAGCGGGCAGTTGCTGAATTGCATTTACATTTGGACTGGGCCTGCTCCCTGAAAAAGTTCATTTGAGGGTCATCCTTATCCCGGGCTGTCAACGGCCATCTTTGCTGTAATAAATTCAAAAAGGTGATATAAATTTAAAGGGCACTTTCGCAAAACTGATATGTTCTTTGCCTACAGCGCATACTCTCCTCTTAAGGAAAACTGAAAGACAAACCTGAATATAATTAGCAATCACATTTACTTGTTCATCTATTTACTCATAGTATACAGTAAGTATTATTTATTGACAATGTATTCATCCAGACTACATTCTATACTACCTTTCCAGTTGACATTCAAGTAAAAAACCTGTAAGCAAAATTCTATAATAATATCAGTAGTAGGATAAGTAAAAGGTGCATTGAGACATATCTTACGAGATCTTACAATTTGAAGATCATATCGTCTATTCATTACCATACCTTCTTATGCCGTAATAGCCGTGTTTCAATACCACATCATCTGAGCAACAGTTTCAGTTTACGTGCATTGAACATCCTAGACTGAACTAATACATGTTCATGCATTTTCTAAATCTGCAGCTGTGTTGCTGTGGACAACTTCTAAAAGTAGAGTTTAACAATAAGTTTTAATTCCTATGCCATCCAACTGCTTTCCTTTATGCTTGTGACTTACCTCTTGTGTAATCCTGTAATCAAAGTGGTTGATACATTTCTAGTACCATCTGAGAAGATGATGGTACCCAAAACTGGATGTGATACTAATTCATTATTCTCCAATGAACGGCAGTTTTCAGGTCTCCATACACTCTTAATTAATGCTAGTACGCACCCCCCTCTCCCAGGATATCCAAAATCTTAATTTTACATTTTTTACTTTATTTAGCAGACACCTTGATTTTTAAGCAATGTACAATTGAAAAGGCAGGGTTAGACAGCAGCTGAGGAGTAAAGGCCTTCCTCAGGGGCCCTACAGTGAATCTCTCTATTGACCACAGAATTTGAACCCGTAACCTTCCGATCACAGAGGTGTTGTACGAACCCCCTACTCTAGTGCTGAATTCTCTTCAGGGATAGCACGCCTCTTGCTTCTTCCATTTCAGGTTTACCATCAACCCGATAAGCTGGAGGAATTCATCACGCCACGTATTTCTGCCGTCACAGTGTCTGATTGCATGCCTTCTTGACCGATGCCTCTTGTTAAATCATGCGCTACACTATAAGCTTTAAATGGACAACTTCCACTTTTCTTCCATTATCTCTCACTTAACCACATCACCCTGTACCACAAAATCTGTAAACTGGGGGGGGGAGGGAGGGGGGCAGTGTTCATCTACTGAGAGAGAAACTCAACGTTAATGGTGTAAAATCTACATCAGGGTTTCCCAGTTCTACTCCAGCAAACAGCTGAATAAAATAGCTGAAAGTGTTTCAGCAGGTATACCTGGCATATATCTGATGGGCTGGCATCATAGTCAGCTTTCTCTTGCATCCCATACTGCCAGGGATAGGCCCCAGGCACTTGGCAACCCGTTGAAGGATAGGCAGTTGAAAGATGAACAGAAAATCAAAAAATAATAATAGGAAAACATCATATTTTGGCAAGGATTTAAGTTCGACATTGTGACCACACATAAATACATAAAGATCTGTAATATTTCTTTACATATCAAATACAGATTGCGTCAAACAGCATAAATTACTGCGAGTAACAGTACGGTATCTTGCATTCGCACACTACCGGAAATACTGCGCATGGGAAGCTAATACCATTAAGGATATGTATTAATACAACGAAGTACACACAAACCAGCCAAATTACGGGACAAAATGTGCAGGGAATGTAGAATAGCTGAAACGCCAGTTATTTTGTTGCACCGAAAATCGGCACCACAGACAAACAACGTACGTTTAAGTTAGACATACGTGGCTTTGAATTAGAAAGAAGAGCTTTCTCGCCAGAGGACCTCGGTCACGACAAAAATAGACTATTTAATGTGACTGCATACGTCTGTGGGGCTGATGCAGACACCCCCGTCATGGTGACTCAACCCTCCCTGTGAAAGCTCGATTTAATTGCGAAGATCAAACACGTCAATGGCAGGTAATTTCGCATAATTATTGAACAACAGTTGCGCTACTCAGAAATTCATTGTGGAAAACTCTCCATTTATATTTTCTGTCCTACGATGGTGACGCACGAATATTAACCGCTCTAGGCAGCGTAACAAAGACCGATCGATGCGGATCTCCGATGTGCTTTTAAAGATTAATTACATTCTTAATGCCTGCTTAAAGCGTGACGTCCAAACTCTTACAATTAACTGTAATGATAAAGTTATACAACGCACATTGATTGCGGCCAACCTCTGCAATTTGCACAGTGTGAATTGATGATCGTAATAATAAAGGCACTTACACAGTGATTGGTATGTGTAGGATACCTGATCTGTTGCCTTTTATTGAATAAATGAAATATCTGAGCTGCACTTAGAATTTTCACAATGGTACGTATGGCCTTAGAGGAAATCATTCTGAGCCCTAACATACATTAAATCTAAAAGGAACCACCAAGCTTGCTTCTAGAAATGGAAAAGCATATACATTGGTATAATCCCGTCATCCATCTGGTCGAGAGCTCAAGACACACCATTTGTAAAGTCTGTCAGGGTTTGCTAGTGGCCTAGAGAGAAAATGATAAACAACCACACTGGCAGACGGAGCCAGCAGACTTGGGGTAGCAGAGGAGACTGAATGGTAGGCTTGTAGATGCCGCACTGACACTTTCTCCCTGTATCTCCCATGGCGACACCAGCAGCCTCTGGATTGGAGCGTGCCAGTGTGGGCAGAGTGCGCCGTTGCCTGGGACTGATACACTGTGGGATGAGAGGGATAATTCACACCTGGAAAGCCACTTCCACTCTCCCGAACAAGCGCCTCCATTTGGTTCAACACAGGGAGTCAGAAAAGGCGGAGGGGGGGGGGATTCTGGCAGAATGTTAAGAGGAGCTTACAGCCGTCCTGACAGAACTCAGCGGGTGGTTATTAAACGACGCCATATAGCTGGCCGGCTAATGCGCCGTCAGAAATGGATGAAGATAATTTGCCAACATGAAGATTGTGAGCCTGGCTACATGTTAATTTAATGGACATTTACCCAGAAAGCCCAGCATTTTGTTCTTGAAATAACATAATTTGCTGTGCATCCGGAAGATCTTCTTTGATCCTATTTGGACATTTTTGACAAAAAAATCATCCGGCCCTGGTAATGATCGCATGATAAACATTTAAACCGCAGTGCAGCATGTTTACTCCAGCCAGGATTGACGTAAATGTTTCTCTGCATTTGTTGCCTGGTGCCTGCGAATGCTCTCTCCCCAAGTGTCATTGTTGTGGAGGTCCGTAGAGGCAGGCACTTGGTATCAGTGCGTGTTGCTGTGCTGGGGGCCTCCACGTCATTCGCTCCCTGGAGCTAGAGAAGGGGGATGGGGTGGTGGGGGGGGTTTTCACTCAGAGGCCGTCTGCCTGGTGGAGAGGCGCTGTAGATTGCCACAGCAAAACCGTTGATCTTATATTGAGCACCTGCATGCCAATGCAAAAAAAGAAATAATAAAAATAATAAATTAAGGAAATCAAACCCTATTTCTAGGACTGCACTATACTGACTGCAGACCAGTGTGTAAATAGACGCTGAACTGGCCCTCAGCATTCACTGGTGAGTACTGGAAGCACATCATCATGTTTCTGGATGGCATCCCCAAGCTCACATTGGTAATCTCCCTCCAAGTGCATTGTAGCCAATACCATGGAAACCTCAGTGGAGGAGGTACCTTACTCCAAAAGTTTATACTGTTCATGCCACTGTAGAGTCAGCCCTCATCCCCTGTGTCATGCAAATAAGAAGCGGTCCTCTCCATGAGGGGAACAAGGCCCTTGATTGAAGTACCTAAGCAGTATTGCTTCTGCTCTCAATAGCATCTCAAGGGAGAGCTGATTTGCCTGTTTTAATTGCATTTTAATTTATACAGGCTGCGCAATGAGGGGGTCATGTTTTCCATTTATGTCAAGGCAAAACAGGACTGTTGATTTTTAGGCAGGTGCGTCAATCTCTATGGCGGCCCAAACTTCTCAACAATAGGGCTAGGTGTTGTCCCATTTTAGCTGTTTCTCAGGTGGGAAACTCAACACATTGACAACATCTTCTGTAGAGTTCCTCTATGATCTTGTACAGGTAACAGAGATCCTGGGATGTACCGCCTGGATAGTGAAGCGGTCGGCTTTAGCTAAAACTGGCCAGGTCAGCAGAAAGCAAAGATCTATGTTCTAGTCTCTCTGTGAAATCAATTTAACTGCCATTATAACGGGAAGCCTATAGATCTACGCCGGGGCTTGCTTGTGAAAGCAGGCTGCTTTCACATCTATAAAGCAAGCCGCTGTCTGTCATTCTGATTCCAGAATCAAACAGTACAACAAGGTGACGTGTCCCGTCACCCTATTAACGCATACACTGTAATCTCTTAATGAATTACTGTTGATCATGAATCGCCTTCCTTTTCTATTGTTGTTTCTGCTTTTCGTTTGCATTCACCACATTTAATCAAAGTTACTTTAATTAAAACCATTCTTGGTTCCCTTAATTATAACCATTCCGCTCTTCTAGATTCCCCGCAGTGTCTGACTACACAAAATGATAAAAAAAATAAAATGTTAAAGGATTGATTAATTCTGTAATTGTGCCTGAATAAATCGTGCTTTTTTAAAACTCAATTTAGTGGAAAAAAAACCTACTGAAACCCATTGGAAATATATATTACTAATTTTAGAAAATACATTTATATATTAGTATTTAAATGAATCATGTTTACTTTGCGTGTCCCTCTAGTTATCTGTGTAATTAATGTACTTTTTCACGATTTGTTTATGTTAGTACGCCTTTGAGTAATGGCTGTAGAAAAGTTTTACCTTAAACTGCCAATAATAATAATAACGGACCTGCTACAGGGAATGAGAATTGGACACGTGAACTTTTGAGATCTTCTCGGATGTCGTTGGAATGTGAATGAGCCTAACTGTTTTTTTTTGTGCGCCGGAAAGCCAACCGCGATTTACTTTCAGCTCTCCAGTTAATGCTTCATGGAGTGCTCTCACCAAAACCCGAGTCCAACACACCCGCAAGTTTTTTTTTTTAACCGCCGCTGTTCCGCTGGGTCCAATTCAGATTTTATTAGCTTTCATTTTCCCTTTATTATCTGTCCCCCACATCGGCAATCTGGTCTCACCATATTTGGCATATTCATAGTCATGCATTACTCACTCTAGAATACACAGCGGAGAATGGAGGCTGTGAATTGACTGTCCGCTCAGTGAAAACGGGCCCGCTCTGCCAGCCTGTCGCTGCATGGCTCCTATTCTCTACACATCTCCCCAGAAATAACTCCCCCTTCGTCAAACAAAGAAACAGACAAAGTTGCTGCTGGTGCCCCTTCTCAATGAACCCCTATAGGCAACCCAGCCTCTAAACATCGTTGAGTCAATTACCCCCTTCGATGCATTTTTGGCACCTTTGGCCCCCCCCCCCCCCCCCCCCCCCCCCCGTCGTTCTT
>JAODKM010000088.1:8749217-8769568 GCA_026780845.1 Petrocephalus sullivani
TAGCGGCTAGTGCTAGTCCATTAGGGATGGCAGGTTAGCGGCTAGTGCTAGTCCATTAGGGATCGCAGGTTAGCGGCTAGTGCTAGTCCATTAGGGATCGCAGGTTAGCAGCTAGTGCTAGTCCATTAGGGATCGCAGGTTTGCGACTAGTGCTAGTCCATTACCGACTAGTGTTAGTCCATTAGGGATCGCAGGATAGCGACTAGTGCTAGTCCATTAGGGATCGCAGGTTTGCGGCTAGTGCTAGTCCATTAGGGATCGCAGGTTAGAGGCTAGTGCTAGTCCATTAGGGATCGCAGGTTAGCGACTAGTGATCGCAGGTTAGCGGCTAGAGCTAGTCCATTAGGAATCACAGGTTAGCGGCTAGTGCTAGTCCATTAGCGATCGCAGGTTAGCGGCTAGTGCTAGTCCATTAGGGATCGCAGGTTAGCGACTAGTGCTAGTCCATTAGCGATCGCAGGTTAGCGGCTAGTGCTAGTCCATTAGGGATCGCAGGTTAGAGGCTAGTGCTAGTCCATTAGCGATTGCAGGTTAGCAACTAGTGCTAGTCCATTAGGGATCACAGGTTAGCGGCTAGTGCCAACTGCCCTCCGATAACGTCCCTGTGGAACGTCAATATTTATCTTACAATGGCCTTCTGCCAGTAGATCTGTGGGCCGGGTGGATAATCAGTGCTGCCTATTTTTTTCTTTCAGGTTTTGCCATTAACTATGTATTTTTACGCATCCTAAATTTTTTTTTATAAAACACTGAGTGCCAGATTTTGTATTTCCAGACATTTTGGAGGCCGTTGCCTCTGCGTGTGTGGATTTTGCATGTTGTCCATTGTCACACGGGACCTCTACTACAATCCAAAGATGAGGAGTCAGGTGAACGGGCATAGAGTACAAATGTGGGCCCTGTGATAGACTAGCATCCCATCCAGGGTATTCCTCTGCCCTGTTCTGCGTGCAGTCCGCCGCCCCCCGCCCCCCCTACATGTACAGCTGGAGGGGGAACAGATAGTAGATTTTTTTAACAGAAATGTTTTCTTGGCTATTTTGACAGCAGCTTTCAGTTCTAGTTTTTGAATTAGGAATTCCTTTTTGGTCTGGTATAAATCACTGGTTATTCTTTGTTTAACTCTGAGTGCCACATAACTGAGCAGGACATTATGATACAGCCACTACGATCTTGAAAGGTGATCAGTGTAAAAAAGTTTTAAATCGATGATGTACCATAGCATGGAAATACTAGTTAAGAACAGAAAATCATTAGAATGTGGCAGCTCCAATTTACTTTAGCATGTTTTTGGATGGTGGGGGGGAAACCCGGATATAACCCCATGACGACACGGGGAGAACATGCAAACTCCACACGCGAAGAGTGCGACTCCAGAGGTGCGAGTCAACAGTGCAAGCCACTGTGCCACAGTGTTGCACGGTAATTAGAAAAGACCCCCCTCCTATGGGATGCAGTATTCGATAGCCACCAAAACATTTCCGAGGTCCTACCAGGTTTGTGAGCAACCCCCCCTCCACACACACACACACACACCTGGGTGGTGCTCTGCCAGGCCTGGCAGTGGCTCGCTGGGATGCACGCACACGTTGTTCTTGGAGAAGATGATCTCCCCATCGAGCAGCCCCCTGGTGCCCCCCGTGCCCGAGCTGAAGGTCAGGAGGTCGGAAGCCTTTGAGGAGGCGCGTCGTAGCAGTCGGCCCAGAGACATCTCCCCCAGTGCCCGGACGCTGTGCCCATTCTCTGGGGGGGAGGGGGAAAGAGACACGATCAGGTTCTCCCATCTTATACCAGAGCGGCAAGGACATTCACAGAGCAGGTGCTGAGTTTACACTATTCCCCAGCACACCGTTCCGTTACCCTGACGCAATGGAGCATCCTGCCTTTTTATTAACTATATATAGAGCGTGACATCTGTGCAGGTTTTCGTAAAACAGAAAAAAGGCACACTGGTACTGTCCAGGAGAGGTTTGACATCTTGGAGGAACAGGATCTAATATGTCCCATGGAATGGGATGCTACATCGTCTTTACACTGCATTTTATAGATGGGGGGACTGGGTACGAGTCGGCTGGGAAAGCCAGCCTCTGAGGCATTTATGAGTAGTGTCACTATACGCTCCGCCCCGGGTGCTGCCAAGACCAGGAGGCCCTCCACCCTCAGCAAACACCACACAGGGGAGGCAGCCGCACGGATCCCTTCTCACTACCGGCTCCTGGGTCCACATCCTGAGTCTAGCTTTCACTTCCCACCCTGCCCACAAATCCCCAAAACTCTGCATTCCTTATCTTCAAAACAAAGAAGCTCTTCCCTCCTTCTTGAACACAGAGAGCTCCACCACTTCCTTCCTTCACAAGGAATTTGACGGGAAACCCAGTACTCCTGTTTTGAAGACCGATATGAGAAACCCATAGGAATTCCAACATGGAGGGTCTTCCACATTACACCAGCACAAAGACTGCATCCTTGTAATAACATAACTGAAGAGGAGCATGCGGCTTTCATGTCACTGCACTGGGGGCAGATAAGGTTGCAAATAAGTCCTTCCGTGTCATGGATGGAGGATGTGGTCATGCCTGAAGGACAGAGAGTCAGCAGGACCCAGTCCTTGGGTGGGATCTCAGCCAGCAGGACCAGTAATCCCAGTGCAGTAAATCTAGTAGGTAGGAAAAAAAAACCAAACACAAGTCTGACCACACCAGTGCAAACAGAGAAATCCTCAGCAGAAAGATCCCGAACGTGGGAAGATCCTGTTTTGACTAAATCAAAATGCTACTAAAAATATTACTCAATTGAAATTCTTTTGCATGGGACTCCCAACAAAGAACAAATGAACACAAAGAGGAGATTTGGGGAGTAGGACTGACTTTCAAAAAAGAAGGTCACTCAAACTGCTGACAAGTCAGGATGCCTTATTAATACAGCAGACCCCCAATCAGACACACAGTCAACCCACAGTCAAACACAGACAAATCACACCTAATATATTGTGAAGTCAGCTTTTCTGTAGAGCTATTACTGCAGGTATTTGTGAAAAGGAAAAAAAGAGTTGCCTGTATGATCATACATACTTTCATAATCACATACTGACATTATTTAGAAATTTGCTAGGGGCCTGCGGTTCATGCCCTCACCCCCCAGTCACACAGAGCCCATGTGATATGCTGACATGTATAACTCAAACACACCCCTCCCAACTTCTGTCATTTGCCAAAATCGCTAGACAGAGGGGGCCATTACAGGAAATGGCTGGGAGTCTGAGGTCACCAAACCAAATCCGAGGAAGTTTGACACAACCATGATGATTGCCCAAGTCAGCTTTCGGCCTTCTCACATTGCCGCGTTAAATTATATTCATTAATATAACAATATCATCAACAACAAACCGTTATACCCATAAAGGGATCTGAAATGTTTAAATACAGAACTTAGAGGTACTTTGACAGTTGCTTAGGAAATTAGCTACCCAAAGACAACAACAATACATTAGGGTCGATAAACAAAATATAAAATAAACCTAGGGAACGAACAAAGGACAGGAGTAAAGCGATCTGTGATGACAGCTGAAATTAATACATACATAAGCCACTATCAAATGCCACGATACATCCCAGGTGTTACCCAGCCAAATGCCTGTCCAAGGTCAAACAACTCTTCACCAGGAGTGTGTGCTTTAGATAATAAACACTTTTTTTTACAGGGAGGCTGAATGACTGGCCGACATACCGCTCATTGGACAGGACAGAGAGAATGACAGATTGCATCATCACACAGCCGTCTCTCATTTTAAGCTTTCACCCAAAGTGACTCGCAGTTTTACCAGGTTTTATATACAGATATAGAGCCAGTCGGACTGGATGCTCAAGGATACGACAGTGGCTTCCCGCAGGAGGTTGTAAATTGTAGGTCACAAACCAGTGTCCTTCACCTTCTAACTAACAGCTACCCCAGCAGACTAACTGTCCGTACCAGGACTGCAGCCTCAGCCAACATAATATAAAATTACAGTGTTAAATTAAGTTGTATTTTTTGCTACTATGCTTCGAGTTGCCCCTCACTGGCTGTTTGGAAGTATCAGGCGAGAACACATCATTCTTCATATTAATGCATGCAGCGTATCAGATCACCACTTTATCGAGCTCCACTTATGTAAGCAACAACTCGTTCCTACATGAAAACCTATACTATGGCGAATAAACAAATAATGATAAAAACGATGTGCATGGACCTCTAATAATTCACGGAACAGTCACTGATTATGATATCCCACCAACCCACAAAAGCATTCCTCTATTTTATTAGCTGCACTCACCCATGGTCTAACGGGCTGAATGTGAATTAGGAACACTATAGTCCGGATCCCGGCTCGTTACCCTAGACACGGAGCAGATTAAGTTTCTCATGCAGTGATGTTTCAGTAGGTGGCTAATCGGGGGTATCAGTAACGTTGCACAAGCGCTGCCGTGACAGGGGAAGAGGAAACTCCGACGGTCATCCCAGCAGGCAGCTACTGGCGCCCAAGCCGATCGCAAAGGACACCACCATCCCTCCGATGCCAAGCCCCACAAAGATACACTGTAGCCTTCAGCCATTCACCCTGCCAAGCCGCACTCATTCAAACTGACACCCGGCGTTTCCACATCCATATTAACTTCTATAAACAGCATTTAAACAACGATTCACTAGCAGCGCGAAGACTTTTAAAACGACATTACAGGCTGCCGATTCCCTATCCGCATGGACGCATTCCCCCCCGACACACCTGTCTAAGAGCAAACAGCAGGCAGGCTCCTTAGCGCATATACAAATAAATGGCATACGGATTTAATCTTACCCTCTATGCCGCCCGCGACTACGGTCAGAGGCTCTCATCCATGTTTAACGGGGATCGGCGACCTGGATGTCAAAGCGGCTCCTACTGTTTCTTTGTTAATAATAATATTATTATATTATTATTTTTATTATAGCGTAGCCGTACGCGTGTTTACCCGAGAGTCCCGCTACAACACGTTGCGGCGTCTCGCCTTTAGCCACACCCACCAGGCTGCTGCTTCCGGGATGAAGGTCCGCTTCTCCGGCCGCCGGACGAGCGCCGCGGGCGTCCCGTTCGGCGGCGCTCCGCGGTCAGCGCTCCTCAGCCGGGCCGCGATTTGGGCGCCGCTTGTCCGCTGGCCGTGTCTTGATAAAAACAGGAAAAAAAGGACCGGGCTTTGTCATCTAGATTCTTTTTATTGTTGTCAATTGGCTGATCCTTTCACGCAGTTGGGCGCGATATAATAATTATTTTAACAATGAATAAAATTAAGCTTAAATGATTAAGCTCCCTGCTAATTTATTAGTTCACAAGCATTTCTCCAACTTCTACAATTCAGTGTATATGCAACCTGCAGTTTCACACAAAGTTAATAACATTTAAAATGGGTGTTTTTAAAACCTGTTAAATTTCATGTTTCAGCCGGGACCACTAATCTCACGAGACTTATGCATTTAGATGTACTGTGGAATTGGATTTCATTAAGTTAATTGTGTTGAAATACTGTGTGTTTGGCAATTCAACCGAGTTTCACGTGTAAAGTTAATACCACAGACCAAGTAGTTTATAAGTATATTAATTTTATTTTTCATTTTAAACAATACTTGCTGCAGACATTTAATAAATTACATTCAGATTTATAGAATTTGTATATTTTTTGGCGGCTCATGAGAACATTTAATAAGAAAGAATTCACAAATTCACTTGTTGTAGAGAAATATACAGAGAACAATATAGCGGGTCATTACAGAGTATATATAATGGATATAACAGTAGATACACTTATTTACAAGAGGTCTTACATTTTAAGTACCATGTATTTTCTGAATGTGCAAATATCTGCAGATACCACAGCACCTGGTTTGAAAAGAGCTGCTGTTTGCTTTCCTGTTTATTTAAAATCTCAAAAATATCGTTAATCCTGTGCACATGTTCAACAGCACAACAACGTACAGGCACAAATGCCTAGGATTTCTAATTAATTTTAAAAAGCACATTAATTTGACTCGTGCTACAAACCCTTCAACATAAACAGCTGAAGTGCGTTGGATCGTTTGTATTACTTGGGAGAAGTAATACATTTCGGTTTTTCTGTGTCTCCAAATTCCTTAGAACAGTGTTTCTCAATCCTGCTCCTGGAAGGAAGGAACCTGCCAGCAAGTTTTTGCTCCAGCCTGACTAATTAGAATCGGGTGTTTCTTAATAGCCTAATAAGAAACGTGCTAGGCTTAGGCGTATCAAAGTGCCTAAGTCAAACCCATAGTGTGGGTTTGACTGAAAACTTCCTGGTGGGTGGGACTCCAGGAGCAGGCCTGAGAAACACTGGCTTAGAATTCAAAGCTTTATGAAAGCTTATGCTGAGCATTGCTCTTTTAAACTATAACCAGACTGTGGCCATCAAACTGGCGTAACACAAGAACCTTACAGGTTTACGTTTAAAATCATGGCTGGAAAAAACCAGCGACAGAAACTTAAAATGCAGAAGACAAAAAACACACACACGCGCGCACACACACACACATACATACATACATACATACACACATATAGACACATGCACACATACATACACACATATAGACACACGCACACATACATACACACACAGACAATAGTAAATAGTATAACAGAAATACATAACATAAATAGTATAACACAATACTGAAATATTTACTGATAAGTGTGTTCAGTAAACAATCATATTAAGGGCCCTCCTTTGTACCAGTTCCTGATTTTTAGTCACCAATCACCAGTCACTTGAGTCACAAGCAACTGTGACCAAAAGATGTGCGGGTTTGTGGTATTAATCTGTCCTTCTGTTTTCTGCTTGTGTCTCCAGAGCAAAGAAACCACCTGCAGCCACAGACAAGGGCAACCCCAGACTGGCTCTCTGCAATTTCCTACCCGCACCCAACAATGAAACAGTACATAAGAACACTTTGCAGTGTTAAAAAGGTGAGCTGGAGTATGGACAGGCTCCCCCAGGTTAGTCCCGGTCGCCCTTCAGAGCAGGTCCTGCTCCACCCACACGATCTTGTGCTGCTCCTCCAGGATGATGGCGCGTAGGATGGCCAGCAGGTTGGAGGTGTCGCTCCAGCTGTCTGGGGCCACGGTGCGGTACAGGCAGGGCAGCTTGTCCAGCAGGGTCTCCTCGCTGCGGCAGCACTCCTGCAGCTGCTCCTCCGTCACGCCGCGCTTCTGCAGCTTGCTCCTGCGCACACACACAAGCACACGTGCACGCGGCAGAGCGTCAGGTGAGTGTCGCAAGACATGCGTCAGGGGGCCGTGCTGAGAGGTGGGCGCAAATACATCCAAAAGTATTTGGTTACAAATTACAAACAGGTGTAATCAAATGTAAAATACCAAATACTGGTGCGTGAAAATGTAGATAATTAAAATACAAGTAATTTGTAATTTGAAAATACATGTAAAATAGTAATGGTACATGGTGAATACAAGTACCTTTACAGCCCTAGTGTGTAGTATTTACAAAATTTACAGAAACAGAACTTTAAACAGAATAATAATTTTGTGGTTTACATGTGTCAAAGTGTTAATTGTGAAATGAAAAATGACTTTTGTAACATTAGTAACGTAATGTTAACAGGTCAACAGGCTGCATCTGCAGCAGCGGGTTGGGGTTGGGGTTGGGGGGGATTTCGGCGACAGAACCAGCATACAAAGGTTCTCAATCACATATCGCGATTTTGGTCCCGGATACAGAGCTATTCCACCCTTAATTTCTACCCAGTATTCTCCACAGAACGAAAATGAAAAATGAGCGAGCAAGGTGGGCCCAACAGGATGTGTCACGTTATTTATTGGCATCTAGCCAAAGACGGTGACAGTATTTAAAAGTCTGTCAGCCTGGTGATGAAGGTTCTTAAAATTACATTGTATTAAGTATTTTAAGCATTTTGAATCTCAAAGTATTTTGTTACAAATTACATCAATATACAAATTATAAAACACTTAAAATTAAACGCGCATTTTAAATCCATTTAATTAAAACACTGCCCACCTCTGACAGGGAAGAATGCGACGTGACAAGTTTTCATTCCCCCCCCCCATTTTCGCAAGTGCATTTGGCACCGTTTAGTTTTCCTTTGCCTCCGTTAGTGACTTCCTGCCAGAAGATGACTCAGAAACGTCATGAAATGTGAAATGGATTATGGAGCTATGCATCTGGGCTTTCCCTCTTGGCTTGCTCTGGGGATATACTTCAAAGCTGCTGACGAACAATGTTGGGCTACAGTTTGCAGATAAAATATACCGTATGAATGTTACAGCCGCCTTTAAGGATAAGTACAGCTCGGCGACAAAAAACACATAGCTATCAGAATACGTACAATGTACCGCACGCCGTGTTTTGCTTTATTGCATTTGAACGGAATGTTATTTCGGGGCGACACTGCAAGTCTTTGAGATGCATCGTAGCTTCATACCGTCACGAGGGCGACTTGGATGCCGTCCCCGGCTTTGAGTGCATGGCGTCTCCCCTGACTTACGCCTTGCTCTTCCCGTGGCTAACGCTAACACTGCCTTTGGGTTAGCAGTTATGGAAAATGGAGGTATGAATCGGAGTTAGCTAATATGGCTATCGCAAGCATAAACAGTATGACTGGTGAGTGTCTCTGTTGTACCCAATGAGCAATCAGAAGGTCAGAAGGCTGCCGGTTCGAGCACCCCAGCCTCGGCAGAACAGTCATGTCTGCAGGCCCTGAGCAAGGCCCTTACCCCCCCCAGCTCCAGGGACAGTGCATGTTCTCTGACCCTGCACTATGACCCCCAAGCTATGGAGAGCAAGATGGTGTGGGCAAAGAGAGAAATTCCAATGTGGCTGTACTCGTACTTGCGCGACTGGAAAATAAGGGATTTAACGTTTAATATGAATTGCTAGATATCAGTAGTCCTTAATTATAATTATGATTGCAAAGATACCATAAACTGTACATGGCAATGGGCCATTTTTAGCCGGGACAGTGAATGACAGCAACGGTGCCTCCTAATCGTCACCCAAACATAGAAAACCCCCAGCATCGACAACTCCAGGCGGTACCTGAGCTTTCGGATGCTGCGCTCCGACAGGGCGATGAAGATGATGATGGGGAAGATCTCAGATCTGTGCAGACGCCGGACGCAGTCGAGTCCCAGGGGCAGCACGCAGTGGAGGCGCTGAGAGGACAGCACACACGTGGGGGGGGGGTTCTGGTTAGTGCAGCCAGAGACTAGGAGGTCATGAGGGCTGGGCGGGAGAAGGCAGGGGCAATAGTGGAACAGCAGGAACCACAGACAGGCAATGGAGGAAGCGAGACCCAGAATTACACGGGGCTGGGATTACTGTACACTGCCAGTAAGCTTGTGCTTTAACCCAATTGCCTCTGGTTACTTGGGTCAGCTAAGCAGAGCGAGGACTGACCGTGCACTGTCACGGCAATACGTGCAACGGGGCCCAGAGAGCAGCTGGGAACAGGAGATGTTTCGCTGCACTCAGTGTCAGTCATATCGCAAATTCATAACTATTAAAGGAGGCAAACCCCAGAGCCACAGCAAGCGAAAATATGGCCGAGCGCTGCTCTCCCGAGGTGCCCGCGGACATGCTCTGAATGAAAGTCTCGCTTCCTTATTTTTTTCAGCCTTACGCGCTTTCAGTGACTTTTCCTTTCACACATGTGTGTTGGCGCCCCGAGTGGCAGAAACAGGTCTGCGTCCCGCGGATCTCAGAAGCCAGGCATCACCAATCGAGCGCCGTGCACGCTGCCATCGGCCCTACGCACCTGCTTGATCACTTTCTCGACACTCTGCAGGGTGTAGCAGTGGGAAGCCCCCTGCTCGCAGTCCTCCAGGATCTCCGACTTCTGCGTGTGTGCGATGCACTCGCCGGCACTCAGAAGTTCTGCAGGCAAGGGGAAACTACTTGGTGACCAGGAGGAGAGATGGAGGGCGCTGAGAGGTGCGGCTCATAATCTCATTAAACGTATTAGCTTGGAATGACAGATTGTCAAAAACCCTTCAACTGCAAAAACAAGGTAATGTACACTTTTTATTTCCAGGACACATTTATGCACATCGTTATCATCAATGAAGGACAACCACTGCATTTGAAAACAAGTTACAGTATAATGTTTCATTACAGCCTGTATGCCAAGCGAGGACAGGGATAAGAGTTCCTCAGTGCACACCGCTTCATGTAAACCAATGCAGAATTATTTGTGTGCTTTAAGTTGTCCACCAGGGGGCGCCCCCATGTGTGACACTGATTACAGTATAATGATTCTTGTCCAGATGACAAGATTGAAATTTAACGTGCGTCCAGCAGTAATGAACTAATAAATAGAAGGACACCAACGCAATTACGAGAAATTCGCTTGATGCTTGGATACTTTTGACTGCGGTTCAATGACACAAACATATATGGAGAGGGGGGCGAAAAAAATGTATATACACTCCAACATTAAAAATATAAAAATATGCATGAAAATTTGATCACTAGATTTATATAAATGTCAAATGGTAAGTCATGTTTCAATTATGCAATCACATAAAACATAATACATATTGCTGCCACAATTCAATTCGGGTTTTAAAAAAGGGTGTAGAAAACTTTTGAAGTGTGTATACATGTCTTTGCATCCCCCCCCATATATGACAAAACATGACTTTTAATTTTTCTCTTATTTAGTAATTGTAAAATACTCCATCAGAAACTTTCTTTTTTTCTGGTAGTTCCTTATATATTTTGACACTGGTGCTGGTATTTCAGAATGAATAATACCAACAGTAAATTGCTGCTGACAGTTACTAAAGACTACATTTCAGTTCTCCACAAACCTAAACACAGCCAATGATGGTTTCGCCCCACATCACACTGATCTGTTTTCCTTTATCAGGTTTCGATTGACATCTACCTGGTCGAATCACCATTGGAAAGTAAATTAAACCCCTGCCCCAGTTTTGTGATTTGACCAATCAGATGTATGTGGAGAGATAATTCATACAGGTTATATCACTGCATAAAAATGCTGGTTTGCTGCTTCTCTGATACTCGCAGATGCCTGCTCGCTTCGGGTAGCACGGGCCTGTATACCTGAAACGCGTCCTCCTTACCTGGTTTACATAGCTGGAAGCCCTGGAGCTCTCCCAGCTTCTTGTTCAGGAGATGGCCATAGACTGTGGGGAGGAGGAGCACAGGCCGGGAGGCAGGCGGGTGGTGGGGAGTCACGAGGGTGTAGGGCATCAGGGTGACGCAGCCCCGGAGGGTTGTGCTGTTCCCTGCATGATCACACATGAGAGCCGGCCCCCCCATGTTTCATATCAACAATGATAGATCAGGGTTCCCCAGTTCTGGTCCTGGAGCGCCAGAGGCCAAGACAGTTTGCAGATTTCCCTGCTCCTATGAAACCTGGTAATTAAATGCTTTGGATTCTGGCCCTCCAGGCCTGGAACTGGGGAACCCTGGACTAAATGCTCAGCTGCTACACCAAGCTTCCAAACACTGCTGGCTGCAGCATGGCCCCTGTAGTGACCACACATCAGCTCACTAATACAGACAGCATTTTTCCATCTACGTAACATTGCTCCTTTGCACTCTTCCCTCAGTGTGAAAGATACTGCAACACTAATTCATGCTTTCATCACTACCCGCCTGGACTACTGTAACGCATTATTTTATGGTCTTCCTACCAAATATATCAATAGATTGCAATATGTTCAAAACTCTGCTGCCCGTCTACTTACGCACACAAAAAAATCTGTTCACATTACTCCTGTCCTCCGTGATTGGTTGCCAGTCTCTTCAAGAATCAAATATAAAATTATCCTCATCACTTTCAAAGCCCTTCATGGTTTCGCCCCTCACTATTTGTCTGAGCTACTCTCTCCATACACTCCTGTCTGTGCATTAAGATCATCCGATGCAGACTTACTCACTGTACACAAAAACAGGTTATCAACTATGGGTGGCAGAGCATTTAGTATAACAGCTCCTAAACTTTGGAATTCTCTTCCTCATAGTCTCCGTAAGGAGAAATCTGTTACCCATTTTAAACTTCTGTTAAAAACATATCTATTCAATGAGCATTATTTCTCTTGTTTGTAACTTGCTTGTCTTGTTGTTATTTCTTCTTTTTTTATGATTGTGAAGTGTCCTTGAGTGTTTGAAAGGCGCTATATAAATAAAACTTATTATTATTATTATTATCACCACATTTTACAAAGTAAAAGTAAGAAGTAATTCACATGAAACAAGTAGCTATCTTGTTGATCCACACCAGTCTTTATAAACCCAATCATATGAGCCACATAAAGCAATGGCAAGAAAGTAGCATAACATTTTCATGACTTATTAAAGTAAGTAAGGAAAGCTCATTTAGACATACAACTGAAAGTAGAGTAATGATGTCCCTGGAGCTATTGGGGGCTAACGGCCTTGCTCACAGGACCCAGTGGTGACATCACTCTGGACATTATGAGATTTGAACCAGTAACCATCCCATCACAAGTACAGCATCCAAACCTGGAGAGCCACACACCTCCCCACATGTAATACACCCAAAATGTATCCAACTGCTGCCTTATTCTCTCTTTTCCCAGTTTTACGGGGATTTAATTCCCGCAGGATTCATTCTAACCGGACTGTGCTGTCATAACGATGCTGACATAACGATGCTGGCTTATGCGTTCCCTTCTTGCCCTGTTTTAATTACACCTTTATGCACATTAATAAACGTATATCATCCACATTTTTAGATAGCCATGACTGCAGGCATCGTTAAAACGCCGGGCATGCATAGACAGTGTCAGCAGGGGGCGCCCCAAGACCCAAGGACCCACCTGTCTCCTCAGCTTCCTCTGCGTTATCCGTCTCTACGGACACCCATAGCGGATTGCGCCCCAGTCGGCCCGTACTGACGATCCGTACCGACTTCTGATTCGCGTGGCAGTGGTCCGTCTAGGAGGGGAATTACGTAGCATAAATGTAGCACTTAGCATGGAGCGTCACTACCGAACGTTGGCTTTCCGTAATAACGCTTCTTACCTTCCGCAGGGACGTCTGCTGCAAGGTCATGTCCTCGATGGCGCTTATCAGCAGGCGCTGGGCTCTGAAGGTAGCGAGTTACAGATTTCATTCATACTGTCGATATTTACATTTTGCAATGAGGAACTACCGCTTCACGTAGGCATACTGCCAAGCATGAACACGTTCCTAATGAGAATTACGAGAATCTTATCAGAAAAGACAATCCTCAACTGCTTAAGATAACAGGGTAAAATTGAGTAAGCGTTACTCGTTAACTTCAAACCTTGGCATACTGCGGTAAATCCCATGACACTATTGTCAACCAGTGTGCATAATGACATAAAATGCAAGGCAGACTGAATGAGCTGTACCCTCTCAGTGTTGACATCCATAATAAGGTGCATAGAGTAGAGGTCACCAACGTGTCGACTGTGAGTTAACAACAGCATGTAGGTAGCCCAGGATAACCTGCATAAATCTGATCAATTTTACTGTTGCCACCCCCAACTCTATTTTCCTTGTCGAAGTAGCTGTCCCTGTAAAAAAGGTTCAACACCCCTCAGGGGACTCAGGGCGCCCCCTTATGGAGACTTTGTGAACTGCAGATGATCCAGTATGGCAGCCCTGGAGGGAGGCTGTGGGCGTCGGCAGCATCTTCACCTGTAGTAGTTGGGCAGGGTGCCGCTCTCCAGGTCCTTCAGGTTGCACGGCTGCACATGGCTGGCTTTCCAGGACCCATCCGAGCTGTGGGTATTGGTCACGTGCAGGATGTCGTTGCACCGGACAGCCAGCGTGCACCCGGGCCCCCGTGGCAGGGCCATGTTGACACGCACATAAAAGGAGTCCCCCGATGTCACCTCGCCACTCTGGAGCTGGACCAGCAGCTTCTCATAAGCTGGCGGCACATGGTGCCAGAGAACATAGAGTTAAAGCTTCACCTTTGCTGTGTAAATGTAATTTCTCAGGTATGTGGCCCGACTTGAATGAATGGTTAACTATGAATTCCTGTCATATCTCATAACATAACTGCAAAATGAAAATAATTAACTTTTGGCAGCAATCCATCATTGTACTAGTGATGTGATCACCATACCATCACTCCCTACCACCCATCCCCCAAACAGATTAACACTGGAGGTTTGTGACTCACCGTCCTGATTGTAGCGGACTGAGATGTGGAAGAAGCCGCGGACTTGGCCCAGTGCCCACAGCGCTTCCTCCAGGGTCGAGTCCTCCAGTACCATGCGTAATGAGTGTCGTCCCTGATCATACTGCATCTGCAGGGCAGCCAGAGAAATGCTTCAAAGATTGTCATCAACTTCAAAATTCAATAAACCAATGTCAACAGTCCACCCATCTCCTAGATGTCAGAACCAGATCCTATTCCTACGGCCCTTTGGCATGCAGCTGAAGAATACAGTATTTAGTATTGTGAATGTAACTGTACCTCCTTCGTAGGTGGAAAAAATGAACGAATGTCCGAACCAAAGTTTCAATTTTAAATTGATTTTACTGAAAGAAAATAAACCGCTGCAATACATAAACTAGTTTGCTTGCTTTTTGGCCACGTTTTTGCCCCTCTATTCCGCTTCTAATCTACTTTTTCGCGAGTGATGCTGCAGTGTCCTATGGCTCAAAAGTGACACTGACATCTGTGGGCGAAACTGACATCTGGTATTGTGCACACAAAACTGCAACACATATACGACAACATTAACAATTCACTATTTAACAACATTAAAGGAATCCTTTTCAACAAAAATCTCAGTTGTAGTAACACAATTTCCCATGATGCACAGTTCTTGTGAGTCCCTGGTACAACCTCCTATTGCTATCCTTGACTGCGACTCCCACCGACTGCTGCGTTTCTCAAAATATGTAGCGATGTTCAGCGGGTGAAACAAATGCCTAAGAGCTCTCCTGGCTTTTAGCCTGCCGCCTGCTCCTTGCCCTGCTGCTGGATCTAGGCTCACGGCCTGGTGGACAGTCGCCCATCAATTGTTCATAGCAGAGTGCCCAATGCTCAGTCAAGATTCCTGCTGTTGTAAGCACAACATGTACCAAGTACCGAGGGACCGGTGGAGCAACCGGAACTGCCAATCATAGAAATGGGCAGAGCAGTCTATAAAACATGCTGCTTAGCAGCGCTTTGTTTACCTCAAACAGTAGTCTATAAAGCATGCTGCCAGGCAGCTTTTTGTGTATTGCATGAAACAGTGTGCAAAATACAATGTCAAGGAACTTTTTGTTTAGTAAACGTGTAGTCTACACAACATGGCGCCAAACAGCTTTTGTTTAGTAAACGGAGTGGTCTACACAACATGGCGCCAAACAGCTTTTGTTTAGTAAACAGAGTAGTCTACACAACATGGCGCCAAACAGCATTCTGTTTAGTAAACGGAGTAGTCTACACAACATGGAGCCAAACAGCTTTTTGTTTAGTAAACGGAGTAGTCTACACAACATGGAGCCAAACAGCTTTCTGTTTCATAAATGCAGTCTACAAAAACACGGTGCCAAGCAGCTGTTTGATTCGTGAATGGAGTAGTTTACAGAATACGGTGCCAAACTGTTTTTTGTTTAGTAAATGAAGTAGTCTAAAAAACACAGTGCCAAGGAACTTTTTGTTTAGAAAATGGCATAGTTTACAAAACACAGAGTTAAGCAGCCCTTTTTTTCAGTTTTGTTTGTGATGGTTCTAAACAGCAGTATCCT
Source organism: Petrocephalus sullivani (assembly GCA_026780845.1). Lineage (NCBI taxonomy): Eukaryota > Metazoa > Chordata > Actinopteri > Osteoglossiformes > Mormyridae > Petrocephalus > Petrocephalus sullivani. Next base: position 8,764,985 of record JAODKM010000088.1, read on the forward strand.
TACCTCCATGATCTGGGCTCCAGGCCTGAGACCCACATTCTGGGCAGGGGATCCCTCTTTGACCTCATGTATGAATACCCCTGTGTTGTTACCACCAACCACCTGCAACTGACTGAGCAGCTCCTCCCCCTGGAAGGAGATAGTCAAGCCGTAGCCGGGGGTACCGAGCCGGAGCGCCTTAGGCCGAGAGCGGACCAGGAACGGCGGGGCTGTTTTCCTATATGCAAAAAATAGATACATAAGAAATAGGAAAAATAACTCACAAATGGGCTTTATACTGCACGACTAGCTTCGACTGGAGCCAATGAGAGAAAGGGCTTTTCAAATACAGAAAGAACAGCATAGCGAAGCTGGGATGGAGGAAGGTCTCACCGGAAGGTGGTACTCAGTGGAGAAGACAACGATGGAGGCGCTACTTCTCCATCCACTGTAACAAACAAGACAGAGGTGGACTTAAAGGGGCCCTATCATTCTTTGCCGGTGTTTCCCCTTGCCTTTAGTGTGTTAAATAGCTTTATGTGCATGTAAACGGACTGAAAAGTCTTAAGGCCCAAAGTACACACTAAAGGGAGGAACTCTCACCACAGAAACCACTCTTCTCTAATCTGCTTGAAATGCCTCATTGGAATTTAGGCCCTTACTTCCTACTTGCAAGGATCCGTCAACAGACTGCAAGACAAAGGCGAAACGTGTAGGACAAACTGACCGATGGGGCAAGCTGACCAATCAGAGCACACTGGGCTCATCGGGGGGTGGAGCTTAAAGATATAACAGAGCATTTCAGACAGAGTTATAGAGGGAAAAAATGTACAGAAAGAGAAAAAATTTTGTGTTTTTGGAACACTGATTCTAGCTGACCCCCAAAAATAAAAGTATGAATATGGCCCCTTTAAAAAACGTAAAAATGTTCATGGTCAGCACACACGGAAACACACACAAAGACGAAGGTGCCAAGCATGATGATAACGGTTGGGGATCAAATGGCAAAAAATGCCACCAGGGGAGGAGAGCCCAGTACCTTTATGGATGATCTCAAAGTCGTTGTCTGGGTCTGAGACAGACGGCAGTGAGTCCCAGTACTTCATCCCGAGACTGTGGAAGACAGCAGGCTCCTTAACATGGCACAGCACGGCAGTGTTCTCATTTCCGGCCCGGTGTCTATCCACTTCTCCCCTTTCTTGCATTTCTAGCCAGCAGCCATGAAAGAACCGGTAAATCTGGCTCGGGCGCCACTTGAGCGTGACGCAGAAGGGCTGCTCTAATCTGCTGCTCCTCTGCCTACCTCCCCGAAGAGCCTCTGCCTTGGGTTGGAACGGCAAAGGGAAGTCTGCTACACGATCTCCGCTGCAGGTGCTACACATGGGATAGTTATTGCCTCAGGTCTCCGGCTGGCCCCAACTTCATAAATGTGGTTCCTGCTACCGTAGTATATGTCCTGCTTAGTTTCGTGATCCCCCCCACCCTCCAAGCCCAACCTCTCCCCCAACCGCTCACCAGTTGTTGCGGCAGCTCTGGTCAAGCTGTCGCCGGCGCAGCGACTCGAGGCTGGGGGGCTCGGCGGATGCGGAGCGGATGCTGCTATAGCTGTCCATGCTCTCCTGTCGGTACAGAAGAAACAGCGTTGCTGCCGGGGGGCGAGGGGGCCATCACGCCCGATAACCACGTCCCCAAAAACGAGGGAAACGTCCGGCGCCGATAACAAGCCCACAAGAATGAGCTGACGCACCCCAGCTGCTCGGGCTAAAGGACCCCAGACAAGAGAATAGCGCTAAAATGATGTGGAAGGCGGACAGACCGTGCTTCTCATGCTTTGAGGGCAGATGGCCTTCATCCTGCGGAGGGCCGGACGTGGACGAGGACTGGGCAAAAGCTCCTCGATGCTGGAAGACAAGCTGGAATCCCAGCTGAACTTTCGGGGCTGTGCACACACACACACACACACACAGACTTTAATGAAACACCATCCCCATCCCGCGAAAGCCGATGGGCCGCGGTAAGAGGCCGACGCCTCACCCTCTGCTTCTTCAGCCCCTCCTCGCTCTGGCAGCTCTGCGCTCTCAGGCTGAAGAGCTTCTCCTGGACCTCCACCAGCTGCCCCCGAAGGGTGTCCTTCTCTGCCAGGTTGCGGGCGATTTGGGCTTGAGCCTCATCTCTCGACAGGTACGCCTGGGGGGGGGGCGTAATACAGCAAAGGTGAAGCCCTTTCTCAAACAACCCGAAATACTGTACATTACCTCACCCTCCAACTCAATCCAATACACTTCTTTGTGAACAGAAACCTAACCCTACTCAACCACAGGTTAGACAATACCAACATGGAGACCTGTCTTCTCTCCTGCATTACTGCATGCTTTTAGACACTAAGCACTAAATTAGGGAGTGGGAGTTCTTATTATGAAGGATAGAGGGTCACATGTACCAAAAACGCAGTGTGTGGCTCTATGGGCCATGGCACTGTGCCTGGGATCAGAAGGTTACTAGTTCGAAGCCCACGATCAGCCAAATGATTTCACCACTAGGCACTTGAGCAAACCTCTCAACCACAAACTATCCCAGGGAGTGTCTGGCATGTACAAAACAACCGTATATCATTTTGGATAAAAGTGTTTGCTAGACAAATAAATGCAGAAGCTGTACTGAAGCCCATGTGAAAATATCTGTTGACTTAGTGACAATTAACCCAGCAGGATGTTTAACTTTAGTCTAAGCATCTTTTAGATGTATAACAGCAAGTTCCCCGCTGAAAGCTTCCCGCTGCCCAGCCTGTCAGACCTGGTCCCGCTCCTCCTGCAGCTCCTCCAGTTGGCTCTGGATCACCGTGCTCTTCTGCTGGTACATCTCGCAGTCCAGAGACAGCTTCTTCACCTGCAGCGCCAGGCAGTCCTTCTCCTCCAGGAGCTGTGAGTATACAGTGCATGTGCACGCGCACACGGGGACGACACGTGAAAACACGGCGCCGGAACGGGAGACGGCCCACGATTGTGAAGCTCGCTCGAAGCCAAAATGTTTTTCCTTAGATTTTCATTAAAATTAGTAAGGAGGAGACGCAGAAACTAAAGGAGGGGGTGTATCCAGATCTGCTGGTGCCACGGGTGTGAAAACGCAGCCGACACTGCTGTCACCTGGTCTCTCTCCTGGATCAGCCGCTCGTGCTCCTCCTTCTCGTGGTGCAGAAGCTCCACCAGCTTGGTACGTCCGTCCCGCTCCTCCTCCAGGTCCTGAGCCAGAATGTCTTCCCGTGCCTGCATCCGGAGACAGACAGCAGCCTTAGTTGTCTCCGATGGACCACGCGATGATGTGGCTTCTCCTCTACGCACGCACTCGCACACTCAGAACGCACTCGCACACTCAGACACACACGCACAAAATAAACAGCAAAAGAAATTGTTCTGCATCGAGTGTTTAATTACGCCGTCTGATACCCATGGTTTCCATTCACATGAAACATTACCGCTCGATCTGAGAGTTGTCATTTATGGGCTGAATGTCAGCGCCGCAGGCGAGCCTCACTGAAACAGGAAGCTGTTGTCTGTTCTTAGTTTAATGTTGCTTCAGAGATATTGCAAATAATTTCGAATATCAGTCAGTCAGAGCTACACATTAGAGGTGTATATTAACCAAGTACCAATACTTCATCATGTATTAGTCGTAGGTTTTTTTCCTGGATTTGTACTTTACTCAAGTATTTTAATTTGTTGCTACTTTTACTTTGACTTCCCTGCATTGCCGTACCAAATAATGACATTTTACTCCAAAACATTTTGCGCGACCATTGTTACTCACTCAGTAAAAAAAATACTATCGCATGCAGTGGACATGAGTAAGGCTGCATGATTCTAGAATCAAGATTGTGATTTTCTCATGATTCCTGAGCAATATATTTCCTTTTTCTTATTATTTTGCATTACATGATGTCTATGAAGATAAGCAATATGTAGTGATGCATGATAAATCGGTTACAAACTGAAATTGCCATCCTATATATAAACTTTATTAATACTTAAATACTAGAGCTACTACTGAAACTAAGTACATTTTCCACCACTGATCCACACATACACTGGGCGGGGCTGAACGCTGATTGGCCCACAGAATGCCCCCTCCCCTGTCACTCACTGATTGAAAACACATCATTGGCTAATGATGAGGCTAGCCCCTCTGTAGGAATTATGGCCCCACATGCTGGAAGAGGTGACATGGCCTGACCGGATTGAACTTCTCTGCCTCCAGGAGGCGCTGCCGCAGGAAGCTGTTCTCCTCCCGCAGCTGCAGCATCTCGTTGGCCTTGGTCCTCTTCAGAGATTTCTGCTGGAAGTCCGTCTCGGTTTGAGTTTTGAGCAGCTGAAACTGTAGCTCGTACATCTAAGGGGATGAAGGGGGGGGGGGTGAGTTATTCACACTGCATCCCGACACAGCTTGCGATTCCGGGCTCTGGATGCATCTGATGGGATTTGATGGGGGGGGGGGGGGGGGGACGCGGGGGGGGGGGGGCGGGGAGTGGGGGTGGGGGGGGGGGTGCGTCGGGGTGGGGGGGGGGGGGCGGACGTGCGGGGGGCACTCCTCGCCGTTGCGCGTGAGGGGGTG
>JAODKM010000088.1:8772005-8783815 GCA_026780845.1 Petrocephalus sullivani
TCATTCAGTGTGTCAGTGCATGCTCGTGAGTGTGGATAGGCGGTCATTTAGTGTGTCAGTGCATGCTCGTGAGTGTGAACAGCAGGTCATTCAGTGTGTCAGTGCATGCTCGTGAGTGTGGATAGGCGGTCATTTAGTGTGTCAGTGCATGCTCGTGAGTGTGCCTGCTATGTCTGCACTGACTGCTCATCCCTATGCATTTGCACTTGTGTCATTGCATCTTGTTTCTCAATATGCATACTTGTCCGTACGTTTCTGCACCCATTTTATGTCATCGTACACTGCTGAAGATCAGTTCCAATACTCATGAACAGTACAGTACAATACAGAGGACGGTAAAAATTCCCGGAAGTTATTCTTGCCCCGCCCCAAATATCAAAGGTATCCCTTACTGCTGAATCCCGAAGGCTCGATGGTGGGCTTGCGGCCGGTGATCTGCGTGTAGAGTTTGGGGAAGTGTATCATCAGGCTCTCCAGGAGGGCCATGGCACCGTTGCGCCCTTGCATGCTCAGGATGTCGAGCATGTGGCCTGGCAGAGAAAGAGGAACGTATGTCAAGGAGGACGTGTGTCCAGCAGTGGGACAAGCAACAGATGCCGCATTTCTTGCCACCCGGCACACACCCGTAACACTGTCACTGTCGCTGTCATCATCTATTAAATCACTCGTATATGTCAGTATACATGTCAGGCTAGATCATTAATCTGCCTGTAACTCCACAGTGCCCCTCCCTGGCTATCTGTAGCCTCTGGTTCTCTCACTTGTTCTCAGGCTCCAGTTGGGGAACTTCACAAAGTTGAGGATCTCGTCCTCGTCCAGCTCGTTGAGGACGCGGGCCTGCCGCAGGTACGGGATCAGCGTGCAGGGCTTCACGGTCTGCGAGATGCGGTACCGGTGGTTGTTGATCATGTCCCAGAGTTCCTCTTCCTCCATCTCCTTAAGGTCCCGCTCATCCGGCACAGCCTCCTCCATGGGTGCGACCTCAGTGGGCGCCTTCACCCCGCACACTCTGCCACGCCCCCAGAAAACAGGTGTGGAAACAATGAAAGTCAAGTCTGGGCATATGCCAGTCATCACTCTCACCCATCCCTGCCCTCGTGCCCTGAAGGCACCTCTTGAATCATGCTGTTTCTGTTCAGCATCCATGGACCGTGGAACCGGGGGGCCCAGTCGGGCCAAAGCACGGATTTATTTCTTGAACAGAACCAGGAGTTTTCGGATTAGCCCCTACCAACAGAGTATTGCATTCTTTCATTGTTTAATATGTATAGTCTCCTTAACCTTAAACAGTAATTAACAGAATGATATTACAACTGATGCTTGGAAGAGCTATCATTTCCACTGCCAGGGTCAGCGACAAGTGCACCAGGATATAAATAAAGAACTTCAGTCATTATGAAACAACTGGGAGAGGAACTACCAGTTGATACTAGAAGTAAAGTAATTTGTAATTATGGACAGTGGAACCCCTACCCACCCAGATCCACACTACATTTGCACTGAATCAGTCTAAAGCTTTTATGCAAAGCTACAGGAAATGAAGGGGATCAAACTCATGCGTGCGCCGCGGGATTGGAACACAGACCACATGCGACGTCAGCGCAGAACTTCATCTTCTTTCTCTCCCTGAGTGTTGCGGTTTTAAATCTACCAATTAACTGTATTTTTAGTCTGTACATATAACGTTACGTCACCGGTAGCATTAGCCAAAACTGTAAAATGATGCTTCCTCTTTCCTGAAGGCTGGGGCTGTCCCCATATCAAAGGCATGACCAGTGTGTGTCTCAGCGTGTGTGTCTCTGCAGCACAGCTGCTATCGAGGGAAAGTTAATTTCATATTCATTCATTTGGCATTCAAAATATAAACCACCATTTCAGTGCATCATGACAGTCCAACTGTGCCACAAGGCTCGTTTTTGAAAATTCCCTCTTGTAAAACATTTTTATAATTAAAATATAATTTTCCTGTAATAAATGCTAACATGCTCCCTAATTATGTGACCTTGTGACATCAAACCAGCTGTGCAGGACAGAGACTAATGTCCTTCATGTGCCACAAGGCTTCTTTTTGAAATATTCCCCTTGTAAATGTTTTTTTTACACATGAAGAACATAAGCATCTATGCTGCACAGGTGGTTTGACGTCGTGAGGTCACATGATTAGGGGGCGTAATAGCTTTATAAACATCTATACATGTATCATTTTTCATTAAAAAATTTAACAGTTTGAAGCACGTAATAGGTTTGTAATTTGAATATCAAATGGACGTTGAATATTAAACAAATTTTACGTCACTGGCAAGTCTCCTCTCTTCCCGCTGTGCGCAGCCTCGTGGTTCATCCCACCTGTGCACTGTTTATTTGCACTGAGGCCATACCACTCGTGTACACTCTCATTTACAGGAGCAGTGTGGCCACGTTTGTGTGAAGCAATTTCCCTCAGGGATCAATAAAGTTTTTTGTGATTCTGAATCTAAAGCACTGACTATATTCAGTTCTATTCAATTTATTTTTATACACACAACAGAGTCGCCCCACGGCGCTTTACGTGGGTGTGTTGTGATGCATTCTAACATCACTAAGAGAGAGTAATACCAATCAGGGAAAAGGAAAGACATAGAAACTGGATAAAGAAAGGCAGATGACAACGAAGGAGAGGAACCAAAAACTCCGAAAGTAGGGAGAAAAAAGGTCTAAGGTCAACTGGCTGCCCAGCCTCCCCTTGCTAAAAGGAAGGTGCAAACTGTGGTAAAAGGCAAAGCCAAAGTCCATCAATCAGTCAGTACTCCACACTGGCCTGTGTGGGGGGGCAGATTGGAGGCTGCACCCACAATAGTCCAGTTCCTAAGTCACATCCATGTCACCCCTCCATGGAATTGAGCCAGGGCTCCAGCTCAGATGGTGCCAACCCCGGGCACCATCCGGACATGCGGGAAGGCAGAGAGTATGGATGGTCAGACACGCATCGGCACATTAATGAGCAAGCATAGTACATAAAAAATGGCATGTACAGGAGCACCAGCAGCCATAGTTATGGTGTATTAGGTGTTAGCTTGGGGGTAAGCTAAACTGAAGTATTTGGTCTCTACTCAAGATGTAAAGACTGAGACAGACTTGGCATCCCGAACAAAGGCTGGAAAACTATTCTACAATATAGGGGCCATGTAGAATGTAAAATGCTGCACCGCCAAATGTCACTTTATTTGTATGTGGAACGACCTGTGATCTTAGTGGATGATGCAACTTGAAAACTTGAAGTAGTTCAGAAGTAGGCAGGTCCTAGACCTTTAAGTGCCTTATATGTAAGTAGGAGAATATTGAAGTCAGCCATGTACCTTACAGGAATCCAGTGCAGGGAAATATGAGTGGGGTTTATATGTTCAAACTTCCTGCTCCTGATAAATCCAAGAACATGCATCTACTGCATCTTGGGCATAGGCTCCAGGTTGATTAAAGTGTCCAAAAATTTTAAATAAAATATTGCAAAGAAGGGCAAAAGCAGAATATGTCTCTAACAAGAAGGTCACCCGACAAACGGCAGTGGTGTCCCAGCTTGCAAACAAGCAGTATGATTAAATCATGCCCTTTGCTGAGTAATGAAGCATTGCGTGATGCCTTGACAAATATTTTGAAACCTCTATAAGGTTAATTCATGCAGCATTCACAATGAGATCAGTCATCAAAGCCAGGGGTGCAGCAATGTTGGTATGTCTCCAAATGATTATGTCGTTTGAAAAACATCACTCTGCAGATCACTGATTTCACAGAAAAGAAAAAGAAAAAAAATCACCGATATCACGGCGCCCCTAAAGACTGACCTGTCCGTTTAAGGGCGGAAATAACAAATTATTTAACACGTATCATAATATTTACAATTTCATAGCAGGACAGCTGTCCACCTCTCTTATTGGTCCCTAATGCGCACAACAGGTTTATGGAGTGAAATCCGACACCGCATGGTCATATACAAGAGGGTATGACGCACTAAAAACAAAAAACACACTTGTCTTTTTTCCCCTGTAAACATTAAGTTAGATTAAAACTTCCTTCCGGGAGTTAATCTTCTAATTACTAAATTAAACACTTTAGGTTGACTAAGACGGGGCGGCGTATATAGGCGAGACATTTCCGAAAGCTCATAAAGCAAAAATCATAATGAAAAAGTAATGGGTTACTGGGTAACCGACCTTTAACTAAGGTTAAAGTATAACCAAACAACAACCGAAGGCGCATTAGTGTGGGATAACGCAAGAACTTCCATTTTTTTCTTAGCAAAAATCAACTGTTACTCATAAACACTGACGCAAAAAACGATAAATACGCATGACACTGACAGCTGACGGCAAGGGCTGGCCCGAAGCCACTGAAGACGCCTAGTTCAAGTACAATCTCCGCAGTTTTGTCAGCTTGAACCAAGTTTCCCACCTGCTTTATTAACACAAATTACAATAGAGATTCGATCGGACTTATTTTCTGAAGCACCGCAGAATTTATACTTTAGAGGTCTCTCAGTAATACTGCCCATAGGTAAAAACGAAAAGAGAACTTCCACAGATTAAACATTAAAATTATGTCTCAGCCGCGTTACTTTCTTACGACATTAGCAGTAATGCAGTAATGCAGAGACAGTCTTACCTCTTTCAATGGTTATATACGTATCGGGCAGAGAGGCGCAGAAGAGGCGCAGATCTGTTCACGGCGCGCTTCCCAAAGGCTGCCACCTGTCACAGAGACACTTGACCCCCGACTTGCGCACTTCTGCTTTTTAGAAATGCTGTAAATCCCGAGCACCGGCCTCTCTCCGGCAGTGACACAAGGTCTTCAGCCTGCCCAGATTAACCCGGTGTTGCCTCGGAGCATGGTAGGAGCGGAGGAGTGGTTTAGCATGCACCCGCATAGACCGGCCGCGCCAGTTCATCAATTCACAAAAAAGAGAGCTCGTTTTATTTACGGTGGTACGGAGGTACGGAGGGGGTACGGTGTTGACTAGTTTGCATTTATTCAGATTATACTACTTAATATATTCAAAATTGAATAACCCTTATGTGAAATGATATTAAAGCATATTTTTCAGTACAAAAACACGGCTGTAAAGAGTTTTTTGACTACAGAAATAAAATAAATGTTCTTTTTATACGGAGACCTTAATGCAATTTCTTAACGCTTAGCAATTTCTCGCACAGCTTGCAACGCCCCTCATCGCCGTACAGATTCCTGCTGCAGATTCCTGTTACAGATTCCTCGCGCTGTGGGAGCTTTTGCGTCTTCGGAGTTTCCAGCGCGTTGCGCAAGCTGCATGGCGCGCGCACGGAATGTGCCAGCGGTGCTGCTTACCCTAAAAACAGGAAGGTTTTCTTTGGCCATGTCACTCTTAGAAAAATATTAATATTAGTCTTTATTATTGGAGTTATGATATTTTTCTAACAAATGCAGGAAGCGCGCAAGAAAGTTAACAAGCCTAAAATGAAGTATACTGATATCAAAAGAGGGTTCGCGTTCCACTATGAGCTGCCCTCTGACCAAAACGGTGCCCTGGTGCCAAATTGGTTTGAAGACCCACGTGGCATGGCTGCATGGGGGGGATCAATGGCCGGATGGTTTTACTGGGGCCCAACGCTTCCCCCTGCAGATCCATAAAGGTATACCTACCAACCTACATTCTTGACGACTTTGCCCAATAGGGGGCAGTGTATCGAACCTAGTAGCCAAGCCAAGTCGCATAAGGCGTATGACTAAAATCGGTGAATAAGGCTGTAGTGTCACACCTCTGTGATTCCCGTTCATTCCATGCCCCCGGCCCTGCGTGTGAGGTGTATATACTCCCTCCCATGTTGCTGCAGTTCAAACTCACGTGGTTAGAGTTTGAGTGTGTGTTCTACAGGAATCCCATCCCGGCTGTCGGCTACTACACGCCCAAGTTCACCGCAGAGTTATTGATGATGAATGGATATTTCTTAAATGATTAATTATCAGCGTGACAGAACTGCATCGAATGCCTCAGTGTACATATCTGCCTGTGTCACTACACAGTCTGCTCATATAACCACAGACAGTGTGAAACTGAAAAATCCATCCGCAGATTTTCTTTGTGTTTCTAGTAGTAAAATAAGCAGAGATAAAGACAACTTCAGGAAATGAAGAGGTAAGCCCAAGGAATGTTATGAGTTTGGATGTTGGCGCATAAATCACGACTGATCTGCCGAAATTTGTCTGTCATAATATGCACTGTTGTGTGCCATTACTTCAGGGCAAATATAGCACATAATAAAATTATCCAAAGTATTTGCTTTTTTGTTGTAGTTTGAACATCACGCCATGAAATGTATTTCAGTAGCTCATGTTTGTTTATGGCAACAGTGTGTTACTATAGGTAAATTCTTGTAAGTCACTCCCAGGAAACATCTTGGTATGTCATCTTTCTGCCTTGCACAAAGCATAATGAATGTGGAATTGTGCTACTGTGCGGAGGTGCAATGCACTTTCATAGTCACTTTGAAAGTTACTGTATGTCAGCAAAACCGAAACACCACTCTTAAGATCTCTCACAATCTGCCCTACAGCTGAGCTCCTGGGGCAGCTGGAACCTGATCGTTTCGCAAAAAAATCCTGTTTTTTTATCATCGCATGGGCCATATAACAGATAAGCAATAGCAGAAATCAAGGATTTCTGTGCTTAAAATAGTCACTGTATCAGCAAAGGGTCATTGGCAAAATAAGTCAGGACACCTCCAGCTTAAAATAGCCGAAGGCAAACAAGACCGGGGCACCAAAAGAGCCGCCGCGGTGAGTGGGAATAAGGTTCTAATGCAAAGTCCGGTTTTCATCAGAAAGTCTTAAAATGATATTTTCTGGAGGCACATACTTATGGAGGTGGAAAGAGCAAATCATCCAGTTGATGGCACCACGATTTTGGGCTTCATTCCCAGCTGTGTGTGTGTGTGTGTGTGTGTGCAGCTTGCATGTTCTCCCTGTGCTGCAATAGTTTCCTCCAGGCACTCCGGTTTCTTCCTGAAGCCCAAAAGATGCAGTTAAGTGAATAGGTTTCATTAAATTGCTTTTCCAATTGGCGATCATCCTCTTCAGAGTGCCACCTGCCTCATGTCATGTGCTCCAGCTTCACTTTGACCCTGAACAGGCAGCTATGGAAAATATATGGATGGATGGATGAATGGATGGCCGGCCAGGGACTGAGGGTGACCCCTATGGATGGGTAATATTATAAACAGGCTGACTGCAGTAGGCACTCCTAAGACTTCTAGAGCAGTGTTTTCCAACCTGGTCCTCATGGATCCCCAGACAGTCCACATGCTCCAGCTAGGCAGCAAAAATGTGGACTGTCTGTCAGAGAGCTGGAAGGGAGCAAAAACATGGACCGTCTGGGAGGTCCCTGAGGACCGGGTCAGGAGTCGCTGTTCTAGAAGCCAGATGTAAGCTAGGAATTTCTGATAGGGATGAACTGGTAAATGGGGATACTGGGAATGTGCTGTAAGCTAGTCAGGGATCATTTTAATACTGACACATGCAAGTGAGAAGCTGGTGTCTTCCAAGGGGCCTTGCTGTATTCAGGTCTCGATTCTTATTTATAAGAGATCGTAAATGGATTTTAAATTAAATAAAGTGGATTTTAAATAATCCCATTCAGTGATTCCAGAGATAATGAGGATTAATGGCTCTTAGAAGTAATACAGACTTAGGCACTGCTGAATGATTTTCTTACCAGAGAAACATAGTAGCATTGAACACAGCAGTACAAAACAATTCAATAAGTATTATCAACAGTCTAAGCCACAAGTACTCTTAACCAGCCCTCAAGTATGAGTACATTTAGCATCTTAATAAAACAATGTGGTCAGCTGCACGATAAACTAAATAAAAAAAAGTCAAAAATCGAAAACAAGGCAAAATATAACTTTTAAATTGATTTTATTGGTCTCCAAAGTTTTTCCATGAAATGAGTTTGACTGAGAAGTAGTTTGTTCAAGAGAAATGTGTTTGTGTGCCAGCTGTCAGTGCGTCAGGTGAAAGGACTGCTGCACACCAACACGCAGGGAGGCACATATCTGATTACTTTCAGAGCTGTCGATGACAACACAGTTCAAAAATGAAAATCTACTCATTGCTTAAAATAATCATGATAACCTCAAAGGACACATCAAACAACATGGAGTAATGTTATAGCATTCTGATCATTGGATAAACAGCTCCATGAGTCTGATGTCAGTCGTCCTGGGATGTTCTTATATTCTAATCTGAAATAAAGTCCCTTATAATCACAATGGCGGTCAGAAGGCACCCTCGGCGGGGTCCTCGCGGGGCGCCCTTGGCGGGGTCCTCACGGGGCGCCCTCGGCGGGGTCCTTACCGGGCACCCTTCTGGGGTCCACACGGGGCGCCCTCGGCGGGGTCCTCACGGGGCACCCTCGGCGGGGTCCTCACGGGGCGCCCTCGGCGGGGTCCACACGGGGCGCCCTCGGTGGGGTCCTCGCAGGGCACCCTCAGTGGGGTCACGCAGACTCCTGCGGCCCCGGAAGCTGGGAGCTTAGGGCCAGGGAGAGGCGGTGCAGTGTCTCCTGGTGCTGGGGGAGCTCCTGGCGGACGCGGTGTAGGATGGTGCTGATGGTGTGGAGACGCTCCTCCTGCCGCTGTATGGCGGGCTCCAGCGCCTCCTCGCTGGCGCACACGCGGGTGTAGCGGCCCTCCTGCACCGCCCACAGCTGCTTGGCACGGCCCTGCAGCGCCACCAGCCTCGCCAGGTTCTGCGGCACACGATTTGTTTTGAGTGAGGCTAGTTTGAGTGAGATTAGTTTAGATGACTGGAATGCAGCGCCTCTCAGTAAATATTGTAAGTATTTGAGTGGATTTTTGTCATGGGACACACATCAGAGACCACACTGCACAGCAGCAGACAGGGGTGACTGCTGGGATGGCCAGCCCACCTGCTCCTTGGTGTCCTGAAGCCTGCGCAGGTCTGCAGCCACGGTGGCGCTGTTGCCCTGCAGCTGGCTCAGCTGCTGCTGCTTATCCCTGAGATTGGCCTGCAGGTCCTCCTGGGTCTCCTGAAGACCTTTAATGACGTTGTCGCATTCCGTCGCTTGCTGGGACACATGCAGACACATATGCTGAAGTTAACACCCTCACTTACCTATATCAAAAATCCTCTGGTAGGGCTGTGTGTGTCTCTGTGTAATATGTACTAATGTATAGCTATAAAAACACGTGAATGGCTTTAAAGTCAGTACAAAGTTAATATAAAATTTTCCCTTGTGTGTCAACGAAGTCTGTTTGTTTGTCTGTCTGTCTGTCTATCTATCTATCTTCCCTCCTAATTGCCCATCCAGTAATATCTATGAGTCGGTCAGCCTAGACTAGGCCTGGACTGAGATTAGAAATCGGCCCTGGACTTTTGCCCATTGACGCCCACCACACATAAATACCTACGATAAAATCCGCTGATCCCCTACAATTAATTTTTCCTGGGTGGGAGGTGGTCCTCAACAACAAATTTTGCTGGCCCACAAACCCATAGGCCCACCGGGAACGAGCCAGATGGCCAGTCCCTGGTCTGCACATGGTGGAGGCAGCGTCCCCTGACCTTTTGCGTCTCCTGGATCTTCCTACGGAGGCCCTGCAGGAGGCCCTGGAAGTCGGTCTGGGTGGGCTGCCTGCCGCCGGCCTGGGCCTGTGCCACGGCTCGCACCGCTACGGCCTCCCGCCGGGCTACCGCCGCCTCCATGTCGCGCAGGAGCCGCTCCTGCTGCTTCATCAGATGGGCGTAGCGCACCTGCACACACACACACGCACACATATTTGTATTCATATCCTTGTGGGGACCGTCCATTCAATTCCATGGGAAAAACCCAGATCCCAACACTAACAACCTTAACCCCTACCCAGCCCTAACCTTAACCACAGCTAACCAAACAAAATACAAGACTTTTGACATTTTCAGTTTTTGATTGCGGTCACGGACTTTTATAAAATTGACCTGGCAAGGACACAAGGAACGCTTTACAAAGAGAGGAGACCGTGCTGTAGGTCATTTGGCCTGTGGTTCATGCCTATAAACACGATACGCAGAGTGATATGCACAGTTAACAAAGCTGTTCCACTGTCACACTAAGAGCCTCCCACACACACACATTCACCGTATCGCACGCATAGTGAGACCCGGAATTCACGTACCATGTTGTACTGCTCCGAGCTCCCACTGTTTATACATTAGGACGATTAAGCGGAATCGCTGTCGGAACCTTGATTAAGCGGAATCGCTGTCGGAACCTTGATTTATCGTTCCCAAGAGCGACTTCATTAAATGCACACAAACATGCACACCCACACATTCGCAAAGGCATATTTTTTATGCCATGTAAGCTATATAACTGAATGTAATGGACTCTGATGTACTTCAGCCATCTCTCCTCCAACCTCTTATCCACTGTAGGGTTGGAGCTTATCCTACGCAGCAGGGGGAACCCTGGATGGGATGCCAGTCTATCACAGAACATGCACATGATCAAACAGTAAAACTCCCCATCTCACACTATCACACACTATGGGCAATTTATTATGTGCTGGCTAACGTGGGCTTGCAGGTTTGTAATGAGTAAGATGCATGAGAGATCACAGGGACATCCCGAAGGTTTACCTCCATGCGGTGTATCTCGGCCTTCATCTGGCGGATCTCCCCCTGGCCGACCTCGGAGTCCACGGCCGACCGGGTCTCCTTGGCCAGCTGTATCTTCTTCTCCCACAACATGACCTGCCGCCTGAAACCAACACAGCAAGTTTAAGTTCTGGGTCCCTCTTCACCAGGGATATTCGGTTATGCTCCTGAAGGGCTGAATCCGGAACGTTGCATGACTCCCATTACAGCCTTAAGAGCTCAGAACGGTGGATGAATAGATTTGGTTGAATCAGGTGGATCATTGCCTGGCTGGAACAAAAGCTTGTGGAGTCAGCCCTTGAGGACTGTAACGGGATCACCCTGACTGGCAGATATAAAGGCTACAACAGGCAGAGCACCCCAGGCAGCGGTGCGAGCTGTCAGTGTCATGTCGGGGCAGCGGCCCTCTGGGCTCACTATCTGCCTGAAATTCTAGGAGCTGTCGCTGCTCTCACTCTCACTCTCATTTAACGCGTGCTCACAGAGGTGAAGCTGATAAGTATGTAAAGGCATCATGAATAGCCCAGTGTCAATGTAGCCCAAATGGCCCAGAGGAGGATGCTGTGTTAGGCTCTCAGTGTCTCACTCTGTGTTAGGCTCTCAGTGTCCACCCTCTGTGTTGGGGTTTCAGTGTCTCACTCTGTGTTAGGCTCTCAGTGGCTCACTCTGTGTTAGGCTCTCAGTGCCCTCTCTCTGTGTTGGGGTCTCAGGGTCTCACTCTGTGTTAGGCTCTTAGTGTCTCACTCTGTGTTAGGCTCTCAGTGTCCACCCTCTGTGTTGGGGTTTCAGTGTCTCACTCTGTGTTAGGCTCTCAGTGGCTCACTCTGTGTTAGGCTCTCAGTGCCCTCTCTCTGTGTTGGGGTCTCAGTGTCTCACTCTGTGTTAGGCTCTCAGTGTCTCACTCTGTGTTAGGCTCTCAGTGTCCACCCTCTGTGTTGGGGTTTCAGTGTCTTACTCTGTGTTAGGCTCTCAGTGGCTCACTCTGTGTTAGGCTCTCAGTGCCCTCTCTCTCTGTTGGGGTCTCAGCGTCTCACCCTGTGTTAGGCTCTCAGTGTCCTCCCTCTGTGTTGTGGTCTCAGTGTCTCACTCTGTGTTAGGCTCTCAGTGTCTCACTCTGTGTTAGGCTCTCAGTGTCCTCCCTCTGTGTT
>JAODKM010000088.1:8785394-8800333 GCA_026780845.1 Petrocephalus sullivani
CGGGTCCCCCCGCTGCGCGCGCGACACAACACACCAGAACTCCAAAAGAGCGCACCAAACCCCGGGGTAGGTTTGTGGGGGCTCCCCCGCCCCCCCCCCCCCCCCCCCGTGTTCTCAGAGGGAGGGTGAGGTGAGCACTCGGGCTCTGAGCAGAAGGTACTCTGCTAGACAAATGTGAGTGTCTCCACGGCACGTACCCTCCGTGCGCACTTTCCTCTGCTGCAGGACGGTGAGCTGAGTCTGTTGGGCCAGCAGGGCGGCGCTGTGGGCCTGCCTCTCCTGAATGAGCCTGACCAGCTCTCCCTGGTGCCGCAGCCAGAACTGCTGCCGCTCCACGATCTCGGCGGCTGCTTCCTCCAGCTGCTTCGTCAGAGTGCTGACGCGGATCTCCAGGGGCCCCAGGTCGGTGTGCTGCTTACGCACACAGAGACGCACACACACACACACACACACCCCAGCAAACAGCCAGAAAAGGCAGCAGTGACCCTAATAAATATTCAATCTGTCCATCCATCTTCCAAAAAACAAATCTAGAGCGAAGTCACAGGGGGCCTGGAGCCCATCCTTGGCAGGATCGGGAGCAAAACAGTGCCAGTCTATCACAGGCTACTCACATAAGACCAAATCACCTAAATTACTATCTTGGGGCTGTGGCAGAAAATCTGCTGCAACATTACATTAGATCATCCAGCTGATGACTTTATTCCAAATGACATACAGTACAGGGAAGGGTTACAATTCATTTATGCTTCCTGGGATTTGAACCCATGACCTTTGCACTTTTAGCAAAATGTCCCACTTACTGAACAACAGATCACACAAATGCCAAATAGACGGAACAGCACTCTTAAAACAAAAGGTTCCATATTGAACCTTTAAGGGTTCTATAGCTTAGTACATATATGGCACCCTCAAAAGGTTCTATATAGAAAATTAGTGTCTGCAGAAAGGTTCCATAAATGGCCATTGAAATTCAAATATATCCTCACATGCGTGAAATAGAACCTAAGAAAACCTAGAAATGGTTCTATTTCCTAGGGTTAGAACCCCTATGGTTCTATATAGCACCCCCAAGAACCCTTTTTTCTAAAAGTGAGGGACAGCGGTGATCCCGTGGTACTGACCCCAGTGCTGAAGGCCATCTGCTCGATTTTCTTATTGTATACGCTGATGGCCGACTGCTTGCGGGCGATGACTGCGGCACATCTGTGGAACTCGGCCTGGCCGTGGGACAGCAGCTGGTGCCGACGGGCGCTCTCCCCACGCAGCTCGTCTAGGTGGCGCCCCAGCGACTCCAGCCGCAGCGTTACCGCGGAGCCCTCCAGTGCCGCCTGCGCCGCCTGGTTCTCCAGCTGCGCCAGCTGCGCCTCCTTCGCATTCACAGGCGCACACATGCGCATACACCAGATGAAGTCCTGCCTCCAGTCGTGTATCACATAGATGTGCTCCATCCCCAACATCACTCCCCCGGGAGACCTTAAGGAGGGCTCCCCTAAACTCGCACCTTCTCCCTCCTGTGGGCGGCCATCTTCTCGATCAGCCCGCGGGAGAACTTGGCAGCATTTCCGTGTGTTAGCTTCTCCTGCATCTTGGCCATGATCTTCTCCTCCAGCTCCTGCCGAATTGCAGACTCCTTCTCGACCTCCTTCTGGAGGGCGGTGGCTTCAGTTTGACGCGTGGCGCATTCCTGCAGATATGGGGACAGGGTGCATTCGAGAAAAATACAAGTCAGGGGGCCAAGCAGTAGGGGGGGGGGTCACAGGGTTAAATAACATGTCTTAAAATAAAGCTGAGTTTCTTCACAGAGATGTAGAAGATGCAAAAAACTGGATTAACTAGTATATTCTAACATGACATTAGTTCCTATACAACAGTGCTGTATAATCTACATGTAGAGTACTCTGGTTGTAAAATGATAACGGGAGAGTGGGACTTCACCCCTGCGAGGCGGGACAGCATCTGCTCAGTCTCCTGCAGTGTGCGCGCGTAGGTGGTATACTGGGCCTGCAGCGCCTCCTGCTGGGCCTGGCTGTTGGCGATGAGCCGGCGGCTGGTGGCCTGGCCCGTCTGCGTGCGGCTCAGCAGTGCCGTCAGCAGCTCATTGCGTTCCTCCTCCTGTGTGATGGACTTCTTGAAGCCCTCGATCTCCGTGTCCAGCGACTGCACGTTGTGACGAGTCGTCCTGGGTGGGGAAGGTGAACATCAATGCATGACGCTCGCCCACCCTGAAACCTGCTGTCCCAGGGACTTCTGGGTAATCTGCAATCATTGCCTGATTTTCAGATTTCTGACAGCAGGTAGGGGTTGGGGGAGCAGACGGCAGGATTGACGCTCACCGCAGCGCCCCCTGCAGGGTGGCATAGGCCTCGTCTCGCCGTTGCATGCCCAGCAGGCTGCTGTTCCACTGCTGCAGGAGCTGCTTTCGCTCCACCTCCAGGGAGTCGATCTCCATCTGGGCCTGGGTTACACGGGGCATGTGAGATCCCACCACAAAGCCTCTGGGTGTTCACGTGTGATTCAAAGGCTAATCTGTTCTTACAGAAATGGGCTGCAACCTCTGACTGGTGGAGGTAGGTGAACAGACCTCAGCAAGGACCTGCTTGGCAGCCTGGGTCTCCTTGGACTGGGTGCTGATCTGGAACTCGTACAGCGCAATCTGCTCGCTCAGCTTCTCCACGTGCTTGGTCAGCCGCTCCATATACAGGTCCTGAGGAACCAGAGGAGAACCAGAAAGTTTTCAGTCACCCACATCCTATCAGAAACAAACATGGACCACAGCTAGGCAGGCCGTCATGGGAACGGCGGTGAGCAGCGGCCCTACCTGCTTCTGTTTTTCCTCCTCCGCCTGCAGCTTCTCAGCCTGGGCTTTGCGGGTGACGTTCCTCATGGCGGCGAGGTCAGATCGCACACCCGCGCTTGCTTTCTGCATGTAGAACAGGCGCAGGGCCAGGTTCTCTACCTCGGCCTGTAGCTGGGACACTGCGGGCGAGGGGTGGTGATTCACTGTTTTGTTAATCACGTCACAAGGCTGCTGACACACTGCGGCCACCCTGCCAGTGTTTGGGCCTCTCTCGCGTGTAAGCCCTGCTTGTGGACTTCCTCACTTCTGCCCTGTCTAATACACTGCCTAATAGCGCCCTCACTTTGGCCACATCCAGCGCCTTAAGGCCAACACACACTGTACTTTTCCGCGTGCGCTTACTGGCTGAGTAAAGCGAATTTCGCCATCATGGGTGTCCAGCGGACTGTCGGCGTGCAGCCCAGATCTTTATGTCTGTCGGACATCATGAACATCGATGCGTGTCAACCGCACATGTACAAGAAAGTGTTTCCAGTAGGTGGCAGTGACTTTGACAGAGCAGAGCTGATTGAAGAAGGAGTAGAATACAATAGAATTTCATTAATAGAATTTCCGGTAACACTTTACTTGAACAAATATAGTAACTGCATGAAATACATGATTGATTAATGATGAACTAACATCAGTACTTAGTTTCTTAGTTTCTGATTAATTAATACATTAAGTTAGAGTGTACTGCTACGTCACTTGTGCCCCCCTCAAATAAAATGTTACCATATTTCTATATTGCAGTTGTACTGGTGTATACAATAAAAAAGAATAGTTGCTGTTCTAGTCCTGGTGAGCACTATATGTGGAGGTGAGGAGGTACCTGCATATCTAATCATTCACACTGTCCAGACATTATACTGTGGTATAGGGGTATTTTCAAAAGCAGCTCCATTCTGGCATTTCGAAATCTTGGCAATAAAATTCACTGTGCACTTTGGCAGAACCTGCTTGCAAAGTCAAGTTACAGATAACTGATTCACTAATTAATTACAGATTGATTGATGAAAATAAATCATTATGTATCGGGCGACTACACTCGTGGCTTTGGTGTATTTCACTGTTTTTATGGCAAGCCATTTTAGCTTTAATTAATTTTAGGGGCTATCATATATTCATGTCTAACTAGTTAGAATGTACATTCCTGATAACAGAAATTAAATTGTAACTAGTTATAATGTGTATTTCTGATGTCACAAATTCAGTTCCAACTAGTTAAAATGCCAATTCCTGATATTGGAAATTCTATTTTGCCTAGTGAGATTCAAAACAATTTCCTCATTTATTTCAGTGGGAGTTGGAATTTTAACTAGTTAAAACTCCAATTTCTGATATCAGGAATTCAATTTCAACAATGATTCAGTTATAATTCAATATTAACTAGTTAGAATGTTATCAGGAATAACATTTCAACTAGTTGAATATCCAATTTCTGATATCAGAAATACAATTGTAACTAGTTATGATTAAAATTTAATTATATCTAGTTACAATTCAATTCCTGATATTGGATATTCAGCTAGTTAAAATTTTACTCCTGATATCAACAATTGGCATTTCGACTAGTTCAAACTGAATTCCTGATATCAGAAATTGGAATTACTAGTTAAAATTGAATTATAACTAGCTGAATTTGAATTCCTGATATGAGAAATTGGCATTTTAACTAGTTGAAATTCCAACTCCCACTGAAATAAATGAGAAAATAGTTTTGAATCTTAATAGCTAAAATGTAATTTCCAATATTAGGAATTGGCATTTCAACTAGTTAAAATTGAATTTCTGTCATCAAGCATTCACATACTAACTAGTTGGAACTGAATTTGTGATATCAGAAATATACATTATAACTAGTTACAATTTAATTTTTGATATCAGGTATGTGCATTCTAACTAGTTAGAACTGAATATGTGATATTCTCTAAAAATGAATTAGAGGTAAAACGCCTTGCCATACTATTTTAAGCAACAGCCTTATGTTACCGTCTCTGTGTTGCCTCACCCTGCGCCCTCTGCTGGCCAGTCTTGTTAACAGCAGCACGGTACTGGCTCTGGACTTCCTCCAGCTGCTCCTGGGCGCACTGTCGGTGCTTAGCTGCCTGTACGTTGGCATCGTGACGACCCTCCAGGGCGGCCTGCAGCTGGGCCAGCTGTTGCTGCACACAGTACAGTTCCACACCCAGCTCCTCCCGTCGGGTGTTCTCCGCCTGCTCCATGGCCAGCTGGGAAGGGCACAGTCAGAGGCTCACTTCTGGGAGACTCAGGAGGGCAGGCAGCAACGAATGTGGAGTAACAGGGGCACAGGGCACAGGAGTTTCAACAGGACCATGAGACACATTTGTGTGACATGTAATTTTTCCATATACAGTCGCTCCTCCAGATTAGTAAATTTGACATTCGCAGTTTTTAATTACTCGTGAGTTGACCGTGTTCAATTAAATGGGAATATTTTTGGGCTATACATAACACAAAAATATGTAAACAATACTGAGACTGATTTGGATCACATTAAATCATATAATATATAAATGTCAGTGTTATTAAATACACTAGATCTATAATTTTTAAAGTTATTTTTGCTAACAAAAAAAAAAGAACCTTCACATCTTGGTTTGGGTACACCAAGCATCTTTGTCTCGGCAACCCGCCTCAGTCACGTGTTAACTGTAACCCTTTTCCCTAAGTTTTCAGGGCCATTAATTATGTATTTTTACTAATTTTGACGCAAGTATTATTTGTACATTTTCACATTCACCCCCACATTTCCACCCCTAACCCTCACGAATTTGAAGGGGTGACTGTATATCCATCACTCCATTTTCTGTACCCGTGTGCCCTATATATAAAAATAAAACATAAACACATAAAATCCCTCGTGCAGCTCAGTGGGGAGCCCCGTGACGTCACACCTCCACAGTTTTGGACTGCATTATGTTCCTGACTGTGGTTTTGTGGGAGGTATTTGCATGCCTTCCCGGTGTTCACATGTTTCCTTTCCATATCCAAGAACACGTGGTTAAGTGGAGCTGGAGACTCTCCATTTTCCATTATGTCAGAGTGTTTGTGTGCCCTGCTAACCTGCTTTTGACAGGGTCATAGAGAGCTTGCAGTCTATCCCAGCAGACGGCACAAAGCAGGAGACACCCTGGATGGAACGGCAGGAAGTTCAACCAAAGTTGCTTGGTTGAATTTGAATATTTTTGCATATAAAAATATAACCAAAAACTCTTTGCAGAATTGCCTCTATGCGAACCATGGTGATTGCTGACTCTAGTAGGTGTATATATAGCAAATAATAATCTATTTTATTCATTTAAAATGCATCCAGCTGACGTAGGCAACTACAGTCTTTTTATAGCAAATGTCAGTGTCCAGCACCAGCTTCTCAGAACACAGCTTCAGCTTCTCAGCACACAGCTTCAGCTTCTCAGCACACAGCACCAGCTTCTCAGCACACAGCTTCAGCTTCTCAGCACACAGCTTCAGCTTCTCAGCACACAGCCTCAGCTTCTCAGCACACAGCTTCAGCTTCTCAGCACACAACTTCAGCTTCTCAACACACAGCTTCAGCTTCTCAGCACTTCCATTGCCATTATGTCACACATCAGCTGTTCATTTGGCAGGGATCTGACTTTGAGGAGCATCACTGCTACTCATAACGGACAAAAGGCAAACAAAAAGAAGTGGACATTCTAACCTTTTCGCGGATCTCCATGTTCAGCCTGTCTAGTTGCTTTTTTAAATGGTTCTTCAGCGCTGACTGGAATCTCCGCATTAGGGGCTGCGAGTGGACACAGATCAGGCAGTTAGGTGGTCACACTGCTAACTGGTGTCATTCCTTTAGGTAAGGGTCCAGGTGGATCAAAAACAATAAACTGTAGTGAAAGAGCAGTTCCTGACATGTTCAGGGTCCAGAACAACCAGCTCCCGATGCTCCTCTTCCTCGCCCCCATTAGGCTCTTCTCCGGCACTGGCAGAGACAGGGACGGTCAGGTGCAAAGAGGGTTCAGGTGCATCGGGGACATTTGCTGGCCCTCCTGAGGGACACATCAGTCATGTACCGATGGGTTATAATCAGTAATCAGCAAGAGTTTAAAACAGGGGAACCCACACTTTTTCAGCTTGCGAGCTACTTTTGAAATGACCAGGTCAAAATGATCTACTTACATTAAAAATGCTAAGTATATGTTATATATTATGTATATCATATTTATATATACAGTATATGCATTATTGCATGAACCCTTACAGAACAATATAATACAATACATCTATGGTTCCTTCCTTGCATGGTCCCCCACTCATTTTTTAATATCCCTTCTTAGTAGATATAAATTGGAAGGTTAGTTGGGTCACTTTGCTCGCTGGATTTTTGCATTAGCTCGCAATACATTCGCGTGTTCTGCTGGGTGACGCGGTAGAAGAGAAGGGATCGAAGTAGATTTTATAGTAACCGGTCCTAATGTAACTAAGTTTTAATATCGCGCGATCTACCTGCACTACCTCGCGATGGACGTATTGGGCACCCCTGGTTTAAAACGTTTTTTAAACAGGGTTGTGGGACCACACTCCTGCAGTTTACCACTGTTTTTCACTGAGTGTTAGACTTACTTTTTAAACACGTGATATGCCTAACAACATGCACAACGAAGGTGACAGGTGATGAATGATCTCGATGAAAGAACTACTTTGCTGAAAATAAACTATTATCCTGTCTAACTTTAATGAACTAGAACTATCCAGCCTATTGTAGATTCACACTTGGTTTCGTAAACGTTTCTTCACCTTTTCATTATCTCTTATTTTTATAATCAATACAATAGTTAACTGGGGAACAATGGTAATATGGCCAATGTACTAACCCGAGTAGCTGGGTGTGCTTAGTATGACCTCCGTGCCACTGGAGTCGCACTGGGTCTTGTTGTCGCCTGACCTCCCCATCTCTGATTCTTCCTCTGGTCCCTCCTGTCAAGCAGAACACAGCAAAAACCTGTGCAATTCAATAATTCAAACTGAAAGAAATTAAGCATTTTCCCACCTGACAGCATATTAGTACTGATGGGAACACTCTCCCCCTGACCAGCCCTCCCTCCTTACCGCATGCAGGAGGGGCACTGATGCCCCAGAGCAGTCTGCTGTCTCGCCTGGATCACAAGCCAGCTCACCGTCCATGTTATCCTGGGCCGGAGTCACTTCCGTTTCCCTGTCTTTTACTCCATCTACTTCCATCGTACACTGAAACCTACATCGATCATTTATTTAGGTTTTAAAATCCAAAATACTGTAGATTTTAACATCCTCACCCAGACCAGGATATAACTAACAGTAGTTAGTTGCTTTCGATTTTTTACTCTCATTATACTACTCAGTACGTTGTCAATTGGTGCTTAATCTGACCAAGGTGACATAAAAAGTTAACTGTAAAGTATGGGTCTGGTTTGATATAATTAAAAAAAGCAAAAAAGCAAAATAATGATAATGAAAAGCCAATTATTTTACGCATTTTTTAAAAGAGTAAAACTACATAAATTTAATCAATACAGAGAAATACAAAAAAAATCAATTGTTCCAGTGTCGAGTTGGTCTTCTATTTTGGTGCAGTATTATCATAACCATTCAGTATTAGGTGATTTATCCATAACACCGCTAACCACTCCCGGAAGGAGCCCTTAGCAATCGACACATTTAATTTTGATAACGATTTGACTGGAACTTCTTTATAAATAGCACTGAAACAAAAAGCCTTGGATATTACCTTCGTTTGCCAAGGCGCCCTTGTGTTGCTAGGAAACGCTGTAAACTTCCGGGATGGTGGCTTCTATGTTGCCAATAGGCGGAAGCTTGGGTGTGATTAGAGTGTTTCTGATCGCTAAAACACTAAACCCAGGGCTCGATTTGTCATAGGATGCATGTGGAAGACATCCGCCCTATGGGACAATGACAGAAATCACCCTTCACCACCCGCCTAAACTGTTCTGTGTATTATCACTACCGACTGTGGACACGTTTCCCAAAACCTCCCGTAGTTTAAATATTCTTCTCGGCCACTGACTAAACCACGAACAATGTTCCTTAGTCGGACACAATTTGCTGATCCATAGCTTTAGGAAAGCTCTAAAAACATTGCCAGTCACCAAAACATAACTGGTGCTAGGTTTGCCACCTCAGTCTCATAAAATTCCAGTACCATTGACCAAAAATAGTACACGTAGGGACACCATTCCAAAGCTTTGGTTACGTTTTTTTGATAGGGAAATTATAATCCGACATGCTAGTGCAATCGCCAATGTTTTGAATACATTGATAATTGATTATTTACTCTAGAAAATAATAGCTTATTTTATTTTAATTACCCCATACCTTACACCTTTAATTTCAAGATGAAATACTAGTTTTAAAAGGTACTGTAACAAGTAGCCTATACCAAGTAGTAACGAGTAGTTATATACTTAAGCCACCCTAGTTAATACAAAAACTACAAAAAAGTACTTTCACTAGTACAATTTCCATCAATCACTGTTTTTACAACATCCCTCCATCACTGAAATGAATAAAATGTAAATAAATTAGCTCTGCCCCTTTATAAATGTGTGTGTGGACCACTTAAAAAGCAGTGAGCAGTTTTAATAAAAGTTAAATAAAACAACATCTATTAAACAGACTTTAGCATTTCTTGAAAAGCCACTGACTCTGGCTGACTTGCTGGAATTGCTACACTGAAGACATGAGATGGAAAATCACAATTACAATGTTTCCTTGTCCATTTTGCCTCCCATCTTCAATGTAACTTCAGTTGTTGTTTACTAACCTAATCTTGGAACATGGTGGCAATGAGCGATGCTGCAATCAGCACAGACTATGCAGAGCGTGCGCATTTTCCTTACATTGGTTGATTGGCTAAAGACACCGTGTACATTCTGTTTGCGTATTTCATTGGCTAAAAGGACATGGTATGGTCTCTTTCTATTTAGTAGCTACAGCTCTGACTGTATCTGAGAGTGTTAATGCACATAAGGCTCAGATTCTGGGACATTCTATGTCCAGGAATGAAATTTGTTTTTTGTAAGGCAGACGAACAAAATCCGGGGTGGTCCCAGAAAGACAGGGGGCATCCCTATTTGGCTCTGTGGCGAACTTCGATGCAAAATGGCAAATCGGCCACGAAAGTCAAACACATCTATGACACAGTTGATGTCATTAACTTGGAATGGCTTAAAATGTGATCACACATAACATTTGATGCTAATATCATAGCCATTATTTCATTTCAGGTTCAGACTGCTCAGGTGCATTATACTTATAGTGTAAAGGTCTGAGGAATGCCATTTTGTGCTCTGCCTGTGTATTCTCGCACATCAGCACACACATTGCCTGCTTCATCAAATTACATAGGCAATATATAGATTATATAGATAATATAATAGATAATCTATGAATTGGAGTCCATGGGAAAGCCTAATGAATATGTCCTCATGCATGAAGCTGGTGAAAAGGAGAAGGCGAGGTTATAACATAATTGGCCAAAGTCCCATTATGGAAGTGCCTGGGCAGCTAAAAGTAGTTGGTTAGATGCTTTACATTTATAAGATACAAAAACAAAATACCTCAGCATTGCTTTCCCTTTTCTATTCTACTTTCCGGTATTTTAGCCCCCTGCATTCCAGATCCTTTTGACTGATTCATTTTCTTGCCAGTCCAGTGATTGAAAAATTATGCATTATTCCGATATGTAATGGGCCCTGCGAGTGGTTATCTCGTAAACAGAAGTTGTTATTTCAACAGCGCAAATAAGTGTTATGTCACGGAATGCAGCCACACCTGCTCTTTTGCGCCCGCTAATCAGACGGTGCTCTATGAAAGGGCCGACCCTGGGTGTTCTGGTGCCTTAGGCGAGATTCTGCTGATTCTGCTCTAGGGGGCGCTGGCAGCATTGCTCATGTGCGCACATTTCTGGACACGATGTTTTGCTTGAACAGGAGCAGGTGCTCCATGAGTCCAGTATGCAAACTATGTTACTATGTTCAGAGTAGAAACTGCTTAAATAATTATATAAATTTTCTTTCTTTTTGGTTGCTGGTTTCCAATATTTTAAATATATAATTTGTTACATACCGTCTGTAACAATGCAAGACTTTTTAAAAAAGAAAATGCATATCAGTGTTTTTCATTTTAAATGTGGTGTGTATTGTTTAATTCAGTAGTGTTCATGTTTTAGTGGTTTTGTGTGTGATTTGAAAGCAGTACTTGGGTTTGAGCAAAGAAAATAGTTCTGATTTGATTAATTTTGTAAGACAAGTTGATGTTTTTGTGAATGTTGTTTAAAAATTGAGTCTTGTGTTTACTGTTTTCAGAAAAGGATAAAAGATGTGATGGCCGGAGAGCGGGCCACACAATGGTGACCTGGTAACCCCATCTTGACCCGTACAGACAAACACTGGCTGTATGCTTTAGTCTAGGTTCATGTATGTATGCACACATTACATCCTTCCATATTTGGTATATTTCATTGATCATGGTTTGGTTTACCTGACTTTATTTTCATTAAGTACACAAGGCACATTATGCATTTCATTTATTAGGATATAAGAACATAAGAACATAAGAACTATACAAACGAGAGGAGGCCATTCGGGCAAACAGTCCGGGTCCTGGTGGTTCCCTTTAATTTCCCATCGGTGATACCAACAGGCCCACAACAGGAGGAAGGGTGATATTTTTGTGGGATAATTGTTTATTATTTCCTAGTTCCTATTTCCTATTATTTTTGATTTAGTTTTTCTTTATAAAGTTGTTTGTATAATTTGATGGGTTGAATATGTTTTGAGGTTTACTGGTTTATTTGTAAGTAAGTATGAATATTATTATAGTGTTTCTCCCTTGTGTGTGTTGCTGGACTGATCACCCAGCATATAAGTTTCCCCTGTGTGTTATTTTATTATTTTTTTTTCTTTTTCTTGTATGTTCATTGTAAGTTGGGTTATGTGATGTCTTAGTTTGGGTCTCATTATGTTTTGTGGACCTCATTTGATTCGGCCTAAGATTTTCCTTTGGTGGATATTCCTTTTTGTATTTTGATGTACTTTACATCAAAAAGATGTACACATACAGTACATAAAAGATCACTCTGGAGTTGATCGCGGGGAGAGGCGCCGAGCAGGGGTGGGCACTCCGGTGGACGAGAGGGTAGCCTCCCTTCGCCTCCAGGTGGGGGGACGGGTCCTGACTGTTGTTTGTGCTTATGCGCCAAAAAGCAGTTCAGAATACCCACCCTTTTTAGAGTCCTTGTTGGAGAGCGCTCCTCCTGGGGACTCTTTTGTTCTGCTGGGGGACTTCAATGCTTACGTGGGCAATGACAGTGAGACCTGGAGATATTTTCATGTAAGACTTTTTCACATGGGTGGAGAACGACTTCTGGATGGCTTTCAAGAGTTTTGGGTCCACCATCCGGCGGCTCAGGGTGGGAAAGCGGTGCAGCATCAACACTTTTTATGGTGGGAATGGGGCACTGCTGACCTCAACTAGGGACGTTGTGGGTCAGTGGAAGGAATGCTTTGAAGGCCTCCTCAATCCCACCCACACGCCTTCCAATGAGGAAGCAGAGTCTGGGGACTTGGGGGTGGACTCCCCTATCTCTGGGGCAGAGGTTGCTGAGGTGGTTAAAAAGCTCCTCAGTGGCCAGGCCCCGGGGGTGGATGAGATCCGCCCAGAGTTCCTCAAGGCTCTGGATGTTGTAAGGCTGTCCTGGTTGACACGCATCTGCAGCATTGCATGGACATCGTGGGCAGTGCCTCTGGATTGGCAGACCGGGGTGGTGGTCCCCCTCTTTAAGAAAGGGGACCGGAGGGTGTGTTCCAACCATAGGCGGAACACACTCCTCAGCCTCCCTGGTAAGGTCTATTCAGGGGTCCTGGAGAGGAGGGTCCATCGGATTGTCGAACCTCGGATTCAGGAGGAGCAGTATGGTTTTTGCCCTGGCCGTGGAACAGTGGACCAGCTCTATACTCTCAGACGGTGTGTGGGAGTTTGCCTAACCAGTCTACATGTGCTTTGTGGACTTGGAGAAGGCATTCGACCGCGTCCCTCAGGGGGTCCTGTGCGGACTGCTCCGGGACTATGGGGTACCGGGCCTTCTTGTAAGGGCTGTTCGGTCCCTGTATGGCCGGTGTCAAAGTTTGGTCCTCAGTAAGACGTCAGCAGTAAGTCGGACTTGTTTCCGGTGAGAGTGGGACTCCACCAAGGCTGCCCTTTGTCACAAATTCTGTTCATAACTTTTATGCCCAAACCAAACGGCGAGGGCGGTAGCGCAGAAGCTGTGGAAACAGGTGTTTTGTGTATATGGCGTCCCGCAGCGACTCCATTCTGATAAAGGGGCGACTTTGACAGCAACCTGATTGCAGAGCTTTGTGAGGTTGCTGGGATGAAGAAGCTGTTGGAATTTTGAGGGGGGTGAATGTGGCGGTGACTGTGACTATGCACAACTGATTGGTTGAAACAAAATCCTGCTCTGGATTTTTACTTTCTGGACCTGAAATTGACACCTCTGTTCCTGTCGGTATCCCATCAACTCAGAGAAAGAACCACTTTGTAAAAATGATTCTTTAGCCTTATTTTACGTTGTTATGATTTGGGTAAACCATTTTTATTTTAAACATGTATTAATAGTTTTTTTGGGGGGGAAGCGTGAACTGGGAGGTGTAAATATTGTTTTGTTCATTTGTAATTAATTTTGGACTCTCCCTCCCTGTGTTCCTCAGTAGTTCCTTAGTTAATCACTGGTCTAAGTATGGTAAGATGTAGTAAATATTCTGAATGTGCACAGGAATGGATACAAATGTGAGTTCTACATCTGTCCCACCCCTCAAATCATGGATACTAATGAGAGTATCCATAAGTATTATGAATGTGATCAGTTACATTTCTTTCTACACAAGTGCCAGTCAACCTAATAGGTGACAGAGGCTTCCCTGGGGTGGGACATGCAAATATTGCTTTACTTTCTTCTGGCTAACACAATTTTGTAATATACACTCAGTGACAAAAAAAGTTAAGCACGATTTGGATGTAATTTGGTACATGTGCAGACCAGCAATGGGTATGTAAATGATTCAGTTTGCAAGGAGCTGGCATATCTAGTTGCCAGACGCAGAGGAAGCCTCGTAGAGGCATCAGACAGCATTACCAGCACTTGACAGAGTTTGATAGGGGTCACATTGTGAATTTGCATGAGGCTGAGTGGTCGTATCGTGCAATTGCCCGGCATGTGGGGCATGCAGATGTCACTCACCTGATGTTGGAACCAATGGACACATGAGGGCACCCACACACATTGCGAAGGTTCCAGTCACCCAAGACAGACCACACCAAGGGAGGATCATCGTTTTTGTGTGCCAAATATTAAAGAACCCCATCCCATCTGCACCTGTCACCCAGACACAGATACTGGACTTTCTATAACACCCTGTGTCATCCGGCACCATGTCTTGACACTTGGCATCAGCCGGACTACGGGTTCACTGTCCCATGTATAGGCTGCCGATAACACCAGCACTGAGAGACGGCTGCGTTTGGAGTGGTGGCATAACCGGGAGGCATGGACTGAAGTCGAGTGGCATCGTACCATGTTCAGTGATGAATCTCGGTTCTGCATTACCACGGACATCATGTGCATGTATGGCAGTGCCGAGGGGAGAGGACCAATACACACCAGCATTACTCCTGGTGTAGGGAGCCATAGGGTATCACTTCAGGTCATCTCTGGTAGTAATTCAGGGGACCCTGACGGCACAGCGCTATGTCAGCGACATCCTGCGTCCGCATGACTTACCCCTCCTGAGACAGAACCCTCGCACAGTCTTTCAATAAGACAACACCCATCCACACAGGTGTGTCTATGGACTGCCTGCATCATGTTGAGGTCCTCCTGTGGCCAGCCAGGTCCCCCGATCTTTCCGCAATCAAACATGTGTGGGACCAGATCGGACATCAACTCAGACCCAGTGCCAATCTGCAGAATCTCGAGGGTCAGTTAGAACAGCTGGGGGTCGACTTAAGGCAGGAGAGGGTACAAGGGCTGTACAACTCTCTTCCTTCC
>JAODKM010000088.1:8818431-8839838 GCA_026780845.1 Petrocephalus sullivani
GGGGGGGGGGGGGGGGGGGGGGGGGGGGGGTGGCGGGGGGGGGGAGGGGGGGGGGGGGGTAACAATGCCATGGAATCAGACAACCATCTGAACAGATGTAGTGTCACAATCCCTCTGCTGTGCCCAATCGCAGAATTCTCCTAGTCCATGTTAATTTTCACTGGTGTTTACACAATACGGTGTGGCAGCCCTGCTCAGGATCATCGCCACAAGCGTCACTATTTTAACAGATTCCATGTACTTTGCAATATGACCTTTAGAATACAGGAAATGAAAGCATGGACACACAAAGGGAACCTGAGTAGGTAGGGGTCGGGAACCCGAATGAGGAACTCATCTGGTGTCACAGGGAGGGAGGGACTGGGCATGGTCCCGAGGAGGGTGGGGTTACCTGTACGGCCCAGGTAGAGCAGCGAGGAAGAGGGGCAGAGCATCTCAGCAAAGGAGGACGTCAGTGTCTGCTGCTTCTCTCCAGTCAGTGGGTCCACCACGTACCACAGGTCCTGCTTCTTACCTGCAGAGAGACGCACACGGGAGATGTCTCACAAACCCTCCCATCATCCCCTGAGAGTCGTGCAGATCGAGCACATTCATGCCTGTTCCATTCCCGGATTATCACCTTCTGCATAAGCTCTGTGTGGCCAGAATATCAACAAAAACAATCATGATTGGCTCAGTTTGTGACAAATTTAGAAGAAGAAAAGTGAACAAAAAAAGGCTGCTAAAAGACATTAGCTTTTGGCTGTATGGAAACATCATGGATTCCATAGATATATTGAGCAAAAGAAAGTGACTGACAGCACAACTCATGGCAATGCCACCACCCTATTTGACAAACTACGGGCGGATAAGTTCTATTTGGGTGAAGTTCATTTTGGTATATCCAACTCTTTTTGCTATATAAATATTGCAATATTTATGGGGGGGGGGGTTCACATGTCTGAAATAATTCTGATCCATCGCATACCCTAACTATGAGCTTTAGTTGCTGAGGGCATTACATATCCCCTTGGAGTTTTGGGCAGGTTGGTTACATTCAATACACAAAGACAAAGTACAACACAGTTGCTTGCACATGACGTTCTACCCAATGTGGATCAGAGGTTCCACCTAAGTATTGTACACGGTACACCAATGAAAGGCCATTTGCATGTTATTATGGGGAGAGAGGCCAGGTAAAGCCGAGGGTGGAATCTTCTAAGTGTACACAAACAGCCAGGGCGAGGCAGCGCATAAACACTGTTCCCGTGTAAGGAGCCCAAGACATACTGCTCAACTGCTGTACTTCAGATAGGCTGCAACCAGCACAGCCCAGGGATGAACATCCTGAGCGCTAACCACAAGCTCTGTAGCGCGTTGTCGCTCGCTCACATCAGGCCCTGGTGCATGCTGGGACGTGCTAATATGCAGTGTTGCTAAAGTGTGTGGCCATCCACCAAGGCTGTTTCTCAATATCAAGAACGCAAAGATTGTACTTTGTGTTTCTTGGCAAGAGCATTCTTGCTAACTCGCCTCACAAAAAAACAAACATGGGATGCAATGAATCATCCAACCAATGCATCCTTGATATCTGGGGCAGGGCAAGAATGACATCAGGAAATATTTACTGTCCTGTGTACTTCTGTTCTTGAGAATTGGAACTATACAAATGGAAGATAATGTCAAATGGGTATACGGGAACACCAGAACGGTCAGGTATGCATATTGATGATGGAAAGTCACAGAAGAGCACAAAAGGAACATAGTGGGGTAATGTGACCTCGATTTCAAAAATTATGACAGTATGTTTGCGTTGTCATGACAACAATAAAACCAGTTAAGCAATGCTACACTCACAAATCACTTACATTACATATGCAAGAAAAAACCAGTACACAAATTCAGCCATGCCTCATTGAAAACCTGTCTACCAGGCATGAAAGCAGGTGTAGTGGTTAGCACTGTTGCTTCACACCTCTGGGAGCACGGTTCGAGTCTCCCACCAGGTTCCATGTGTGTGGAGTTTGCATGTTCTCCCTGCGTCGTCGTGAGGTTTCCTCTGGATACTCCGATTTCCCCCCCCACAGTCCAAAAACATGCTGAGGCTTACTGGAGTGCCCAAATTGCCCGTAGGTGTGCGAGTGTGCCCTGTGATGGGCTGGCCCCCCATCCTGGGTTGTTCCCTGCCTCGTAGCCTCCGAGATAGGCTTTGGACTTCCGCCAAACCCAGAAGAATAAGCAGTTTCAGAAAATGGATGGATGGATTTTTAGAAAATGACCCATAGACCTAAAAAGTGCCTATAAGCAGCAAATATCATGGAAAGTCTCTTTCAGAGACTTGAATCATTAAAGAAATCATCAAAACAGTAACAGGCAAGTAAATATTCACATTCTTCCTCGTCATAGCCCAGAGTACTTGAGAGTCAAGGAAATGCACATAAGCCGCTGCCACAGAGCCACCAGCAGCTTCACCTCTGCTTGGTCCTCCTGTGCTTATGTCATCACTACCATCATGCACTGGGGCAGCATCTGACTGTTTTTACTTGGCCTTACCCATGTAGAGGATCCCGTCAGAGCTACGACAGGGTGACGCCTGGACAAGCTCGGGGATGGTGAAGGGCAGTTTCTGTAAGGAGGCAGGGTGACCCATTAGTTATAGGGAATTCTGGGTACTGATCTGCACTCTGTAGACGTCAATAACCCATCCAACTGTTAAAATCAATTTTGTAACCATACAACATTTGAATCGATTATGCGAAACCGATTAATGTCCTTCACTATATGCTATGCAAGACGGGATGGGGTTTGGGACTCGACAGAGGCAGCTGGTATCCATAACGACCAGTGCACCCGATGACAGGACAGGCCAGCCGGTGTCCACTCACCGTCAGTCCCTCGCTGTTTTTACCCCCCAGGGAGTACAGGCTGCCATCATTTGGGTCGGGCAGAAACGCAGGCCTGTACCGGAAGCGAGGCGATACACCGTTCGTCAACCACGCACTTTGACTTTTACTTTAGCACAACTCTTAGTGTCAATGTTTATGCACAGTATATCACAAGCATTTGGCACAGGGCCTTTGGCACAGGTTACTGACAGACTGTCTGAAAAGGGAAACGGCAAAAATAAAGCAAAAAATGAGCCATGCGAGAAGGAGCCAGTACAGGAGGGGAGGCCACTTACTCTGTGACGTGTGTGGGCACCTGAAGTACTGGATCTGAAAGGTGCGGGGGGGGGGAGGGGGGAACAAACATTAGAAGTTCATTTTACAGCTCTGGATTGAAAGGCACAATGCAAACAACCGCAGCAATGAATGTTTTATCTACCACTTCCCTAGACTACCCTAACAGTCAACCACTTTCCCCATCATCCCCTGCCAACGCCACGTCTCATCTCCGGGCGTCTCCCTACAGTCTGATACTGTCACGTAGCACTTGGTTTAAAAACCCATTTCTGAACAAAGGACCACCACCTCTCATCTCCTTTCTCTTCTTCCAAAGCCTGGGGGTAAACAGAACAATGGTTGGACCCATCATTATTTTTAGGATAATTCCCTGGACTCCTATCGCTTGGCTTTATGACATGACATTCCATGGAAATCAAACAAGCCACAGTTTCCCAAGCCCACCACCTCTGTCAGAACAATGTCCATCACTTCGGAGCAAACCCTGGCCGACCGACAGGCAGCCCCATATCTACTTTGTTGCAGGCAGTGGCATAAACAGGGTTTACTTCCCTCTTACTGAAGAGAGAAGATCCACCTAGATCAGAGGCAGGCTCCTCACAGGGGTCTCCCATGACCCCGTTGATGGTCCCATCGATACTACAGGTGCTTCAGTTTATGATTTTTGATGACTTCAATATTAACCTACTCAAACATGTAACAATTAAATCAATAACTGAATAATCTACCTATTAATCTGACAACTCATCACAATCATTTATAGTATGATATAATACGATTTAATATATATAACATAATATATAATATGATGCAATATACTATGCAGTTCAATTGGTTTACACTCAGTAACACACTTAGGTTCTCCAATTCACTTTTAAGTTGCATGTTTTTAGACAGTTGAAGGAAACCGGAAGATGGGCCAAAAAGCCATGCCCAAACTGAAAGAACCCGGAGGATGGGCCAAAAAGCCATGCCCAAACTGAGAGAACCCGGAGGTCGGGCCAAAAAGCCATGCCCAAACTGGGAGAACCCGGAGGTCGGGCCAAAAAGCCATGCCCACACTGGGAGAACCCGGAGGTCGGGCCAAAAAGCCATGCCCACACTGGGAGAACCCGGAAGACGGGCCAAAAAGCCATGCCCACACAGAGAACCCGGAGGACGGGCCAAAAAGCCATGCCCACACTGGGAGAACCCGGAGGATGGGCCAAAAAGCCATGCCCAAACTGGGAGAACCCGGAGGATAGGCCAAAAAGCCATGCCCACACTGAGAGAACCCGGAGGATGGGCCAAAAAGCCATGCCCATACTGGGAGAACCTGGAGGATGGGCCAAAAAGCCATGCCCATACTGGGAGAACCTGGAGGATGGGCCAAAAAGCCATGCCCACACTGGGAGAACTCGATAAACACAAAGCGCTACCCACTGCGGTGCCTTGATGGGCCTGCATGACGTGCGATGCCAATATGGACATGGCATTTGATGTCCTTAAGGGTTACGCATCACAACTCTGTCGTGTTCAAACTATCAACAAGTTGCATGAAAACACTTTAACCCAGTCACAGGAAACCGAACTTAGTAAGCTATGCAATTTTAATGATGGTTCCTTTTCAACATGACCTACAGTAGTATAAAAATGAGCTCTGCATGCTCTCTCCAGTCAGTTGTCATGATCATTCACAAAATATGCAAAGAGGGGAAAAGTGAAGAAGAAATGATCACGAAAAGCCATTTGTCTTACACAGTATGGAAATGTTGTATTCCATAGAGATACGATATTGAGCAGAATAAGATGATTTATCAGCTCTGCTGTGTGCATGCTAGTACAATGCAAGGCACCACTAACTTCAGACTCTACGAGTATATGGGTCATTTTCAACTCCTGAATAATCACTTCAAATATCTCAACCTGAACTTTTTCCACTATTGTTCAGCCCTAACCCACAATATTGAATAATATTGAATATGTACCGTATGAAAATTATGTGACGAAGTGACTGAGCTAACCTTCACTTTAACAGCGATTGTCATACAGGAATCGTAGACAGTCAAATAAGCAAAATAATTCAAGCAGAAGTGT
The DNA here is from genome assembly GCA_026780845.1 of Petrocephalus sullivani. Classification (NCBI taxonomy): domain Eukaryota; kingdom Metazoa; phylum Chordata; class Actinopteri; order Osteoglossiformes; family Mormyridae; genus Petrocephalus; species Petrocephalus sullivani. The sequence goes on from JAODKM010000088.1 coordinate 8,823,669, forward strand.
TGACAGATGGGCTAAGCTATTCTGAGACGTTAAATGACACATATTTAGAGCTAAGCTCGCATTACTGGGTGAGTCTGTCAAACCTGAATGTCTTCTTCAAACATGTATTTTGCATTGCAGTAGTGCTGTGCTGATATTAAAGTTCTGCTTTACAATTCTGACTGACAACTGCATTTTTCATTCACTTTTAATGTGAAGTGCTTCCACACAACTGATGCTTTCGCTCTTTATTTGAATCCTTCCACCATATTGCCAAGTAATTGATCAAGAAAAATGTAATTGATGCTTTTAAAATTGAGTAATCAAGTTTAAATCGAGAAATCGTGACACCTCTAGTAACAATACATTAAATTTGTACTTTCGTTGTTGTCCAACTTTAATAATCTCAAGCAGGGGTGCCCAACTCCAGTCCTGGAGGACCAGAATCCAACACAGTTTGCAGATTTCCCTGCTCAAACACATCTTAATCCGCTAATTATTAGGTTTACCAGGTATGTTTGAGCAGGGAAATCGGCAAACTGTTGGATTCTGGCCCTCCAGGACTGGAATTGGGCGCCCCTGATCTATAGCTTTGCATGAAAACCCACCTAGGACAGTACAATGACTGCAGCAGTTTTTAACATAGCAACCCTCACGCTAACGACAATTTTCGCAACAGGTCGAGTCTGGGACACTTTTGGTCGAGTAATTGCTGGGCTGGATACACCAAATGATATGTGCTGCTTGTATGGAGAACCTGTTTGAGGCAGTACAACGAGTGAAAGAAAAACAAATGCTGAGTGCACAAAATGAGCCCAGCCGGTGGGGCGGGTTCAACTCGCCAGTGGCATCTTGTCTGGCACATGAATGGTGCAAGGCACAACCGGCTGCAGACAGCGGGTTCCGTTTCAGGGTTGGGCCTGGCATCTCGCTCATGGTTTTTCCTCATGGCATTAATGCCAGAGCCCCTACCAGAAGCTGGCATCCCAGAAACCTGCAGGATCTAGGTCAGGATCGAAGATCATTAGGAAAGCTCACTAAACTTAAAAACGGTAAGGCAACAAAACACAGGGCTCGTAAGACGCATCATTTGGCCATGTCTGCCTTGTCATGTCTTTAAGGAGCTATGGGGCTACGGCAACGATAAGTAACCCTGCAGTTATAGGCCTCATTTCCAAGCAGTCTTCGGGGATGCATTTTCTGCACCCATTGTGTTGTCTGACTCAGGCACTGTAGTAGGAGGCAATGACACAGGCAGTAATTGCATGGCTTGAGAACGTGAGGGATGTGATGGTTTCCCAGAGCTAAATGGCGGCTTTCTATCAGAGTGCTCAGCTATAGCAGGGGTGGCATCAGCTTGATGGTTTTGAGCTGAGAGCGCACTAAATGTGCTCAGGTCAGCTTCCCCGTATCTACAGCCCGGTCATGTCCAATTTACAAGCAGTCCAAGGTCTATACCTTGAGGCACCACATCTCTTCAAAGGAGAGGCTATGAAGAACCAGTAGATGGACAACTGAACTACAGCTGCATTTGAAAACAGAATCTCATATCTGGATGGCAAAATACCACAAAAGAGCCACACTCAAAATAACTAATGCTAAATATGACTTCACAAGGTCATTCTGTTAGTAAGTGCTACTGGCCTTATCTGGATATCATAATGAAAGTGAATGTTATCACTGTCCCTTTATACAAAACCATACTCACCAGTGTAATCAAACAAAGACTTATTTGCACTCCTACTACATTCATTTGCCGTCTTTGTACCATTTTGTTGGGTCATTATGAATCTTAAAAGCGGCAATATGATATCTGAACTGCACAAGAGTGGGCAAATTATCGGGATAAACATGCTTGGTCTGCCTAAAAACACGCATACATACGAACAAAACCAATATCGACAACACAGATGTCAGTCCTACTCTGGCATTCTGCTTCCCATGAGTGTTTGTCCCAGTCCATCAGTATAATGGCTTAAGCATGACCCTGAAATCAACTGGCTGTCATTAACATACAATGACAAGTCAGTAGCTCAGTATTTTCCTACAGAAATGCAGTAGTGCCCACACAGATGTCAGACCATAGCACAATTTTGGCAAATATATATAATAAACACCCAGAAACAGCCTATAAATACAGGCATAACAGGCAAATGTAAATAAAATAGGTTAAATGTGAACCAGGTAATGAATATTGATGTTCCATTAGGACCCCCAGGAGTAGGCCAAGGAGCCAGATCACCCAGGATCGAGCAGTGACGTCCCCTGTACCTTCTTTTAGGGTCCATTTGATGGAGCCCGAGCTCTTGCTGACGGCGTGCAGGTTCCCTTCCAGTGTAGACACAAACAGGAGGTTCTCCGACAGGGACACGGTGCTCGCCCAGCACGGAACCTGCAAGGCAAACACACAGACACACACATCGTAAGCTGCAGAACCAGCTCAGGAAGCTGCCCAATTGCTGCAGACAGACATGGAAAAGCAGGGAGAAACAGTACTGCTGCCGCGGTGACACAGCGCGTGTGCATCGGGACATGAAGAGCTAACTATAGTGCTTATTCGTGCAGCTAAAATACCTCTGATCAGCACACACAAAATTCATCCACACAAAAAAATTGGAAAAAGTGAATTATGTGTATAATAATCCTTCTGTGATGTTTTTAGTTTGATATTTTCTCTTGGGGTGAGGAGTTGTCTGAATTTCACATGTGGAAAGTACGCTGCACACCACCACTGCTGACCCTGGGAGCTCTTCCAGGTGCAACACCTGGAGTAACCCAAGGGGAACCCCTGTCACTTTCACAAGTGCACGTGCGCACACACAGACAAAGCACTGAATAGCATCCTGATTCTGCAGCAAGTTAAGGAAAGTAGTGCAAACATGTGAGTGCGCGGCAACACTGCTGATGTGCGAGGTGCCAGGACATCTTAACCAGGAGCCAGCTCAGCCAGGGTCACACAGGTTGTGAGCAAAAACAAGGATAAAAACAAAACAAAAAAAAGAAAATCAAAACAGGATCACCAGCTTCAAATGCATTACTGGTATATGCATGAGGCGCAAATGATTTAGAGCACCTTCTCTGATCTGTTTCTCTACAAGCGATGGAAACACAAATGGACCATAAATGCCCAGACTATCAGCTAAACCCATCTCATGAATCAAACAGCACTTTCCTTAACAGGAACGTGACAGAAGCACAAACTGTTTAGAACTGGGAACATTCTAAAACATGGACTTACTCCAGTTGTATGTGGACCCCAAAACACCTTTGTGTTTATAAGACTTTCAGTGGGGTTAAGGTTAAGACTCCGGCGGCTAATTCACATATGACAAAGACTCCTAATGCTCCATAAACCACTTTCACAATTTGAGCACGATGAATCTGGACACTCTCACCCTGGAATATGCCCATGCAATTATGGAAGAAAAAAAACCCAACGATAACCTGTCCGACAATCGCATTTTGCGTTCACTTTTGAATAACTTCACGAATAAAAACGCATATCGCTGAACTCTAGAAGACTTATACAATTGCGTCATAGAGGTTTTATTTGGTTTATTCTGTGTGTAAAACTTACGAACGGGCCGACTGAAAACGAGATAGATTTCTTGCGCTCTCGGCAGGCGCGCGCACTGCGCTTGGACAAAGCGGCGCTCCTGCGTAAAAGCGCAGTCATTGGCAAGCGGCTGCAGAGAAGTGATCGCTCTACTGTAGAATATTGATCGAGAACAGGGACAACACTGTATTTCAATGATGCCAGCCAAAAAGTATGCAGGCAATGCAGGAAAGAGGGCACAAGGACGGACACTTCATGGCAATGTGGATGCTGTGATGTGCCACTCTGTGGGTCAGCCTACAGGGATTGCTTCAACAAATGGCACACCGTTGAATCATCTCCATAACTTTTTTGAAACTTGAAAAGATTGAAAATCTAAAAATGAAGCCAAAAATTCGCTCATAAAAATTATTATATGAGCTTTGCATTGCTATATTCACATCAAATATATACATAGACAAGTAGCTCTATCTTTCCTGCAAATGACAATATAAAGCATGTATGTGTAGCACTTACTATTACAATGCTATAAGCAAATACAAAAATGGGGTGGAAAATGGCCCAAAATGGCTTAGGGCTGTAAAGGTTAAGTACTTGCTGATTTAAATTCAAACAGTGATGCTTTTGGCCAGGCAGTGTATTAAGCACCAGAACTCAAAGTCCCCCAGTCAGCCAGACTGCACGCTGTGCCAACATCCATGTTTTTAGCAAGGCCCTAATCCACGATATCCAAGCAAACAGCTAGCAGAAATGCTACTCTTGTTTGCCAAACTACGCTCCACTAATCTTATGCGTGCACACACCTGGCAATGGGGGGGGGGTCATTAGCAGACACCTGCAATTGTTCCCATCATACTGCAGGGTTGTGTGGAGGGCAGGACTTGGACATGGACTGGTGAAACACCCATCCCCCTTGCACAAGGCCACACAGACCAACTTTCTCGACTTTAGGCTTGATCCACACTCACATCTGCGATGTTGCGCAAAGCACCGGAATATGGCAAAAATGAATGCGGTCACTTGTGGGTCACGTCTGGGACAGGACCAACTAGATCCAAGCTGGGACATCACTCGGGAACGTGCGGCGATGTGTTTACAAGCACTTTGAAGAATTACAGAACATTAAAATATGTATACTGCGCTAGGAGACGCGATCTCAGCCCCTGGAATTACAGAGCCAGCCGTTGAAAAGAAAGCTGACTAGCTTCAAAATCACATTCACAGAATTACACTTTCAGTTCTGCAATAATAATAAAAAAAAAACAGCCCAGAAACTCAGACCTAGAGAAATTATAAAAAGATTTAGAGAACACATGTAGTACGTTCCCTTTTCAGGCGAACTTAAAAATTCACGTTTTTCAAGTGAGGGTTCATGCAAGGCGTGACAAAATTGACAGACTGCAAAAACAGCAGCGGCCAAGTTTCTAGAGAACCACGCAAAGATTACTGATCAAACATATGGTGTTCCTCTGGTACCGGGGTCTGTTCTCTTACAGTACCGAAACTCAGCTGCAGAAACGACCCAGCCTACAGAAACCTAAGTGAAACCAGTCAAGGCTATATTACATTCAGCCACCCAATACCAGGCTTCTAAATGGGATACCGACATTTACCCACACGCTCAACATCACCACCATCATTTCACAACAAAAACTTGAAATGCTGAAAGAAAACACTATCAACTGCATACAAAATTTGATCAATTTCAATAGATAATACTGCTAGTAATCCATATTACTAACAATGCTTTTAACTTCGGTATTCAAATCTAACGCCTACTGTATATGTCCACAGAACAAAGTTTAAGTTTGCAGAGCATTTAAGAAATTACAGCTTGAAAATAGATCGCAACCACTACCTTCCTTTAGATACCACAGATTAAAAAAAAGCAGGATGTTTTTTGAGATGCACTTTATAGTCGACAATTTCCCAAGAAAGCCTACCTCACACCTTTCAGAGAAACGCTGAATAATCCTGTGGCACCCATAATCGATTCAGGCTTGTATTACTCCATCAGAAGACAAAGACCAGACATATTGGGAGCATCCCAGGTAACGAGATGCAAAAGGACAAACCATGGGAGCTGAAGCCTGCACTTTAATCAGGCTCACAAAACACACCTGTTCATATCTTGTGCACAGCAGTGTTTGGTCTGCACAAGGGCTGAAAGCGAGGTGATGCTGTATAGCTAACAGCCTGGTCCATCTTTAGGGGCTGAATTGGAATTAGGAAGCTGACCTCACACACTGGACTGCTGCGCTCTCCCTCCCTACCTGACGGTAGGTTGCATGTGTTCGCTGCCTGCAAGCCTTATCTCTTGCATGCCTGCAGTGACTGCGGTTGAGTCTTGGCCACAAACTATCAACTATAGAATCGGCAGAAAAGTCAAACTTAGCATTATTTTTTTTTTGCTGAAGCAGAAATGTATCAGAGACAGCATAAAGTATGAGTTAGGGGTACACCCTGGTCAGGATGCCCGTGGAAAGCCAAACGCACTATGAGCGATTTAGATATACCCAAAATCATGGCACAGGAAACCCATAGAGCAGGCAAACTTTAAAGGGGGATCTGAACCCTCACCTTGGGAGGTATCAGGCACACTCAAACATAAAGACAAACGTTTGAATTAAAGACACACATGCTGATATGCAGAGCATTAGTTACTTCTGCTACTAAATGGTTGGGGATTGGGGTCAGAAGTGTGCAAGGTCCTCAACACTGAAAGAAAATACAGCACTTCTTAATCTTCTAAATGCCTGACCACCGAAAACATTAATTTTGACCTTCTTGTCCCATTACAAAAAGCCGCAACACAAAAACAGAATAACTAACTAATGCCCTAACTTTCCCTGACGGATTATTACAGCCATTCGCGTGGGCTGGCAGCATGGCTAAAGCCGAAGGGCGAACACCATCCTCACGCTGTTTGTTTTTCCTCCCCGGGGTCAGAGCGCCCTTACCCCGCTGACACTCTAGCGTCCTGCACCTTGCCCCCATCGCCGATAATTACAGATCCGGCATGCCCCGGGTCAGCATTACACACGCGTGGGGGGCAGCCGGGGCCGCGGCGCTGTGGCTGAAGCCCTTGCGGATACGGATCCCCGCATCGCCACAAACACGGCTCCCGATGCCATCTACCCGCGCCTGCAGACAGCCGGCTCACCCGCACCGGGGCTTCTCAGTAACGAAGCGGCATAAGGGCTCAGCCACAAATAGAAATTACTCTGTTTTTTGCAAGTACGGGTTGCGAACACACTTCTGCCCACATGTCAGACGTGCAAAGACGGCACGCCGAGGCGCGATAGTGCCACCGCTGCCCCCACGCAAGGAAACATAAGACGAGGCCGTTTATAAAGCCCCCGCACGACCATAAAACGGCGGCCGCCGGCCGGCCGAGCGGCTCCCCTACCCGCCGGCTCGCTTCCATTCGGGCGGCGGGCGGAACGGCGTTACACGCTCCTTATCACTAAAGCCCCGGTTCGGTGTTCGTTAGGTCGGTAGCGCCGGTTACGGTACCCACCCCCCCGGAAGAACAGCAGCGCGGACCGGCGCAGCCCTTACCGTCAGCGGCGGGCTCAGCAACGGGAGAAGGCACCAGGCAAGGGCCCAGCTGGGGAGCCTCCGGGCCATCTCCGGCGAGCGGACGGCGCGGACAGCGCGGCGGCTCAGCGGCCCATAGGCCGCCGCGTGAGATGGCGGAAAGGAGGGGCGCTCACGGGCTCCGCGAAGGCTGCGGAATGACGGGCAGAGACGCTGGAGACGGCACGCCGGGCGCCGCGAGCTCCTCCATTAGTCTCCGCGCTGCTCCTTCCTGTGTGTCCAAGACGCATGTGCGAGGCCGCCGGTGACGTCACGCCGGCCAGCGGACACGCCGACAAGAAAAAAAAATTAAAGGCAAATTGATAGCTGGAGTTCTGTTTTCGGCTAGATCCGTTTTCTCGCTCAGTTTTCATAGAGTTCTTTGAGGCAGTTATCAGAGATCAGTAGCGGGAGGCTAATGTCTTTTGTGAATTCTCAGTGTTTTCCCACACAGATTTCCTATATTTTAGTTGTTTGTTTCAAAATTATTGTTGACAATACCCCCTTGGGAGTTTCTGAACTAATTCGTCTGAAATTGAACTCATCAGAAAGTATTTAAATTACTGCATCCACTAAGCAAGAAGCGAGGCAAAGTGAAGATGCAATTTGGAAAGTGAAGTTAGAACAACATTCTTCTAATAATATTTGTTGGCTCAACGGGGTTGAGTGAAATGGCAGAACCTACATCCCTGACCAGAATAAGCTATTAGAACAGGCTTGGGCAATCATTTTCCTTGGAGGGCCAAATTTGAGTTTCATCAAGTCTGCAGAGGGCATTTTTGATGATAATTTTATATCCCATGAAAACTGCAATAATAGGCATGGAAGATTGCACTGTAAATTTATTATTAATTCAAAGAAAGATTTTTGGGTAAAAACCAATTCATCTTCATTTGCTTGAATACAAAACTTTACCCATTTTTTCCACTTTACTGACTGCGTGAGCTAGTAAAAACAGCCCCGCGGGCCGGATATTACCCAGCTGTTGCCCAGGTCTGGGTTAGAAGATGGATTAAATGGCATGTCACATGACCACTTTGAATGTTCCACAGTCATAACCCAGGTGTCCAAACATCTAAAGACAGCAAAATCGTTTTGAACAGATGGAGTCTGTAATAGGGACTAAAGCTACTGTATTAATTCGCGAAAGACATTGTTTTTCTTCTTAATGGGATTGGTGTAAAAACAGCCCACCCTTCTAAGTAAACAAGACAAAGAGCAGTCAAATATCCACTCAAAGTTTCAGACAAAGCATCCTATTTAAGCTATTTACTTATTCACAGTTATTTTATCAGGACAACTTCTAAATCCACTTTTCCATTTACAGGTAACTGTGTATTCTAGACCCACCCGAATGCTCCTGTGTTTTTGTGTGAACAGGGGAAGAACCAGTAACCAGAGCAAGACCAAATCAGACAGTCCCTCAGGACTTTAGACGCTGATACAGGTTTCTGAGAGGGAAATAATGATTGGTGCTGGCCAGGGCCGGACCGAGCCTTTATGGGGCCCTAAGCAGAATTTGATTCCCCCCCTACCACCTAAATCAAGATATCTTGACATTTCAAGCACTCATGGGGGCCCCCTGGTGGCGTGGGGGCCCCAAGCGGCCGCTCAGTTCGCTTATGCCTTGGGCCGGCTCTGGCGATGGCATGGAATGGAAGTGGATGTGGTACCGCGAAGGTGGGCTGCATGTCTAGTAAAAGACACTATCTGTGGAAGCCCTTCAGATAACTCCGTCTTTAGTGGCACTGTGGTTAGTGCAGTCGCCGCACACCTCTGCAGACCAGCGTTTGGTTCCCAGCCCCGGCTCATTGTCTTTGGAGATTGCACTGTTCCCTGCGCCACAGTCCAAAAACACTTTAAGGCGAATGTCATATGCACCCTATGATGGATTGGCGCCTTCTCCCAGGTTATTCCCTGCCTTGTGGCCATTATGTCTCCAGGTGTGTATGCTAAATTCCCCTTCATTGCATGACTTAACATTAGTAACCAAATTGGAAAAATCCATTTCTACCCATGGCATAAGACGACAGCTTAGACTGCTGTCTGGGGCTTGCTCTGTGTATGTGTGTGTGCACTGTTGCATGCCCCCTCCTCGCGGTAACCCTGTATTGCATATGTGGCTTTGGAAAATGGATTGTGATCATGGTGTCACCCAGTCACATGTTGTTCAGCCTTGACACTGCTGCTTCATCAAGGGAGAAGGTGATGTTGAGCGACTTGAAAATCCTGAGCAGTTTCTTACGTTGCTTAACATGCATTCATGAACATCATGTAGCTGTATTTGGACCCTCAAGTTCTCTCACTTATTTTATTGGCAGTGTTCATTTAACCAAACATTTCCCAAACAGATCCTATCCACCCCGACATATATGGCTGATGCAACACTTTTGTGATCACTTTTCTTTTTTTTTTTTGGTTTATCAGGAGCTGTAGCATACTAGTGAAAACAGGAGCATGTAAAAGGGAGATCTTTGTGGTTTACTCCCAATTCTATATAGCCAAACAGCAAAGGCTACTTTTGCATATGCAAATTTCTACCATAGAGGCTAAAGAACTGGACTAAGGTTGTGCCCTTGAGCAAAGCCCTTAACCACAATCTCTCCCCATGGACTGGGGCCCCCTGCTTTCGCAATTATACATTCCTCTGGTTAAAGGAGTCCACGAAATAATTGCCCCAATAAAGAATCTAGTTATAAATGTGGGTGAAACTGAATTCTCAGGAAGGTAATAATTTCCATTAAAACACACGTTTTACGGCTGGACAGATATTGATCAACAGTATTTTTGGGGTCTGTTCTTGTCGTCATTTACTTGTATTTAGTTTTAATGTACTCCTGTGAAGATGATAGAATACTGGTTGATAAATACACAAGGTAAGCCCATAGAAGGGACGAAGGAGAAACTTTATTTAAAACGGTAAGCCTACATCCTAGTGATAACTCTGATCCGTGATAAGACGTGTCACTCGGCACATTAGACAATACACTGGTGCGTCTCATCCTGGCTGAAAGGAGAAAATAAATATTATTGCACACCCGAAAATGGCATTTTTTAAACTTACATGTAGCCTTCATAAAACAATGACTATTGGTTCAGGAAAGGACGTGAATAGGAATGTTCTTCACCGTATCACAAATAAATTAATGGCAAAATGAAAAGCAATTTTCTGTTAACAACATAACCTGACAATCAAAGAATTTTTTTGGGGGGGGAGGGGGGGCACAAAATGGCAAGGCCAATAGGGTTCTCATATTCAAAAGAAGCACCAAATCAACAAATAACATTTGTAACACTACTTCAGGCATATTTTCAACATAATGAAAATATAAATTAGGAGGCAAATGAACAGTCTTATGACACACAAACACACACATACACACACAGCAGCCAACCAGAAATTTCATCAGTCTGATTCCCCAACACAATCTTAACCTATCCCAGGTCTTGCTTTATGGTATAGTGATTTCCTGACACACACCCAAGAACCCAGTTCTAAAATAAAAAAAAACCCTACAATGAATAGCAGGTTTCAATTTGGAAATAAGCTTTAATTATCCAGATACGATCCAAAAATCATATTATCATATCAAATAATTGATTAAATAATTGTAAATAAATACAAAATAATTTGATACAAAAAAACAATCAAACTTAACTCTGCGCTATAAGACAACCCCATGAATGCATTTGGCCCGATCAACCTGTTCTGAAATCAGGAAACCAAGAGGTGTCAAAATCACAAGCATGGACATTTTAAGGGGCAAGAAATATTAGGTGTCTGCCCCTCTGTAGGATTCCCCTAAACCCTCCACCACACATACACAGTGCATCTGTGCCAAGACACACAGCAACTCAGATCTCGTTTGCCCACGATCTGCCGACAGAAAAAGGGACGGTGCGTAATTTATGTACCAAGTTTGGCAAAACAATCACTTTCAAATAAGCCACTCTTGTATAAAAATAAATACACTTCAAAGTATAACCAGTTCAGAAAAGTGTGCAAGAAAATGACAGCATTAGTGTTAATGAGATTATTTACCTAAATCAATCTTATCTAAATCAGCTTGCACTCTCACAGTGAGACATTGTGGTTTGTGTTGAAGGGCATACTGCCTGTATTTAATCTCTTTTTTGAAAGAGATGCTCTGCAATTACCTGAATGGTTCTGCTAATGATATTCAAATAAAAATGGCTACCAGGAGTTCTTCATGGCTATTTTAAAGTCATTAGGTGATGGCGATTAAGTCCTTCATCACGACAGGTTCAGAGAAACGAGGTTGCACTTGGCATGTCTAGTGCTCCTTTGTGCACCTAAACAAAGTAGTGAACATAGAAAACAAGGAAGCCAAAAATAATAATAATAAAAAAAAGCTAAATGTAGTCTGAGCCTCTCATTGAGTAGGTTGTTGCTTGAAGATCCGGTCTGCTAGCTTCAGTAACTTACACTGTTAACACAGAACTGCATTCGGACACAGAACAATGTCAATTGCTCACCAATAGTCATACATTCATTAAAAAGTGTTAGGCCACTACATTCATCTTTGACATACACGTAGCACTGCGGTCGCTCCCCAAGGTGTCAGTTGTCTTTGCACCCCCCCGAACCAAACTGCCAAGGATACTCGCCCTCCCCCATAAGGTCGACTGTCAGAGTTCCGCTGAGGGGGATTTCGATGGCAAGGCCAGCTGTTAGGCTGCCGTTGATCAGGGACACCGGAACCGCTGACTCGCCCACCAACTGAGGGAGATGTCTCAGGGGCAGGGTGGAAGAGGGGTGCAAGGGCGTGGCTAAAGACCCCCTATCTACGCCAGCGACTCCAAGCAGCTCTCCTTCCTCATAACATTAAGTGCTGAAAGCCCCCGCAGGTCACACGTGGGCCGACTGGCTCCGGGCTGGCGGCCCGGCGTGTGCCGTTACGCCTACATGTCACAGTTACAGGCCCGGACCTCACTCCGCCCAGCATGACGGGAAAGGCTCTCCGCCCAAAGCCAATGATCAAGCCGGCACGCTTTCGTCTTCTGATTTCCTCTTTTCTCCTTCCTTACAGAATAAACACTGATCGCCGCTTTGTGTCCCACACCTTACTTCGGCACATAAGGAGATGGGTGAATGCATTACTGAGGTGCTCCAAAGGACTATATCTTATCAACCCCCTTCCTAAGAAATGAAGTCACAGTTATAACTATGTGTCAGAGTCTTTTCTTCATGTGTCGAGACGAACAGCAAGCAGCAGGTTTGTTTGTACGCTTCACGGTTGGGCCGGCTTGACCTGGCTTCTTCGGACGAAGGGCGACAGGGGACTGAGAGGTCAAAGTGTCCTCCCGTTCTGACAGAGGGGGACCCCCACCTCCTGGAATGTGGCACAGGTGGTTTTGGGCATGACGCTCGGGGGTGTAGGCGAAGTTCTCCCACCTTGCCCCTCCGTGGCCTAATACTGTAAACAGCCACACTTCACATGTCACCGACGGGCAGCGGCGCTGTTGCCGTGGAGTCCGGGTCCTTGGCTACATCCGGGTCCTTGGCTACATCCGGGTCCTTGGCTACATCCGGGTCCTTGGCTACATCCGTCTCCCCAGCGTCAGGGCTGGTGCCGGAGCGGGGGTCCATGGCGGAGTGCATGATGTGGAGCCACACGTCGTCCATATTTGGCATGACAAAGATTTTCTAAACAAGGATAGAAAAACAAAAATGTTTTAAACCATTTGCTTAGTTGATGCTTTTGACCAATGAACTAACTTAACTGGTGACAACTGCCTATTAATGGAGTTTAATAATGGGAGGTAATTAAGGTTAAGCACCTGGTTTAGGGGTATAAAAACAATCAACATTCTGGAATGTGAACTGTTCTTGTTCAGAGACCAAGACCATTAAACGCACCTATTTAACACGGCAAAAGTGCATTATTGCAAAATGTGTAACCTCAAAGGGCAAATAAATGGGGTGACGTCGGGTCAGGAGAGCTTAGCATAGGGTCGCACTTCTCAAAGTGCTTTGGGACCCTCAGACGGTCCATGTTTCGGCTCCCTCCCAGCTCCAAAGCAAAAGCACAGACCCCCGTGTCCGTGAGGACAGGCTGAGAAACACTGGCTGGCTTTGGGTGACCAAAAGTACCGGAGAGAAGCCAGTGCCAGAGGGCATGGTTCTGAATGAAAGCTGGTAATTACAGAGCAGAATGGAAAGTCACAGCCATGCAAGGTCATTCTGAAGCCCTGAGCTGAAGTGTAGACATAAATGAGCCAGTGTGCCTGTTCATCGCAATGAGGGAGAGACACTGCTCAATCCCCAGCCTGTGCATTTGTGACACAATAAGCCTGCAGACCTGACACTGGAATCTTTTCTATTCAGTGTTGGTTACAGCCAGCCTACAGTATCAGTATATTTCAGACTTACAATAGTATCTGGGTCATGAGTTGGCAGTCTACAGTAGAACAGATTTATAATCTGATGGCACACTAGTATTATATTCCAACAATGGTTCCAACACAGCAGGAGCATTAAAAGTATGGAAAAATGAGGAAAGCTGTTTGCAAAGTTTGCAAAATTAGGCATGCTTGACTTGGACAAGGAAAGGTAAGCAGTCTGACATCTGGCCTAATAAGGGCCTCGGTTATATGGTTACGGGAAACAGGATTTTTCCCTTGTTGCATTTGGAGATTTAAACTCCACAACACAGCTTCATGAATTCAGGAGAATTAGCAGACTGCTGATGGTCACATCGGGGGGTGGCGGGGGAGGGCTCGTCTCACACCTGGAACTCCTGGTCCAGTTTCCTTTCAATCCAATCCGTTACGTGCGCGAGGGTCACCTCCCTTTCCCCCAGTTTAGGCCGGGCTTTCAGCTCCAGGTGAGGTGGACTCCTGAAGCCGTACCTGCCAAACAGAGGGAGCTTCCAGAATGAGCCAAGACATTTGCTCCGGTAGAAAAACGGCCCGGAGTCCGGTTCCTTCATACCGTACGTTGTCATTACTACTTGTGACCAATAGATGGCAGAAGTGAAACACATAAAGTGTAATGCGGTGATGCAAAAACGTTAACAGGAATACGCCTGTTACGTTGCTCAATTTCATATATATATATATATATATATAATTATTATTACAAGTATTAAATAATGGCAGTGGCTGTGTTACCATTCAGTTATCATAGGCAGCAGAAATCACATTTTGTTACTGTAATTTTGTTCTATACAGCAACAAAATCAGTTCTCCATTTCTCATCATATCTGGAGTTCATTTGCAGGCTGCATGTATAGCCCACAGGGGCTCAGGCTGTGCCTTTGAAAGTCACCCTAATTGCAGTTTCATACATAATTAGTATTTCTTTATAATACTTTCATATTGTAAAATATACTCCCTGTATTACTATGCAGCATTGCATTTCATGCATATACAGCATTAAATGTCTGAATCTGCAATTGGCACATTAATGCCCACTAAAAATAAACCGTAAGGGTGTTAATGTGGAAAAATCAACACGCGTAGCTGGAACAGCTCATCAAAGAGAAAGGAACTTTCTACATGGCACATATTCACATATCCGAAATAAAAGAACACTTAATAATAAAAAGAAAAGTTTAAATCTTCACAAAAGTCGGATCTTCGAGGGACACTTTGTTAATTGTCTGACACTATTCCAGACCGGGTAACGCTCACTTGCAGTGGCCAGGCTAAGCAAACAGGCACGCCGTTGTGTTAAATGCCTGAGCACACGTAGGGTTAGTGCCACAAGATATGGTGACGAGAACCTCGTTTGCCGAAGCTTATCGCTCTCATCTTGACTAAGCAACAGCGGCCCGAAGTGGAACGTACCATATCCTGTCTGTTGGGGGTGGGGGAATGTTGACAGCCAGTGTCCCACGGCACTCTTGCACCTCGACAGTCAACAGGAGCGGCGTGTTAGACACCTCCTCCATCTTCTTCTTTATGAACTCGGTCTCTGTGGCCTTCTGGAAGTACTTGGACTTTGTGATCTTGTCCACAAAGCGCATGATCTTGCTGGGTTTGTGTCCCCCGACATATCTGTGGAGTTGGACAGAGCTGTCAGCGCTTATCAGATTGGTAGGACTCCTGGAGGCCATCCATATTCCAGCACAGTACTTTACAGTACTGCCAATATGCAATTATTTGCTTGGTCAACCTCATAGACAGTTATTTCCTGCATAACTTCCACAAAATGTTTTCCTTCAGTCTGGTGAGATGGATGGACCAACAGCCCATGGAGAACAGTTCTGGATTGTAATATTGGTACCAGAGCATGTGAGCGGAGCGGAGCGGGTGGAATTTGGTCAGAGCGCGGAGCAGTTTTTTTTATTAAGGCTGGAGCGGTCACTCTGTCTCGCTTCAATTTTGCTCCGATACCGCTCATACGACGAGTCGGAGGGCTGCCGAAATCTACCCAGAATTCATCTGTACAATTATCAAGACTGTTAAAAATTGACCAAGATGGAGTTTGCGAAATATTTCACAAAGGTTTAAGGTGACAGGTGTTTGGCATGCAGATTATTCCTCCCCTTTTAAAATTGGAGCGAGCCATAGGCGTCGCTAGGCCGTTTTTATTGGGGCATGTCCTTGAGTGACAGTCAGTCTCACCAATCGTACCATTTTTGTTAGAATAAATACATTTTGGATTCAATTCATATATTTCCAATCTTATCTTTGGATTAATGTATAGCACAGTTCAGATTTCAATGTATGGTTGTGCTCAATTACAGTTTTTTATACACATATAGTGAATACTGAACTGAGTAAAAAAATAAAAACTGCGAATCAAATCACAATATCTGTCACTCCGTTCACATGCTCTGATTGGTACTAGTTGTGGCTGAGGGAAGGTTAGTGTATTCTTTAGTGAGGTTACATTGTGCAGGCCACGCTGCCAGTCTCTCACCCTTCAGCCCCTGGCGGCGGGTTCTTGTCCGGGGGAATTTCTGGGGGGTCCTCCTCGTCAGACGACCCGGCGCTGGACGACTCCTCATCGCTGTCAGCTAGACAGTATGTCCGCGGCCTGTGCCTGAGACGACAGACATGCACACGGACAAACAGACAGACAGACA
>JAODKM010000088.1:8839938-8850046 GCA_026780845.1 Petrocephalus sullivani
ACAGACAGACAGACACATGAGAATTATAGGGGATAGGATGTTCCTGTAATTCAGTGTTTCCCAATCTGGATCCTCTGGGTCCCACAGACGGTCCACGTTTTCGCAAAAAGATGGACTGTCTGGCAGGGAGCGAAAGCATGGACCGACTTTGGGTCCCCGAAGACTGGAGTGGGAAACACTGCTGTAGTTCATGAATAAAACAAACTTGGTGTTTTGCTTCAAAACAGACTTGAGAACAGGCTTGGGTTTACAGATGAAAGCATTTCTTAGCATCTGGCCTAGTTATGGTCAAGGAGAGCTTTCCGTCACACCTCATGCTATAGACATACACCATCACAGCAAGGCAGGCTATGGTCAGTTCAATGTAAGTATACGGCACCCAGCCACTCAAACACGCACCTTTTGATCAGGCATTAGAGGATGCCACCTCCTCTTTTTTGGGGTCCTGAAAGAGCAGACACTGCTAGTGTTGGCTAATGAGCTGACATTGTTCCCCAGCCAATGGTTACTCAGAGGCCCCCATGCTGCTGTATAGGTTAGATCTCTAGATCCCTGAGCATTCCGCCATTAGTGAACATGCTTGCCCATAAAATGCCAGAAATAAAACAAAACTGTATATTGTCTTTGCGGAGAGGGAAACCCAACATTCAAAATTAACATCAAACTCCTCTCTCTTATATAAAATAGTTCCCTTCGCCTCACCAACTGTGCCTCAGTAACGGAGCCACTGACTTTACTGACAATGTTGAAAATGTTTCCCGCCGGAGGGTAACGAGCTGGCATGGACTTTTGAATGTGCCCGTCTACTCAGAAACCCTTCTATGCCCAGGACCCTGGTGATTCCTCCTCCTCAAACCCTCTTGTTCCCCATCGTTTGAGGTGCGATCCGCTCCAATTTCAGCAGGGCAAAGCACTTGAGTAAAGCCCAGCTTGATGTCCAGGTAAACAAAAGCCCTTCTGAGCTCACAAAACGTGCAAGCAGTTCAGCCCTCCCCATTCAGAAATGTATTAAGGGCCAGGAGTCAAACTGTTTCTTCTCAGTCAGCATTGTAGGGTTTATATAAAAAGTAAAAAAAACAAGTTTCAATCAAGTTTCATAAACAGGCCTCCAGACAATCCCAACTCACCAGGTGTAGAAAATATCCACAGACGAGTGCGTCCAGAGACAAGAATTAATGCAGTGGGGGAGGGACAAATGTACAGAGACACGTTAATGTGTAACAGCAAATTGGTGACCTCCGGGCCAATCACAGCAATCAGTTCACTATTTAGCATGCACCCAACAGTTTCTGTGCTGTGACATTCTGAAAATGTCACTTGGGGGGAAAAAATGAAGAAACAAAACAAAAATCCCCTCTGTTCTTCACATCATCTAGTTTAATCTTTTTTGGGGCAAAAGAACAATGAAAAAACCAACAAGAAAGGTACTTCTCCCTCCAGAAAATTATGCAATCAAAACAAGACTAAATGGAAAAGTGGGTAATAATAGCTGCTAAAACTGAAAAACACACTGTAATGTGTAGAATGGTTATGGTAACTGGGCTAAAACCAGCAGTTTAGTGACTCTTATTATGGTCCTTACCCATCCTTGCCCGACTCGCCGGGGCGTACTGCGTCTCCCTCCTTCCCCAGGCGCACCAAGTTCATCTTGGTCTCGAGCGTCATCAGGAAAGACCCGTTGTAGGAGATCTCCAGGTCAAACCACAGGCCTGTGCGTGGCGACACGGAGCAGCGTCAGGACATGGATATTTAAAGAGCCAATGTTCCCCGCCGCCCTGCCCAGGGCACCTCACTTTGCTGCAGGAGCAGCTCTCATTTCATGGACGAATAAATGAATATAAACATGAGCCGCCACGAGCCCCCGGCTCCATTTTTAACTGCTCTCGTTTTTCGGAGGGGGAGCCTTAGAGAGGAAGTGCAGTGAGCGTGGCCTGAGAGCTTTAAGCTCGGTGTCTGCGGGCACCCTCCTCCTTCCCATTACCCCATTCATCGTGGCTCCTGTTCTCCTGTCCCTCCCCTAGTCCACCCCCCCCAAACTCTTGCCACTCTGTGCGGCTCTTTCCTGCGAGCAAATGGCCTGAGCTGGACTGAGCCCATGCCTGCTTCCAGAACCCGTTTATTCTCATCTCAGATGAGTACCTGGGCCAGGGGGTCTCCTCCTTAGTGCATTTAGCAAAAAGAGAGAAACCCCTCCACTCAGAATGCTCTTTCCCCAGTTATAAAGGAGGACACTATTCTACATTACTGACATTCTAACGCTGGCACTATCTGGGTCACTTTCCACAAACATGTCTGCCAGGCTCTTCCTCTGCTTGAAATGCCAAGACATTCATATCCTCTGGGACATTAAACCAGGGTCTCTTTTTACATCCATGCCATCTTTCCTTCGAATTATAGCCCATCTCCACAGGACACCTGAGAGGGCATCTACAATATACACACAGTGTACTGGGGAAGAGGCCAAATATCTGCGAGAGAAAGACTGTAGATGGAATACTGACGTTTACATGAACAAGAAGCAGGAGAAAGTAAAAATTAACATTAAAAAAACATTAAAATGCACATTCTTAGACTTTGGATTATAACCTATAACACTTAAGGCTTAGTGTTATAATCTCTGGACAAGCTTACTTTCTGAATGAAGTAATACCACCCATCAGCCACTAGGGGACACTATAGATTTTTGTGTTTCTTTCCCAGTACACAAATATCTCCTGACGAAAAAAAAGCTTCCACCTTGACCCATGTAACACAGCCGTAAAAGACGAGGGCTGTCTCGCTGTTGAATAATGCCCTGCGATTCACTCGTCTCCAGTGCCATCTTAATTAACCCCTTTCCAGGCTTTGGAAGGAGACTACGACCTTAACCTGTCCGAGGAGCCAGAAAATCGAGTTCCTGCTTGGTATCACCGGCAGGTGTGTGCAGTCAGGTTGATGAACATGGCGGGCCAGTGTGCGGATATGGAGTTATAAGCTTGCCGGGCCATGTGCTGACTGGATAGAGGCACACCGTTGAGAAGATGCAATCATTCCATCCAGGCATCAGATGACAAACAATGCTGGAAGGGCGGAGAGGGTAGAAACTTTATATCTAAGATTGGGGGGCTGGGCGGATTAAGGGGTGCAGATGACCCCCTCGATTATGTTCCCAGAGCCAGGACTGGCAGGAGTGCACCACAGGCCCACCCCACACACCATGACGGCAGTAGACTATCTCCCTAATTGAAGCGAGCTTGCTGGCTGCGTAGTGGGAAGACGGTAGGTCTGTGCAGCCGGTGGGAAGGTGCTTGCCCGGCATTACCCATGACTCAGGTTTCAGTCAATGGCCTCAAGGCTTATTGATCTACAGAACTCGGCAGGCTTCCTCCAGAGCAGGAAGAGAGCAGCCTTGCAGTGAGCCTAAATAGAGAAGCTTTAACATTAGTAATAATTTTCTGCGGCTAACGGTTTGCTGCTTAAAATTATGTACGTGGGAAAAGTTGGGCTTTTTTACTTTTTGTTCAGTTTTGACCTGAAAATTTGGATAACATTATAAAAAAAAAATGTGGCAATCATATTCATGTATTCATCTAAAGCCCAAATTTCCAGGAAGTTACTACCTTGGCCTAAAAGCCACAAGCTGCTTAGCTGTTAGCGAACTGCAGCTAATGCTAATCTAGGAGTGCACGACTCTGGGTACAACAGGTGACCGCTGCTAATTGCCTTACTGAGACCATTATCTGGAAAGTAAATCAATTAACCCAGTACTGCAGGCATTAATGGGGTGCTAATTAAAATGTACTGTGAAACCTGCAGGAGCCTCTCCATCCTGAACCTGGGCTGCGGGCTTCATCTTTAATCCTCAAGTCATTAATTATTTATGGAGACATTTACGGGTGTAAGACAAACCCAAAGGGGACCCTGCAGGGCTTGGGATGAGGATCCCAGTCCTATATTAAGAAATAATACTCTTCTTGAAGCATCGATGAAAGGGAACAGCTGGCGAGACTCCATACGCTCATCCTTGCGACGGGCTTGGAGCTATTTAGGGAGATATCGTTTCACTTACTGGTGGCCATATTGCCAAGATCGACCAAATCAGCATCCTTCATTACGCATTAAGCGATACTCGCAGTGCATCATTGGTGCCTAGGAGCTAGGAGAGTGGACTCATATCTCCCCTGCCGATCGGTGTGAAATGTGGGATGACACGGGAACCGGAGGCTGGGCGTGACCCAGTAGCTGTGCCGGTGCCAGATAGCCTTAAAGAGTGTCATGGCAGCGCCATTTGCCGCTCGTTCACCCCTCTTCCCCGCATCTTTGGCTCTGTATCAAGCAGATTTTTCAAATGCTTGTTAAATCACACGCCGTCACTGCTGGGAAAGGGCCCGGCGAGTTTGCCGTACACAACACGTCACAGAAGACACATCCATGGGGGTGGTAGTGGCTGGATTATACTAAAAAGGGAGTCAATATTCCAATGTGAACAACCTCTCCCCCAATTATCATCGCCATGGGAAGAGCCTCACATGGGCTGGGCTGGACAGCAGGAAAGATTCTCAGCAAGATCTTGGCCTGTCTGCTTCCTGCCAGAAAGCGTATCACAACCGAATCCTTTCAGCAAAACGCACGATACCGCTCTCTAGCTCTCTGCTGCCTGTTTGTTTGTTTGTCTTTTGAAAGGAAGACATGGCTCTTTTTTTCATGCTGCCTCTGTGTGGTATAGAGTCCCTGTACGTCAGACAGGACGTGGGGTCCTCTGCCTCCAGGCTAAGCGTTCAGCCTGTAGCAAGGTGTCTGAACAGGGCCCTTCAGCGGGGCTCAGTTTGCCCCGGGCTACAAAAGGCACCCCCCCCCCCCAAAAGTGCCCGCCTGCCTTGGCCGGGTGGAACTGCCGCACTTGGTGCTTTGACAGTGGAATCAGCAGCGGGTGTCCTCCAGCCCTCAGGGCGACCCCGAGCTAGGTGGGGGCATCACGCAGCTCTCCAGATCTGCGCTCAGCATCCCTGTGCCTGCATGCGTGCCTGCACCCCAGCTACAGAATGTGATGAAGAGTGTCACGGTAACACAACAAAGCTCGGGAACGGAAGCCAACACGCAATGCATTATGGGACGGAGCCACCATATTGTGTAGCACCGAATCAAAACAAACCGGCAGACTCAGTGGGCTAGATTCACTGTGCTGCGTGCTGTTTGGGATCATGCTTAAAGTTTGTCAAAAAGAAAGGGGAGAGAGAAACTCCAACCTGAACTAAATGAATGGTATATGGAGAAATCAAAATCATCGGAAACGCGGATCCATATGAAATCCCTAAAGAGGAACGGATTTGTGACCCCCCTCACGTTTCCCGGTGGGTTTGGTTACCCTGTGTGTGGCGTGAGTGCTACACAATTCCGAAATTTCAAACAATTTCGAAATTTTAATTACTTTTAATCGTTTAATTGTCGGCTACACGACCTGGAAGTTTATAAAGATTCAAACAGCTTTTTGATTTTGCAATTCTTATGCCTGATCGCAAGAGACACCTTGTTTTTGTACGGTTGTCATTCATGACATTGTTCATTTGCACACATATTATTATTATAATGTTATATAAAGAACTTGACACAGGAGTTCCCTATGTCAGCATTTATGGCAGTCACAAAAGTTGGAACAAACATTTATAAATATTTTTGACAAGTTATGTGGGCTGTCATGATGGGCTTATGTTGGTGCCATGTAGCTGTCAAGAAGCACCCTTAAGTAAAATGTTAGCGAATTTTTTATATACCACCATACCATTGCACGGCTGAAACAACAGTTGTAACGCTTCAATAGACAGCAAATTATATAATATTGTTCGCTGCTAGAAGCCCTATGGATCGCTGTGCAGAGTGTATTATGAGGGGGCCCCTGTAAACCGTGCGTACCCTTCGCACTAACAGTTAAACACTTACAACACAATAATTCCATTGGATTGACATGTCCGAGAGTGGCCGTACTGTTGTGAGTTGGTATGACGCTGGGAAAATTGTATCATTGTCTCGCAAAGAAGGTGACTATGTAGGAAAGTGATGCATTTTGTGCTGTAATTAAACTTTAATAAGTGCAGAAACTTTTTGAACGTCCCTCATATATATATATATATATATATATAAAGTATATTGATCGACACTTTGCTTTACCGCAACACCTGCTGCACAAATGTGGCCACACAATATGGCAATTCCTACCCATCTGCCCCATAATGCACTGCGGCATGACCTCACATTCCCGAGCTCTATTGCTCCCTTCACTGGCCTCTTAGAGAACTCTAAAGAGTGTTGAGAACTGCCCCGCATCAGGGGCTGTGAGGCGTGTCAATGGCGAGGCAGATCGGATCGGGCTGGGTTAGGCAGCAGGGTGCGTGTGCTGCCCAGTAATTGCAGTGTAGCTGACGTTACCATGGTTCTGTTTGTGGATAATGGCTCGTGATGCGCCCCCCCGCCCCACTCCCGGGGGTGACTAATCAGACAGGAATACTGGGGGGCTTTGTGTCTCCCGGCTGATTCTGTAACACTGAGAACCACAACAGTCAACTGACTACAACAGCAGCAGCAACAAAGGGTGTTTATTTATGTTCAAATCAGTTTCCAAAACAGAAATATTGTTTACCTATTAATGGACATGGTCAATCATCACATTTAGATTCATTATTTCACGGTAGAGTACAATAAAACCTTTTAGTACTACACCCAAAACTAACCCATGGTAGACCTTGGTACCACCTGACTAGAAGGCCATTAGAACCCGTCGGCTATGGCCTATAGGAGAGTGCGAGCACCAATAACAGCCATCCTACGCCAGGTTAAAGGCTGAAGGTCTTAAACCAAGCTTGTTAAAAACCTTAAGTTCAGCCTAACCTAAATCTTCCCTCCAAGACATTCATGGCTGTTGGTAACGAGAACCATGAATGTTTGACCTTATTTTAGCCCAAACTTTTTGAATCATTTAACATAACACTCCCTCCAAAATTATAACATAGGTGTTGACCTGACTAAAACATCTACTGCTAGTAGTCAGTTTAGTTATCTCTATATGGTGAAATACATATCTTACAATCTTTCATTTGATCTTATTTTCTTTTCAGAAGGGCACAAATTGGGCAGCTTCTACATAATTAATTGAATTAACCAATAATGTGCCAAAAACAAACAGTTAATATCCCCATATTAGGCCGTCCACACATGAGAAGCCCAACATTGGCTTGCTGGGACTTACCTTGATGGTCCACAGAGGGCTTAGATGCATGCAGGATCTTGGGGACGGCTACACCCATGTCCAGCTCGGTCAAGGTCAGCTCGTTCATGAAGTACGGTAGCTGCGACACAACCAGAAGCCCATACACTTCAAAGAGAGCCAGGGCTCAACATGGCCGAGAGCTAGCTGAGATCACAACATCACAGCTTTGGAATAGCTGGAGAGCAACAAGCATGAGTAACTAAGGGACACCGGTTTATTCAAAATGCAGCTTACTGAAAGGTCAAAACAAGAATCAAACTACTCGTAGTTTCCTGGGGCACATTGTGGAACTATGAATGAAGACAACCACATTAGAATGATTCCAAAGGTCCTGTGCAGGACAGACATGGTGATATTTAAAAGCCCCCTGTCTGACATTTAAACTCCACCTGCTCTAATCAGATCCGTACTCATCTTCAGCTCTCTGCCAAGTTCTAGTCCTGTCCTGTCGTGTATCCATAGCAACTTGGGATTGTGTCCTAGTCCACCAAGCTCCACAGAAAGCACTTCCACTGAGTAAACCATCATTTGGTCCTTCTCAAGTACACACGAGAAACCTGACATCCCTCGCAAGACGTCAAGGGGCAACTGCTCAGATGCAAAAGACAGACAGAACAGGCTTCAGGCACTCACCCTGATCTTGCTGAGCTTCATCTGGATTTTTTTGGATACCATGTCAGCCCAGTACTTCTCCCCCAGGAAGTCCCAGAAGATTCGGCCAACCAAAGCATTCACCCAAGTCACGGGTTCCTCCTGAAGCCCGGGGCGAGTGGGCAGCTGGGAAAGTAACACAGGGCAGATGTGAGGTGGTGTTAGAATGAAGAGAAGTCCTTTTCCATGTTGACAAAAATGAAAGACGCCTGACAAAATGGGCTGAAGGAATTAATTCTGTTCTGCAGGGGCACAGTTTCCCCAATTTTAACCACTCGATTTTCCACTACAAGGAGAGTATGTAAAAGGAGGTAATGGACAATGAATCATTGTCTTTATCTTTGATGTGCTCATTTTAAACCTTGGATCAGCCTTAACTTGATGTGACACAAAGCAGAAGGCTGAAAATCAGCTGGAAGTACACAAGCTCATTCCACTCCGGGCTGTTCCCACCAAGCATACACACCCAGCCCGCCCCAGAGCAGTCCAGCTACCCTGGTGAGGGGTTTCTGCCCTCGGTACCTTCTTGCCCGCTCCGGGGCTGCTCTCGGCACTGTGGATGGAGCTGCCAGCGGGGCTGCCTGGCTGTGGGGGCACGTATTTGGCCATGTAGACCTCGTAGTCCAGCAGCATCTTCTGCCGCACGCCGCCGGTGAGGTCCTTCTGCCGCGGCTGGCTGGCCAGCAGCTCGTCCAGGCTTCCCCTGCTGCTGCTGCGGCTGTGAGTGGTGAGCATGGCTGCGGGACGGGACGAAGAGTGCCGCGGTGAACATTCGCACGTCTCACGTGGCCTCTGCTTCCTACTCAAGGTACGAACATGCTCAGCATGAGCCAGCAGCCGGCGCAGCGGCAGACAGGCGGCGGACTGGTTAGCCCGAGTCTCGATGGCAACCGAGGGCCAGGCTTGGGCTGCTGACCAGCTGGCTACAATCGGGCTATTATCTTGACTGGGCTCAGCCTGGAGAGACAGCTGGGAATGAGGCATGCCCCCACTGAGTCCAGAACCTCTATCCACTTTGAAAACACCTATATAAGTCTTACCAGCTGCAATAACAACCATTTTTCTTGCAATGCCACAATTTAAACTCCTGGATCGAGCCTAGTGGCATTTCTGGGGAAGGTGGGTTCATGCGTATTGTATTTACAGCCAATAGTGGGCTGCAGTCATGTTAAAGGATTAATTTTTTGTGGTACTCACCGTGCCCCCCTGCCTGGCCATTGCTCTCTGTGTACCATTGGCTAGATGTCCATACCTTTCCACCACTACATCCTACAGGTACTTGTAAGAAAATAAACACTATTTGCCCCCCCTACTGCTAAACAGAGAAAAGGAACTTTGGTGTTAACACAGAATTGAACCACCTAGAGTCCCTCATGTAGGGGCCGAGGATTATACTCATGCCCCTGTCCAAATCCATGTAGGCGGCCAAAGTACACAGTCATTATTGAGGGTTTGTGTCACATGACCCTCAACGCCCAACATGCTTAATTTAACCGCAGCAGCCCTAGTGACTTAATTATGTAAAAGGAACCAACAACTTCAAAGTATGCACACCCTGCTTCCACTATGGACAGCCTGATCAGATTATCCAGCGCGACTTTGCTACACCCTGTTTGCATTTCCTTAGAACACGAGTGTGACCTTTCGAGGCCAAAAGCACCTGGCTTCCTCATTTTTCCGTCGTCGGTCCCGAGCCTATGCTAATGCTAATGCTACAGCTACCCGGCTATTAGCTAAATCTAGCGCAACACAATGTGTCCACTGAGATAAGCTCAAGATGCATGAAAAATATGCAGTCAGCTACTGACTCATAAAATATGTTGTTTATTTTGTTTCACAGAGATGCTCAGTGCCTGCAGGCCAGCGTCAACAGCGAAGAAAGCTGCACAAGGACAGCTCAGTGACTTTAAACAAGACTTCATTGTTAGCGCGCATTTTGCGGCGGACGTAGTGGGAAATGGTATGAAATGTGTCACGCGGAAAGTTGGGGGGGAGGGTGTACAAGGCGCGAGCCGTCGGATAGAAACCAACCGGGTACGGAGGTCAAAGTACACAGCGAGCAAACCTTACCCATGTAATGAGGCGAAAGCATCAGAGCAACGACAAAGGCTACAAAAGTAGCTGCTACACAGCCCCCAGGCTCTGCCGTCAGTCTAAAGTATCTACATTAGACCATGTCACTAGCGGTACCCCTTTCTAATGTGTAACATCCAGCAC
>JAODKM010000088.1:8854890-8876884 GCA_026780845.1 Petrocephalus sullivani
GCGGCCCCAGAGGTCGGGCTGCGCGGGGGGGGGGGGGGGGGGGGGGGGGGGGGGGGGGAGGGGCTGTGTGCTGGGGAAGACTCCTGCATGAGAGTGATAATCTATCGCTGTGCACACTTGTGTGAGGAACACATTTCCCAGGCATTCTGAAAGACTAAACTTGCAGCTAGCAACTGGAAGGGCTTGATTTTTCACATAATTGGATACACAGCACCATATCGAATTATGCTGGATTCGGCAACAAGGTTGGAAAATGGGAATGCTTTGGCAGGCGAGGGCGAACGAGGCCTTGAGCACGGTCTTCAGCTGTGAATCATCCCCCGTCAAAAGACCGCAGTCAGCGAGAGGTTCAGAACGTGATTCTGCCCACGAGCAGGAAGGGACTCGGTACGCCACCATCACCTGGACAGGATTACAGCTATGGGTGAAGCACTGTGCATGCCTAAACTGGACAGGTCTGGAGGAGCCTTTCGGAAAGCCGTCATGTGAGAAGGTCTGCTGTGGTATGACTAACCTTCTGAACTGGCTGTTTGCATGTACTCCCCCAATCCCAGCACATGTTGAAATGCGTGTCTGAATCACGGAAGTAACGCCGGCCAAAGGGGAACTCTAAAGCATGACCCTGACAGATATGCATGATGACAGCTTCAGATCCATAGCATGAGCCTTCAAAAAAAAAAAAAAGTCTACCAAAAATGGAAAAGCAGGCCTATGGAAGACATTCACTGCTGTTCAAAAACAAAGTGAAGCAGGAGACACTGGGAGTTATTTTGCTTTAGACACATTAAAAATAAGGGGATAGTAAATCCACGGGTGACTATTTGGGTGACTGTGCATCTAGCAACCTTCTCCTTACAAAGACCGGGATGGCGTGGTGGCAAAAGGGCCATAAATCGGGCAAAGAAAAAGAGGCTCATCCCCAAGGAATTGGAAATGGGGAAGGAAATCAATGCCAATAAATCCATTTATGATATCAGTCCTCCCATGCAGGAGGAGGAAGCAAGACCTAAAGGTGAGAAGCAGTTCTATCACAAGCATCATAAAGGGCCGAACTGCAGCCTTTCTGGAGGTGCCTTGGCTCAGACTACGACGACCATAGTGAGGAACAGCTAGAGTCCTGGACGGGGAGGGGGGGTCATGCTTCCGAGATTTTGTCTGCCTGTGGTTTGATCCACCTCTGTTTCCACACGCTTATATAAGATGCCTATTTATAAATCCGCAAAGACAAAATTGTGTCAAGGAAGCATCCCTCATCCCTTTCTCATTAAATCCCTAAAAATATCGTGCTGCGTGCTACTCCGACAGCAGTCTGGCGGGCCTGCTGGTGTGTTTTTTTTGTTTTGTTTTCCTTTAGTATAGAGATGCCTTTGACACACAGAACGGTCTAAAAAAACCACCCCAGCTAATGAACAGGAAGCCGCAGCAAGCGAATCAGACGGAACGACTGTCGGCCTGCAATAAACCCAGTCTGGACCCAGTCTGACTCTGATATAAAGGACTCAGCCAGATCTCCTTACAAGATTCTACATAGCGAAGGCCTCACACTCGAGACTACTGCAGCAATCAGTTATTGACAGGGTTCCATGTTTAGCAGCAGCATTTACAGAAAATCAATGCACACATAATATAAGGTAAATCTGTATACATATCAATGATGTAAAATGCAGTAAAATAGAAAATTACACTTAATCGTTGCACCGAGCAGAAGCCTTTCCAGGAGAGCCAGCTTTCTACTACAAATTACCATAAAACAATCAACAACTCCCCAAAGGAGTCATTAAAGCTAAAGGCAGGCTAAAATGTTCATTTTCTGGAACAAAGATGTTTCAGCACCTGTCCTACAACCAAAAGGATTGAGGCATAATAAGGAAATGCTGTCAGCCAGTTCAATTTAATTTATACTAAGATGATTATATGATGAGTTTATGAGCAGATTAGTACGTCTATAACTTTTAGGGAACACTTTCAAGTAACTGTGCCATCTAGCCATGTAGTCGCCTGTGGTTTGCAGTTAGGCGTCAATATCAGCTCCTCATGAATAGCTTACGTAGACCAGGTGTTGGAGAACAAATTAGCTTCTGTGGTTTCAAACGGCAGCTCTCTCACACAGGCTGCCCAATCCAATATGGAGGCCCTTTACAACTAAAAAGCTTTCGTTAATTGAGGGTTAGCTTTACAGCAGCAGTAGCCTTCACTTGACTTCCCCAACAAGGGAAAATAATAGTTTTATAGGTAAGACTTGCCCAACGGGGTCTGACGGTTAGCTTTGATGAGTCAGTGATGTGGGTGGCATGGTGACTCAGCAGGCAGCAAGGTTACCCCAAACCTCCAGGGTTGGGGGTTTATGCCCCATCCTACAGTATGTATGTGGCCCTTGCCTTTTTCTCTGGGTCCTCCGGTTAGTATATTACTGTGCGTGTGTGTGTCCTGCAGTGCCATCCGGGAAGGATCCTGTCTTATACCCTATGCCCCCTGGGATAGCATATGGACTAAGGCTGTGCAATTAATCAGATTTCCATTCCGATCTCGGCTATCACTAAAACAATGTAAATCGACAAAAAACGATTATTATTAAAATCATTCTGCCATTTTGCTCTGCAAGTATACTCTTATTTTGTCTTGCGTTCTGAATGACGCGCACACGCGCACTTCCGCCCCTTCCAAACGTGTATTCTGGTGGTGCAGTTTTAAAAAGTCAGCATGAGTAAAGATGGCAGAAGGAGGAGAGGAGCAGCAGCAGCAGCGTTTAGTCGGCAAGAAAAGTAAAGTAAGTTCACTGGTGCAGGGACACTTTGGATTTGAAGACACTGACATGGATCAAAAACATTATGTGCAAGCCTTGCTACTCGGTGGTGTCTGCGCCATTCAGCAACACGGCGAATCTCCAAAAATTCGAACACAGAGTGATTTACCACTAACTAATACAG
Source organism: Petrocephalus sullivani (assembly GCA_026780845.1). Classification (NCBI taxonomy): domain Eukaryota; kingdom Metazoa; phylum Chordata; class Actinopteri; order Osteoglossiformes; family Mormyridae; genus Petrocephalus; species Petrocephalus sullivani. The sequence goes on from JAODKM010000088.1 coordinate 8,857,818, forward strand.
AAACAGAAAAAGCAAACCCGCATCAAGGTCATCAATAAAAGGCTCACCCTATAGTGCAGCCTATTTATTTTGTAATTAATTTTTATATTTTTCATATTTTATTTATTTTGTATTTTATTTTTAATTCAGTATTTTATTTGTTTTCAAGAGATTGTTATTTTAAGGGAAAGTTAAACAGGAAGGTATCAATGAAACTTTCATGTTTGCTAAATGCAATGCATTTCCAGAGTCAATGAGCAATATGAGTAATCGTGTTAAATCGTGATTATGAATATCGTGACCAAAATAATCGTGATTATGAATATTTCCATAATGGAGCAGCCCTAACATGGACGCATGTGGAGATACTGATCTGGAGACGTAATGTGAACTCCAAAGCACAACAGAAACTGGCTGTACCTCATCAGGCTCTCCTAGCACACTAGAACAGGAAATTCCTGAACGGCACGATTCCTAGACAGACCTGCAGAATGAAAACTTCCCCCTCCCAGGCCACCTCGGTTTACGGTGGCAGCGGCCTGGGCTTCACTCACCTTGAACATGCCAGGCTCCTTTATGTCCAAGCGCGCTACATTCCACTGCTCAGTCTTCAGCCTTGCAGGCCGGTGCCTGGATCCCGCTCGAGCAGGGGCAGCCAGCCACACGACCCCGATGGCCAGCATGAAGCCAAGGGCCACGCCCAGCAGCATCCCGCCGACGTAGGTGGGCAGGGGCAGCACCAAGTAGCCATAGATGGCGACGGTGAGGGCAAGCAGGGTGGCCTGGGGGATGGAGGGCGCGGGCTCCTCCACCTCGGCCTCGTGGCCGCCACGGGCGCCCATGCTGGCACTGACCCGGCGGGCCGTGGGAGGGGCCGGCACCGAGTCCTCCTGCCCATCCCCGTCAGTTTCCGTGTCGGTGTTCCCCTCAAAGTCCTCACTGTAGAGCTCGCAGAACTCCTCGTCCTCTTGCCGGGCCAAAGCCGACATGGAGCACTTCTCCAGGGCAAACGTGGTCGCCCGGGGGCCAAGAACCCCGGCGGGAGGGCCCTCGTCGCCCGGTAGGCACTCTCCCTCCGAGTCACACTCCTCCTCCTTGATGCTGTAGTTGTTGTTGCTCTCTAGGTGCCCGTTGATGGCGGCGAGGTTGCAGAGCTCCGAGGCGCTGGAGGACAGCGCCTTGTGCCGGGGGCCGCCCGAGGTCCCGCTCTCATCCCCCATGATCTTGCTAAGCAGCTGCAGGGGCTCGTACATGACCTCCGAGAGGCGCCGCTTGGTGTCCTCGATGCGCGCCTCCACCTCCGACACCTTGAAGAAGGAGCGGCTGTCGGGCGATGTGAGCGGCGAGGATGGCGCCGTCTTGGAGTCGCCCGCCGAGGTGACCCGCGGCTGGGCGAATGGCTTGAACAGGTGCAGGTTGAGGCGCGAATCTGGCTGGCGGTAATGCACGGCGTCTGGCTCCTGCCGGGAGGTGTCCGTGGAGAGCGACTTCACCAGCGTCTTCATCAGGTGCCGGTGGCGCACGGTGGGGGGCGTGGCCAAGCCCTCCCGCGGCTCTGCTTCCGTGGACAGGGACTTTACCAGGCTCATTAAGGGCTTGTCAATGGAAGGCAAGGCCGATTTATACGGGGAGGAGCCAGAGGAGGCGCAGGAGGGGGCGGGAGGGGGGGCTGCTGTCTTCTGCCCCGAGGGCCAAGAGGAGCTGACCGTGCTGGAGCTGCAGGGGGTGTCGAAGGAGCTGGCCAAAATGGAGAGGGCGGGACTGTGGGCGTGGGGAGCCAGCTGCTGGGGCCCGGACACAGGGGGTATGGTGGTGGAGGAAACGGGCAGCACCGCCGCTTCGCTCAAGGGTGCTGAGGAGTCCGGGCCGCTCCCCTCAAACTGGAGGTCCTCGCAGGCCTCCAGAGCCGTAACAACACCTTGGGCTTCGTAATCCAGGCCCTCGGTGGAGGAGGCGGACGTGCTGACCCCATAGAGCTCGTCGTCTTCCTCCTCGTCCTCTTTGCCGAGGGCGGAGAAATGGATGGTGATGGTCTCCCGCGACAACGAGCGCTGGACCTGCAGCCTGGGCGCGGCGGTCGGCCGGGTGGACACGGGACCCCGTCTGCTGGCATGGCTGCTGCTCCTGGCAGTCATTGCAGCACTGCAGACCCACGGCGGCCTGGGAGGGAACAGGGAAGACGGGAGGGCGGGGTTTACATCAGGAGTCTCACACCGCAGCCAGCCACCATGGGGCACATGGTCCGGCTGTCGTGCAGCCGTCGTTTGGCTCCCACCTGGCGCATCTACTCATTGGCGAGATCGATTTCCAAACACACCAGAAGACGTGTAAGACAAGCTTGTAAAAACTGTCACTATTTCCATTAGATTATTTCCATTCTCACGCCATTTCCTGTACGCTTTCAAAGCCTTTGATTATCGCTTTTCAGAACAACAGAAGCAGGTCATTCACTCGACTCCTACATTCTGAGTCAGAGGTTTCAGGAGAAAAGTAACAATAGGCTAATGTTACAATGTTATACAAACACCAGGCAAATGATCACAGATCTGAATGGGCTAATGATAAACAAACGTGATTCATCAATCCATTAACCTATTTTCCAAAGCCACTTATTCAGTGGAGAGCTGAGGACATGCCAGTCTATTACACACACACACACACACACACACACCACGGGCAATTTCACCAACTCCCAGCACACAGGGAGGATGCAGTAAGATGCAACACTTCAAGATCACTTTGGCAAACAAACACAGTAAATGCTGCACACAAAAAAAATATATTACAGTTTGCCTGCAGCTCTCTGGAATATAACAGTTTCACCTGCATGCCGCAATGATTCATAAATCATGAAGTACAGCAGAAATGCCCACATGATGTGAGGAGCCTTACCACAAGGCAGCTAAACCTGTCCACAACACACACACACACACACACACATTAGTATTCCTATACTTGTTGGAACTATCCATTAATTTCTATGGACAAATCCCTAATCTCAACTATGACAACCTTATACCATAATAAACCAATCAAAATATAAGACCTTTGGCATTTTTAGCTTTTGGATTACATTCACAAATTTTCATAAACGTGGTGAAGTAGTGAAGCATACTTGTGAAGTCTTTTGGTCCTATAGCAAGTATAGCAAGTATAGCAAGACCGGTACACACACATACACACACACAGACCCAGACACAGAGACACACAGAATATCCATCCACCCATCCATCCATTTGTCCATCCTGGTTCTCTTGGTCGGGGTCACAACACAGGAGAATAGAATTCTTCAATTTTACATGTTTTAATGTTTTATTTATAAGAGCTGAAAAGAGGTAAATATTGACAAAGAAAACCATTATCAGAGAAACCTCTCCCTTTGCCCACGGCTGCCTGATGTGCACTTTGGACCCCTGATTAGTGAGGGCTTCACACCTACACAAGTCACGTGACTCCAGCGCCTGGTCACCCATGGCGACCATGGGGAGCAGACGGTGGGCAGAGTCTGGTGTGAAGAACTTCGCCCAATTAGCCACATCATCGTGATGACATCACAGGCCGGCACAGCACAGCCATACAAGAATAGCACTCTGTATAGGAGGACAGAATGCCGGGGAGAACGGAGCGAGAAGCTTCTCCTGCAGGAGGCTGTGGGAGGCGACTTCATCTGCCCCTTCCATTTGAAAGCAGAGAGATGTGAAGCGCCGACTTAGTCACGGGTCATTTTGGTGGTGACATTGCCGCTACGGTCAGATTCTTATGCCGAACGCGTCCATCTGGCCGGAACACGGTCAGCCCAGGAACTGCGGTGCCCAGGCCCTCGCTCTGCTGTTTGCTCAGCTGACTAACAGCTCCTGCTTTGAGGCGCCGTTAATAATTTACAGCCACGCAACGCAATCAACGACTGCCAGCATGAAGCAATCATAAAGAGGCGATCTCCCACAGGGCGGCTGCGAAGGCGGCTTTGGGAGAGGAAATGACAGAATCACATGATTGTGCCAAGAAACAGTCCCTCAAACATTTAACCGGAGAAACAGCCAATGTATTCTGTAATGTACGAAATGCATTGTGATGCGCCGAATGCATGCGCCAAACCGCAATCCCATATTGCCAATATCACGAGATTGTTTTATTCAATCTACTGCGCATGATTTTGCCACCTACAAAACATCTCACGTCTCCCAAAGACATTTTCCTCTTATACAACAATAAACTTTGCTTGTTCTGTATATCAGCATCAATAATGATTTAAGACTTTATATATAGGTTCTGCTGTGTGAAACGTGTCAATTTGAGTGGATTTACCCAGGGTGCATTATGGGTAATGCTGTGTCAGTAGGGATGATGACACAGGTGTGTAGGAAGTGTCACTGATTAACAGCCCCAATAAACAGCAGCTGACTAGCCTGAAGGAGGACTCAATCCTGGGGGGTTAGATGTCATATCTGTAATGATGCTTCTGCACTCAAACTCTCTAGCCTCAATTTTTTAATTACAGAAACGGAATAAACAACAAAATTAGGCAGGGTCTTTCGTTTATCTAAGGGTCTGATATAGAATGATAAAATAAGAGGGATCTGCTTTCTCATTCAATTTGGAGGACAGATTTTGAGCAGTTTGGGGGTAATCTTGCTGAGTTTTAATTAATTTGTCCTGGCTAAGACGTGACCACTGCAGATTATGACAGGCAATGCAGGGTTTTTAACGCAGGTTAGCACGAAACATCTCATCTAATGATGCCTAACCACAAACAGCTTTGTGCATATCCAACCCCAGTGACGCACACCAAGGCACCTATATGCGTATTTTACAGACATTCATTACGGATCGCGATAGATGGACTCAACTTGCCGGCTACAGGCTGGACTGCAGTTAGCCCAGATGCGTTTTGTTTACATACCAAGCTTGCCTGTGGATTTGTGAGCTGAAGCGTTTAAATAGGTTTGGGCGGTATGATGGCATTACGGTATACCCCGGTACTTAAGAAATCCCACAGATATTTTTAATACCATAAAAAATAGACGGTCCTCTTTCTATGATAAGGAGATGCTGTATTGAAGCGATGTATTGTAGTGTACAGTATTTGCTGTGATTGGCACTTCAGTTAAGTGTATGCACAGGTTAATGTCACAAAAACAAAATGCGCCGTGAATGCACTGAACTGTTGCAGAATACGCAGCATACATGGATCTTAGCGCCCATACGGCCACAGACCGGGCAATAACAGTGCTGTCAATAAACACAGGTTTTTTTTTTTTTTTAACTCATCAACAAGGAGCCATCTCCTTGTTTCCCTAGAGCTCAGGTTCCACACTAATGAGCCCATCTGGACTCTTTCTGATTTTGGAGTTGCCTGCATGATTGACTTTTTTTTTTTGTTCTTTTAAATACAATTCAGAAACTGCATACCGGGATGAAATGTTTAGGCTAACCCTCTCCAGTTTGGTTACAGATCCACAGTGATGACATGATGCCTTTATGTCTAACAAAGCTGAGTGGCAGTTTCACCTGCACGGCTTTTCTGTAACGTTTGAGATGACTATAGACTATAGTCAAAACATAACAGGCTGATAAATATTTGTAAACTCATTTACATAGTAAACTGAATATTCAAATAAAATTATTTTTCTTTAAGTCTGCAAATCAGAGAATATTTGGCCGTTACAGTCTTTGAACTTCCTGTAATTCACTATAATGGGAACAAGAGCCATAACTGCAAATCACTGTAATTAAGAGCAGACAGCAGTGTCAGCTGTAGAGGGGGAAAGGGAAGTAGCTCTGATCTCACGTGGAGGCGGCCAAACTGGACCGGACCAGCCTGTCGCCCCACTGAAGTGGATCCGGTCATGTGTGGACCCCAGCTGTGTGTGGTACTGTGAGGCGGGAGAGGGGAGAAGATGACTGGTCATCACCAGCCAAACAGTCCCTACTGCTCCATCTACATTTATTTTATTCGGGGTCAGTCAGTCCCTGGGGCAATTAGGGGTTAAGGGCCCAACAGTATAATCACTCTGCCAGATATGGGATTTGAACCACTGACCTTCCGACCACAGGCACAAGGTCCTAACCTGCTGTGCCACACAGCACTTCCAGGTGGCCAGAGCAGGAAGAGTCCTGACCATTCCCCACGAACACCAACATCCGGGGCCAATTCAAGCAGGGATATGTACGGAAAACGATCCAGAGCAGCAGGTCCAGAAGCTACTCACGACCCACAAGTGGCCTACCCTGTCGCAGATACCTAGCGCACGGCGGCTTTTCGGGAATTCGAGGAAGACGGGTGGATCAAGCGACTCCTCCAGTGCATGAGGACCACCGTTTATGGTAATGTGATGCCCCCCCCCAAGGAGACCACATGCAAAAAGAAATGATAAATATTACGGATGAGGGGGGTTGATGAAAGAGTAGGAAAGAAAAAAAAAACAGCATAGGCCCTTTGGTCAAAAGACGGCTGTAAAAATCCCCAGAAGGTAACAGACTGTCCCAGTGTCTGGGCCGCCGAGAGGGGGGGTCCATCTGCGCGGCTCGACACCCCGCCCCCTCCTGCCGGGACCCTGAGTCACACACAGCAGAAGGGCCATCCAAACAAGCCCCACGGCCCTGAGATTGCCCCGCCCCTCCGCCCAAGGCAGACGTCTCTTTCCGATGCCGCCGCGGATTTGGACCCGAAACCGAGCACTGGGGTAGTACAAAGGGGGTACAGTGAGGGCTCATCCGAAGATGGCCCACCTCTAAATCACGTTTTATCGGGCAGTTAATTAAGTAAACCGTCCACTACTTCAAACAAGTTTAACTTGGTCTTAGGGGGTAATGATTTAACTATCCGAGAAGACTCAGAGGGAGACAGAGAGCAGAAGCACATGCCAGACGGAAGGAGGGTCGGGACGTGGGGATGATGCAGACAAGAGCTGGCAGAAAGGAAGGAAGACATCCTCCTGTTTGGGCTCCACTGCAAAGGGTGACTCTGAAAGTCAAGCATTAGGATCGGGGTTTATGTTGCCCAGTAGCAGTGAACAATGTAATACAGCAGGACCATATACAGGAACAACAAATGAGGAACAGGTGAAACGGTCAAATCTGCTCATCAATGTGGCATTCACCCCAGCCCAGCCCCCCCCCCCAGTTCAACAAATTCCTATGAAGGGCTCCATTTCCTACCAGATATCAGGCGGCACACTGTGACCCAAATACCCGCATCAAAGCGAGGCGGGGGGAGCTCCTTTGACGGCGCACTGTGACAATGGGAAGCAGCACCGTCTTAACACCATCCTCACACTAGTGAGGGGGCATTACAGCCCTCTGCAGGGTTCTGCAGGGTCCGTCTTCAGAATCAGGTGCCTGCACGCTCTGTCCCAGCCATTTTGGAGAGGCTCAGACGGAGACACAAAGACAGCTTCTTTCAAAGGGATGCTAACATCACTAGATGAGATGTGACTGATGCTAATACCATGCGGGCTCTGATCTGCTCGGCTCCTTGGTCCCCACTAATGTTCTCCATTCATTGGGCTACTGAAGGATAAACATTACCCAGTAAAATACAGCCATCTCTAAGCTAGGATGAACAGGTGAGGAAAATTGGACTGGACCGGAACCCTTTTTTACCACACAACACAAAAGCAGGGCTGACAGAACCAGAGTTGTGAGGCAGGGCCCCAGCATGCAAGCTGAGATAGGCAGAGACCAGGACTGCAGGGGGCAGGGGGGAGAGAACATGCTGTGAACAGCAGAAGCCACCTTGATATGGTGCGTCAGTGTGGGTGGGGGGCAGTGCTGAGATTGGCCAAGGTTCCAGGAGGGGCCAGAGGTGGCGTGCTCTTCAGGAAACAGGATGGCATGGCCATCGTGAGTCAGGTGGTGTATAAATAAAGGTCAAGCACGCGCCAGGTGGGCGGTCGAGCAATGGCACGGCACGTCCCTGCCATTTTCGGGACAGGGGTGCTCTGATGCGGACGCCATCACACTGCGGTCTTCACCAGAGGCCACATGGAAGCTTGTGTATGCGAAACCATCTAAGGATGATGTCACAGTGAATCACTATGCTGCAATTGGATGTTTTTTTGGGGGGGGGGGGGGGGGGGGACAGAATTTGACACCCAGTAAGAGAAAAGAATATGTTGGGCATGAATGCTCGTCCACAGTAATACACAGTAATGCACAGTCATACAAGCACTCAGTCGGTGGATTATAGAAAACTGAACACACACACACACACACACACACACACACGCGCAGACACTCTGTCATGTGACTCCACAATGAATTACTCAACAGCTTTCTAAAAAAGAGAAGGGAAGGAACGGAGAGGGAGAGTGGTAAGAGGAAGACGAAGGGTGACGGCTACAGCCCGGGGCCTGGGGGGGGGCCCGCACACGCGTTTAGGGATGTTCACTGACGACTCATGCCGCTGCTCCACGGTTGAGCCTGACATGCTCACGGACGCAGCCAGACAGAAAAGAACAATGGTTCACGCAGGAGGAGCCTGTTAACGGGCTTTGGATCGGAGGTGAAATGTCTCACTGGGAAGACGGGGCCTAAAGAGGCGGAAGGTATAAGGCAATAGAGCAAAAGAGGGAAGCTTTAGCAAGAAAAGCAGCGGGGGACCATAATGCTGCAGGAGAGCGGTGTAAGGTGGCATGGGGTGGGGGGGGGCGTCTGCCCCATCTGGTGCCCACTGATTGCCTGGTGAGGGCGACTCCAGACAAGGACGACGCTTCCAGGCACAACCAGCCAAAAAAATAAAATAAAAAAATCAGGACAGGAGACAAAGTCGATCTGCTTTTTAGCGGTGGCCTAAGTTAAAGCGTACCTAACCGCAGAGATCATTCAGTCAATTCATCAAACTTCAAGCACAAACAGGGCTTGTTCAACATCCCCCCCCATTACTGTAATGACAGCGTGTGTGTTTCTGCCAAAATGTCATCTCACGCTATTTCCTTCAAGTGTCAGAGGTCCTTCTCTGTCGAAGAATTCTGAACAGCATTGAGAAACCCTGGAAAAGTCTAAACGAAGGTTAGCACTGCCCAAATAGAAAGAAGAAAAAGAAAAAAACACCCCCTGAACACTAAATTCCACTTCTAAGATCTGGGTGTCGGACTTTGACAAAACAGTAAGCAAAAGATCATCTGCAGGATGAGATGATTTCAGAAAAAAAGATCTGCAAGACTGCAAGAGTGGGACTCTACGTCCAACAGCCCTGAGACAGGGAGAGAGTCCCTCACGGAGACACAGAAACAGATGACAGCCAGATGAAAAAACAACAGCTCAGAACATTTAATTCACAGCATAGAAATAAGAGGATGAATGCGGACTAAGGCCTAAAAGTTAGTGCGGAGTCGAAGGGCATCTGGTTGAGCAGAATTCATCAGCTCACTCAAAAAAGGGAGGAAGGATTGGACAGACAGACAGGCCGAGGGGCCCAAAAGGCTAACTCGACAGGCTTTGGCCGGCCATGCCTCCAGGCTCTCCAGCAAAGCAGGGCGACGTCGCGAGGGCAATCACATGATATTATAAGAAAGCCTCACCCCTCAAAATGACTGCATACTCCCCAGATAGACACCCGGGGCAAGACTTCCGACTTCCTGTTCTTCTCAAGGGTTCATGTGAGGACAGCACATTAGAGGTCGCAGTTTAATGACCGTGAAACAATCCTAATGCCACGGCTGGCTGGGAAGCGCTTTCTGAAGGGGAAGAAGTAGGGAGAGTGCTGACGTTTAATCCGCCATAATGGATTGGCAATTTTTCCACTCAGTAATAGGGCCAGACTGTGCAGTCGCCAGACACAGACATAGGGGTGAGGAACAGCAGCGGCCTGGTTAGAGATGGGGCGTCAAAGTACTTAGGTAGGGGCGGGGGAAGGGGAGTCAGAGGTCACCCTAATGCCCCCCGTCCTTCCTCATATCTGCCATGGCTTGTTCCCATCAGTCCTAAGCTTTCAGCCAGAGTGGTGACGTGCAATATCTCTCAGAACAGAGCGAATAAAATGCAGCAGTAATGCAATAAGCGAGGGTAGCTGTCCAAATTATAAAGAGTCTGAAAACATCCATGCTGTGTTTATGGGCTACATGGGTCAGACCCACCATAAGGGGGCGGTTCAGATCAATTGCAAGGGCTCCCGAGTGACCATAAACAATTTGGAACATACTTGGATTGGTCTGGGTTGGGGGCCCCAGCATAATATGCTTTCATGTGGCCCGCAATCTCTAACACCGGATTCGCTGGCTGACCGACCCATGCTGCTGCCTGCCTGGCTCTGGACGAGAGCCCAAGCCGCTGCGCTCACCTCAATTAACGGGCACGGCCGGCACCGCTTCGCCAAAGTGGCCTCATTATGCTTGAATGAGGTACACGGGCTGGCCGGCGTCCCGACAAGCCCCGGGTGCTTCCGCGCCCGGCTCGGGTTCCCTCTCTCCTGATCCCGCTCCGCCGCTCCCCGGCTGCGGGAAGTGCGTCACGGCAAGCCCCCGGGCCAAAGGAGCCACCCACGCCCGTTTCTTTTTAAAGACTTTGGTGGGGGGGGGGGGTGGTGGTGCTAGATATTTACAGACACATTGACTCGCCCAAGTACAAAACACTATTTTACCTGTAACTGAGAAAGGGAACAACACACAAAAATCAATTCCCATTATCAGGCCCTTTGGCTAAGCTTGCTTTAGTTTGCGTGACCCTCGTATTTATTCACTAACGTGTGCCGCACAGACTTCACATGGTCAGCACAGGGCCCCGAAGCGGCAGATGTGCCCGAGATGCACTGGCAGGTGGCCGGGGCATATCACAGATGCAGCTAACCGGCTCGTCCAGGTGACTCCATAGCAAAAGGTGCTGCTGACCTATGCCAGAACCTCACTGCCCACCTTTGTTGTTTTGGAGTCCTGTTATGCTGGCTGGCACAGGATGAAATGGCCTTATTCAGCCCGGATGAATCAAACGGGTGTGACTATCAGAAACGCCCGTGATCCCTTTAAATACACCCCCGCCCAACCCCTGCCTGTCCCCAGATTGTTAGTGAGACACCTGTGCACTGTGGGATCATGGGAATTCTGCCACACAGCTTCAAGGGGTCTGTACTTGTGAGGGTCATAATGCCCCGACTGGGACCATGTGATACTGACCAGGCTCTTCACGCCCTCCTGTCCCCACCACCACCCCCCGCTGTTTATCTAAAGGACGGCAGCGTCTGTGTTCATCCTGCCCGGCAGACAGCGAATGAGCAAGCAGCTGCTGCTCCCAGCTCTCGTGGCTCAGCTCGCTGGGCCTGTTACTCCGGCCCTACGGCTAGGAGCATGCGCTGCCCGTCAACGTTTCCGGGCGCACTGCATTCTTGGGGTGTGTGCTATTCCTCTGCTGAGACTGCCAAGCCTCTCAAAGGCCTTCAGAGAAGGAAATTTACATCATCCTGAAAGGGGACAAGACTGACAGATCAGCCACTAGTTGCTTCTTAAATTGAGCCTGTCCTTTCTTGAGGACACCGGCGCCGTCAGAAGAACTTCTCAGCGGGAAGACTGAGTGGAGTAAGAACAAGGAGCCTAAAGTTCTTCTAGAATCTTCAAGTGTTTCCCAATCTAGTCCTCGGGGACCCCCCAGATGGGAAACACTGCTCTAGTCTAACTAATCATATATTCATTCTGAAATTCACCTTTGTTCCATTATTTCAACAGCAGAGTTAAAGAAAGGCCCCGTTTTACATAATAAGCAAAAGAACTTAATGTCCACTGGTTAGATACACCTTAACTGAAAGCATATCCAGATTTCCAGTTCGACAAAAGGCATAAACTGAAGAAACTGTTAATTTTTGAAGCTGGGATTGTCTCATTGGAGATAAAATAAATGTAGGCTTCGGTGTATTACAGATTTTATTACATTTGACCTTTGAACATTTGTATCCATCCACAGCAGCTGTGATCATGTGGCAGTCAGCAGCTTAGCGTTTAGCCAATTCATCTGAGTTTTACTGTGATATAAATTTAAAGGCTACATTTCTATGAACTGCGAGATAACTAGTAACAATATAATAATCAAAAATCATTATCCCCTTTAAAACACCCTGGTTTACAACAAGAAACATTGCCTTTAAAATGTCCTAGAGTGAGATGCCTGGTCCTCTCAATAGAAGAAAATTGCCCACGACAGGAGCCAAAACATCAGTGTCATTACAGAGAATCGCATAAAACCAAAAAAATTTGCCACAGGCTGCTGGCAGCGGGTCACTTCCACGCCAACGACAACAGCATCATTCACTGAAGACCTCGAGCTACATGATATCTATGGATACAATGTTACTCTTGGATGCTGGAGACTTGAGATGATGAGGATGAGGGACAAAACATCATACAGAAGGTTCTCTTAAACACTGCTTACAAAAAAGGAGCAACGCACTTAATCACTTAATATGACACACGCTGCAAGACACACATGGAATGAATGCAAAAAAGCCCAAGGCCACAGGGATGGAAACAGCACCACAATGTGACATTGTGTGAATAGTTTTCTGCTCTCATCATGGTATTACTGTGGAAACAGGTTACCCAAGTAATACTGACAATGAATCGGTAGGCAAGGCAGAGAGGGACCGACTTGCAAAGTGGTATCTGGGAATATTAGCGCTTACTTAGCACAGTGCTAATAACAGCCATAGTGTACAAAGCATCAGCAAAGTATCCATGCTAAATCTCTAAGGAGAGGCCACACTGCACTAACAAACACTGGCAGTCACATGACCCGTTCCCAAGCTGAATTAAAACCAGGAAAAATGTGCACAACCAAATTAGCGCCTTAACTGATTAAGGCATCAAACGTGTGGCCTTAAAAATAGCACAAGCTGGCAGATGGCAGGAATTCACAGCCCCCACTGCTCGACTGACTATAATGCAGCCATTCCTTCAGATAGTTGCTGCGTTCCATTTGCCCTCGGAACTTGGATTCTGAGTCGGATTCCGAGCTTTGAAGCCGGAAGTGACGACATGCTCGCTCCCGTTTCTCGGAAATCCGAGAAATATCTCGGAGCAGCCAGAGTACCTAGAGTTTCAGATTCAAGATGGCTGCTCAGTGACAATTACATTTTTAAGCACTTTGGTGCTGTTTGAGTCAACTTCGTAAGCTGTGTACACCATACAGTGTTATTGAAGTCGATAGATGTGTTGCTACGGTCATGTTATACATGAAATACCGCATTATGTGTCATTTATCTACTGGCAATGCTAAAGAATTGTTTGGTCCATGTTGCAAACAAATGACTAGTCGAACCATAGGTTCGCAGGATCTGCGACTCGAGCCGAAAAATGCTGATAAAAAGAGTAGATGCGTTAGGGTATGCCTAGCTTTAACCTTATCCGAGTTCTAGCTTCTGTGGCAAATGGAACGCACCCGACTCGGAGTTTTTAGCGGATGTGACGGCAACCGAAACTCGGATCCCAAGGCAAATGGAACGCAGCAAGTTATGAAGTCTAGCCTAATGTTAGGATTCCATAATGCGGCAAAACACAACATGTAGCACTTGGGGGCAGGCGTGCTGAAAAGCAGGCCTAAAGGGAATTCACTTGAAGAATAGAGCTGATGATAGAGTTGGGGGGGTTAAAAAAAAAAAAAAACACTCCCAAAACAGAAGCATTGACAAGCTGTTGACTGGGGGACTGCACCTGCTGGGCTGTGTTCAGCCAGTCACACGGAAGAAATAGGCACGCTTTATGTGCCGACTTCCCTGGCAGCCTACCAGGTGCAGGGGAACAGGTGAATGACCAACCAGGCATGCCCTCCCATGTTGGAGGCAAACCATGCAAAGGGGAAAAAAAACAGAATTCAATAACCTGTCGAGAACGAACAGCGGCCGTACATCTAGCTACGTACAGAACATTTAGCATCATCACTCAAATGAATAGTGGCCCCCTTTTTTGCTCTAAGAGGATTTTTTTTTACTTGCCTTAAGGTGTCTTCTGACGCATCCCAGGATTGAAAACACAAACGTTTGCTTGTATACCAGCAAGAAAAGCTATAAATTTGACAGCAGATAACATTAAATGTTAGTGGTTACCGCCCCTTGCCAGGGAGATGCTCTCAGGCTTGAGCTTGCCGTCACACGGTTATGCCACCTTATGTAGCCGTTAGGAGCCTCGGGGTCAAGCCAAGGAAAAAAAGGAAGCTCACACCACACATTTTGCCATCGCAGATAGCGTGACCTCATAACCGATTCCCCTCTTCTGGCAAACACACAAACTCGTGTTGCACAAACGCATTGCGTCCAGCAAGACTGTGACCTTGCACATGTCATGCTGTGTTCTTTTCCTCTGCCAAGAGCACCAATAGCCTTCAGAGAGCTCAGCTAATCAGCATCACCCTCCTTCCTACACAAGTGATTCACGCGGTTTAAAAAAGAAAAACGGTGCAACCTCACTACATTCCAGAATGACGAAACTGTGGAGTGCACAGGCAGGAGGGGCCTGTTACCAGGAGCTAACACATCCGAGATCAGATTCATACCATGGTGCCGGAATTTCACCACTAAAAAATACAGCCAAGGAAAGTCCAAAAAAACATGTGACCACACGGTCTCGCACATGGAAGTAAGGGAATCTTCCTGGAGAGAGAACTTGAGGCAGCAGCTGGTATAGCAGCCCTGGTCCAGGAGTAGCTGAGATAAAGGGTTCACAGGCTGTACGATTACACACAGCAATGTGGACAGAAAGACAATATACAAAGCTCTAGGTGGACCTTCAAATTCAAAACCGTTTGGTCTGATGGGACAGACTGTGGTCCGATTCAAAGGATGCAGAGGGAAATGCTCTTAAAATCAAATTAGACAACAATCTAGAATGAACTAGAAATGTGAGCTGTGATCACGCCCCCCAAAAACTGCAGACATGATGCACCTAGTTTCCAGACAGCCAAGGCATAAGCAAACGCTCACAGAGGCCATAGCCAGCGGGTATAAGCATGAGCATCTCCCCACGAAAAGGCAGAAACAGCAGGGAGGACTGTGGACAAGGCAAACAGGCAAACAGACAGACTGGAGGGGCAGATCGATTGAATGCTTCCTCCAAAAATAAAAAAAAAGAAAGAAACCTTTGCATGGATAAGTACTGAATGTCCAAAGTACCTGACACGCAACTTGGACAGATACAGGTGGATCGAGAGCTGACTTCAGATAGATGTATAAAAATATGCAGGGAGACTCATACTGCCCTAATAATTAGCATTAAGGTCTAAAAAATAAATAATAAAAGAAATTAATATAAAACAAGACAAAGTGAGTATGTTCCCCCTGCCACCCCACTTTATGACATATTCAGGAGGTTGATATCAATCTAAATAGGCGCCTAGGTTGCAAACTGTTAACCATGAGAAGAGCGAGCCATCATCACAGGGAGAGCAGACTGGACGGGGCTCACAAAGGCTGGAATACACAGGAAGCTGTGCGGAGTGGCGCAGCTGGGAACTAAGGGTCTTTATACAGGGCTTTATCCAAAACTGACTGGCTAGCACTGGCAGAACTTTCCGGAAATAGCACAAGAGTGTGAGCCCGTCTGCCCTCCAGCCTCAGTAGCTGCACTTCAGACACAGAACCACCAAGAAGTACGCCGCGATCACTATGTTGACAGCTTTCCCCCACCCCCGCTCCCCGCACATTAGTCCAGTTCCACTTTATTAGGCTGCTGGCAGAATCCATTGGGAAGCTGCGCTGCGGACCGACGCCCATTTCTGTGCAGGCGAGACCGACACGGTCTCTCAACAGGAGGCGCTGGAAGGTGCACCATGTGAACCAGAACCCCTCTTTTTGTCCCGCGGGTGGGATGAGGCGAGGCAGGATCAGGCCTTCCTCCCTGCCTAAGGTCAGCCGGGTCAAAGGCATGGGGATCGATAACGCGTCCGATTTGCTCGTGAAAGAGCTTACCTCGAATCCTCAGTGCCATTCAATCTTCCTCTGTCTCACTGCCTGCACTGGGTCACGCCAAGTCTCGGGTATCATAATCCTCAGCTGCCTGGTGGGGATAGGAGAGAGATATCAGCTACGCAGACATGGTGTGGAGCCACACGCTAACATGGAGATCGTATATAACGCGACTGAGGAGCCGACCTCCCTGAACCATGTGATCAGCTCGTAAACGCATTCCTGACATCACCAGATGGAAGGATTGCAACATTAAGGTTGAGCAAATAGGAGAGAAAATAAATGGTCTGGGGCTTATTAAAGTCCTTATGACTTTGCTTTGGAAATGAGGGAAAAAAATAAGGAGCCAGCATCTATTTCCAGTAACAACCTGGGAAGAGTAATCATGTAACAGTTACGGGAAATTGCAGGGACCTCTAAGTTTTGGATCTGTCCCACAACAAACCACTGTGATTCAGATTGAGAATCTCAAGTGAGCTTGCAGCAGCCCAAGGGGAAAACATTTTATTTGTTGAGACATTTTCCCAAAACATCCATTCCTCTCAGACCCGTAAGAAATAGATTTCCCCCAAATCTGAAGTCATCGTCCTAAAAGTAAATAACAGGACATTTAATATGATAAAAGAGAAAACAAAAGAGATCACAAAAGAGATATCCAGGAAAGTTTCAACATCCATTTTATCTCACTTAAGCCAAAAAAAAGATTATACAAGCTTATTGCCACCACTAATTACGTATTACTGTGTTATCTAGCAAGACTATACAGCAGGTTTCTATTAATTCAAAAAAATGATTTTCTAAATTCGGTGCAATAAAGGATATGTAATTATCTTTGCACTCTGGATTATCTTTTAGATCATAATTTTCGGCTGTATTCACTGTACCCAAATAACCCGTTTATCAGCCGGCCTGCGTGATCTTTCCGAACGTGCTTCCAGCGGATCGCCCCCTACCCCGGGCAGAACCAGGCGCACTGGCACTTACTGAAAGTATGTTAGTGCCACCGGTCTCCGAGCCCGAAGAAGTCCCAGTACATCCAACGTTACTGACATTCGGGGTCACGTTGCGCGTGTGTTGTTCAGTGTGGGGGGGCTAATAGATTCCGTGTGGTGGGGAGGGGAGGGAGGGAGGGGGGACAGCGTGGAAGCGTAAATAAAAGGAGGAAAAGCTGGGTGGGGGGGACGCGATGGAGCCCTTACGGCCTGGGCTGTGCACCGCAGGCAGCCTCGGCGCGGAGACCTTCCCATCCGCGGATAAGGGGCTGCGAGGGAGAAGCAAAGCGCAACACCTCAGCTGGACCCCGAACGCGCGTCTGACGAGCCCGCCGGCGCTCCTCGGCGGCCGCCCGCTGGCGCCGTCAAATGTCAGTCACGTCTCAATTAGCCCCGGAGCTAAGCGACGGGAGAGCCGCTGCTAAGGACAGCCAGCCG
The DNA here is from genome assembly GCA_026780845.1 of Petrocephalus sullivani. Lineage (NCBI taxonomy): Eukaryota > Metazoa > Chordata > Actinopteri > Osteoglossiformes > Mormyridae > Petrocephalus > Petrocephalus sullivani. The sequence goes on from JAODKM010000088.1 coordinate 8,875,104, forward strand.
GTGCTCAAGCGGCTGCCCGGCGCCAAAGCTCCAGCTACCCCGGCAGCGCTAGTTTACCGTGTCTCCGGCTAACTGGCGTCCGGCTGCGGCCGGGTCACGGTTCGGCTTGGCTCGGCACGGCTTGGCTCGCCCGGGTCCACGCCAGCCTCCGCTCTCCTGCTCAGCCTGCTGACAGACTGCTGCCAGCGCGAGGCGCGCAGTTCCTGAACCAGGAAGGGAGGGGGGAGGAGGAACAACACGAGAGTCTTTCCTCCAAGGCATGAGCAATCGAAACAGGACGGCGATTACGGATGGCTGCCCATCAGCTCGGAGATTGATTAAGCTGTTACGGACCGGAGAACGGTGTTTAAAGCTCGCGTTACTTACCGTTCAGCCGCGACCCGCAGTTGGTTTTTAAATACACATACATGAAAGACCCATTAAAAGTCAGCGTCGTCTAATGCTAGAGGGTATTTAAAGTATTCCGGAATTACTGGAGCTGTGTGTTTAACATTGATTTGTATAAGAAATTAAATTACTAGTAGCCCATGATCAGACGCCTGTTGTTAATGTCCCCACACCTCTCAGTGTCATTCGCTGTTATCGGTTCATATATTACGGATGAATGATGGCGAGGCATATCACCAAAGCATACTTAAGGGTTTTTAATAACTGACACACAATGCAGTTTATTTAAACATGATTCCAGCAATAAGTAATGCGAAGGGTTTCATGAAAAGACTTTTATTATGAAAATGAGATTCTCTCCGCGAATCTCCTTTCTAGCTGGAAAATGAATCGAGCGCCCCCTGTTTTGGATGTTTGGACCGCGGTGCAGTTTTAGATCTTGGAAAGGTGCACACGGACAGCCTAGGTTGCTGAAATAGTTCAGTACCAAGAGTGTGAAATTAGATATTTACGTGTAAGATTAGTTAGGGTTTATTTGCTAAGTGGACACCATTCTGAATTGGAGATGCTGTGTAAAATTCTGCATCGAATATCATAATGCACATCACGTATGTATTATCGACCACCAAATGCTGAATACCAGTTTTCTGTTTCAGCCCTTCTTAAAAATTACACACAAATTCATACGTTTTTATGGTGGTGTGTGCCAGTTATTTGGCCCTGATTTTATTTTAAAGGCCAACATATTTTGATTTTAATGACTGGGGTATTGTCTACATTTGAGGCAATATTCAATGTTAGACAAACATTTTACTCTTTTTGCCCAGGATCAGTTTTGTTTTCTTGAAAGCTATATTGAACAAATTGGATAACTCAGAATATCATTAGCTCCAAAATGAAGTGGAACCATGAAAAGAAACCAACAAAAAGCTCACTCAACATGTTTCACATCTATTGTGCTCTGAGTGCCTTTTTTATTTGTTCCTGGAAAAAAGGGCAGAGGAGGGGTCTCACGGCAGGGGGTGGACAGGGTTCTCTGTAAATTGTTGTGACAGACGCCTATATTTCCAGGGTAAGCTCCTGCAGCCCTGAACATTACAGAATTTGGGTGGATGGATATAACTTGTGGTAGTGGATATGATAAAACACCAAATGGCATTCAACTGAGGTTAGGATAGAGCAATTACAGGCGATGAAACAGAGCTGATGATTAGGACTGAGTGGCATTATTCTGCCATGTATTCTCCGCCACTATTTCCCTGCTGTGACATGAAAGTGTAAGGCACCAGCTAAGAAATGATTAGTGCTGCCACCTGTTGTCACGGTACGTCGGGCGTGCAGGGTGCAGAGCGGGGAAGCAGGAGCAGGACACGGAGGATTCCAAGCGAACACTG
>JAODKM010000088.1:8876984-8887221 GCA_026780845.1 Petrocephalus sullivani
AAAACACTAGGATTCCCACGAGGGCAGCGAGGGGGCGTGGCACACAGGAGGATCGAACGGGCAGGGCATGACACCTGTGAACAGACTAAAACCCAATTCTGCGGCTGATATGGTTTATGGACGAAATAAAATGGATGGATGACAGAATCACGCCGGGCCAGAATTACCTCCACCTACCATATATATTCATATTCGGAATAAAGCTTTAGACCTTCCTCTCTTGTTTACTTTCGCACTGCGCAGAGACACGAACACGATTGTCTCCATCTAGTGGAACCTAGAGGTAATAGTGTTTACTAAACGTGACGATCGTTTTCAACAACGAGAGCGCCTGCAGTTAGTAGCTTAAGAAATAATGAATAATAACTCGGCTTTTAGTTAATACTCCGGGAGGTAGGAGGTTCCATTGGGTTTCAGTATAATTGTATCAAGCGTGCATCATTTCTCAGGACTAGTCATTTTATTATTGCAATACGCAAATGAATAGAAAAACATTTTCTATTTTCGCTCACGCCGCCCTGACAGGAAACCGGGCGCGGCGCACACAGGCACAGGTGGGAGACTAGAGAGCGCGCCGTGTGAAATGACTCGCTTAGCAGCGCTTACACATTCGCTGGGGCGCGTCTGACGCCCGGGAGTTTTTCCGTACAGTGAGCAGAAACTCTTGTGTGTCGCTGCCGATTAACGCTCACCCTGTTTTATTACTCACTTACACACACACACACACGCACACACACATACCATGTATTCCTATCTTTATGGGGACACTCCATTCACTCCTATAGGCATAACCCTGATTCCAATTAACTATGACACCCTTAACCCCTACCCAGCCCTAACTTTAACCATAAGTAACCAAACAAAATATGAGACTTTTGGCATTTTTTGTTTTTTGATTGCAGACACAGATTTTTATAAAATTGAAGTTATCCTTATGGGGACCAAAAAAATGTCCCCACAAGGTAGAAAATAACATGTTTTTTATCACACTGTGGGGACATTGGGTCCCCACAACATAATATAAACATGACCACACACACACAGTACCTATTTATAAATGGGGACCTTCCATTCATTTCTATGGGAAAAACCCTAATCTCAATCACTACACCCTTAACCCCTACCCAGCCCTAACCTTAACCATAAGTAACCAACCCAAATACAAGACTTCTGGCGTTTTTACTTTTTTGATTGCGTTCACAGATTTTTATAAAATTGAGGTTATCCAAATAGGGACCTGAAAACATGTCCCTAAAAGTTTTTTACCACAGGTTTTACCACACTTTGAGGACATTTCGGTCCCCAAATGTGATCTATGCCAACCCACACACACACACAAACCCACACACACGCACACACAAGTTAGAGTAATCTCATTGGCTGTCAGCCACCATATGCCGAGGCGTCGGAACCAATAAGACCCTAAAAAAGCTTTCCTAATCACAGACGCGAACTCTGCATTTTAAATATATTTACAAATACCTATTAGAAATCTATTAACAAAAACGATTTTATAATGAACAGTACCATTACTATTTTGTCACATTGGAAACACTTTCAGTGCAAGAATAACAGAATATGGCAGAACAGAACCAGTGTGGGAACATCAAGTGATCAGAAGTTAAAGCAAAGTTCAGTGAAATCCAGAACACGATGAACTGAAAAGGAAGGAAACTTTTAATAGATGGAATATGTAGATAATTCTAAATGTAAATTCTAAATTCTAAATATCTCTTTTGATGTATTAAAACAGCTTTCGAGGACATTGGAGCCTGTTTCACTGTAGACAAAAAATATACTAGAGTACCAACTAAAATCTAAAAATTTTCTTTTACGTTTCCTTGTATAATTTGTGTTTAAACTAAAAGCTCACACCTCGTTTCCCCTGTGCAAGTATTTAAGCCAGGGGCTGAAATTTCCTGGAAATTACCTGGAAATGCCGGGCCCCCCTGATAAAATGTCACCTTGGGGCCCCTTGCCAAATGTTACGCATAATTTTACATATTCAAGGGCCCCTGTGAAATGCTGGACCCCCAGGATCAGTCAGGGTGTCCATTGTCCCTCCAACACCCCCGAGTTACCCACGGTCACACAAAAGTTTTACGGAGAAGGCCAGATCCACCGTGTAGGCCAAGAGGGTGAGACAGGCGATAATCGCCTCGATGAAGGAGAGAGCGCTATCCGGGTTAGATGACGTGACACTCTCCGCTGGCACTGCCAGGATCTTAGTGATGCACTCCACCGCGATGACGATGTACAGCAGCACGGCTAGGCTGCAAAAACCGACCAGCAACCGGTCAAAGGGCAGGGGGCAGCGGCTGACGCAGTCTCCCAGCACCACCAGCACGGCGCCCAGGGACATGAAGAAGCAGAGCAACTTATTTGCAGCCGAGAACCAAAACAGCCACTGGGTCTCTGTTTGGAGATTCAGCATTTGGCGGCTAAACAGGAAGATCATGGTGCATCCACTGAACACCTGGAACACTTTGAGCAGCCCTGGCAGGCTGGCCATGTAGCCTCTCTGCTCCCTGCTCTGGAGCCGGATGAGGTGCACCTCCATGGCGTACGCCATGAAGGCCAGGCAGGAGCACACCGTGGCCCCGATGGCCTTCGGCTTACTCCTGCACTCCTGCATGAACCAGAGGAACCCCGCCGACGAGCTGATGCACATGAGCGCCCCCAGGGACGCCACAGTGATGGGCAGGTTCTTCCAGGAGAGAGGGATGATGCTCTGGAACTGGAGAAAGTCCACCAGGAGGATGAGGAAGGTGAGCGTGAAGAAGAAGCACCAGCTGAACATGCCGAAGGTCTTGAACGACGACCGGGACTCCAAGGGCTCCAAGGAAGCGGCCATGCTGAAGGCGAGGCAGTCGAAGAACAGCTGGAGGATCCGCACCCCAGACTGGGGCTTGGTAAGCACCCGGACTTCCCCCAGTATCACAGGCATGCTGAGGCAGCAGCCGTGCAGGCCCCCCGTAGCCGGCTGCGTGCAGATGTAGCCGAAACAGACTCACGCGCCCGCAGCTGCCACGCTCCGCTCAGCGCTGGAGAATCCCTCGCGGCAGATGGTCATGTTTCCGGCAGCAGAATGAACAGGACCTCTCCAGACGTGACCCAGTCGTGCTCCTCAGGCACCTGTCTTCCTGATTCTTTTTTTTTTTGTGTTTTTTTTGTGACTTTAGATCTGGCAAACGCCAAGCTGAACCCTCACCCGGCTCTGGCGCTAGGGTATAAGGCAGCTCAGGTGCCGCCTCCCATTTCCTGTTTAGTTAGAGAAGCGCACTGCGAATCAACGCGAGGGGAGCTGTCGGCAGCCACAACAAAAGGCCTCCAAGCGTGCCGCTGTCATTCGCCTGACGCTGAGTCTCATCATATTTTCCCTCCGCTGCGTGAGGAGTGAGCCGACAGAGCGTGCCCACCTTTTCCCCAGCCGGCGTTGCTATTTTAAGTCCTCTTGGCACCTGTGCTCTGTGTAGAGCCTTATTTGTGTCTGATGATCCTCTGTTTCACCGAGTAGAGACAGTTCAAGAATAGTTTCATTTCAACTTTTTTTTTTTTTCTTTTATGCTGCAAACAATCGCAACCCCTCGCTAACCCAGGAGGGCCCCCAAAGTCGGTGTCATTTGGTGTAAGTCAGCCTTGGACCACTGTGGACCTTCAGGGTGCATCAGAATAAATGGGCCTGCAGGTATAGAATGGAGGGTGACTTTTTGTGCTTCTCCAACAGTTGCTGCGTGACAGAAATGCTACCCTGGAAACACAAAGGAGTGTTACTTTTCAGTGTGCGTAACGCTGGCGAGAGCTACTGCATGTCAGATGTGTGTGGGACTTCACATCAGCTCCATTGCTACGGGTCTTATAACATTTTGTATTTATGTGAATGTGATGTTGTCACAGCCTTACATAAGTTGAGGAAACTGTGGTCAGAACTTATCAACGCAGTTGCAATACCAGGCGATGGTATTTTACCCATGTGCTACACACAGCAGTGCTGCTCGACATATGGGTTTTAGCATTTTTAACTTTTGGATTGTGGCTTAATGACCAAGAAAAATGAGGCTAGTTGAGAGCCACTGACATGCAAGCATATTATACATAAAGCATTAATCTTTATGAATCTGCAGTGTTTCCCAAAAAATTATGAGAGAAGTTGAGTTTGGTCCTTTCATGGATTAACCTGGCATCTCTTCCCCAAAGCAACCATGATGGATCTTCCATGAGGATTTGTTTTCTCTGGAAAAAAAAAGTGTTCAGTTCAGGTTTGCAGAATTTTAAGCAGGAGCACCAGGGTCTCATTATCGATCCCAGCGAATGCCTACCACTTAGAATAGATGTTGTTTTAGATTCTGTGATTTTGTGCACGTCAGCTCACTCTCAAGGGACTCGTCTTTCAGCATGAGGGGAAACAGCGCCACTATGTGTTCGAAATAGGAATTAGATTACTACTTCCTGTGACACCCTTTCCCTGGGAATCTGCGTGGCACGTCTTCAAAAGGACACAAGGTAAAACACATTAATGCATCGCTAGCTGTGACCCAGTGGTGTTTGCTTCACAATTGTGGATTGTTTATGTGCCCTGACTACAAATAATATTTCAAAAATAGTGGGCCAGAAAGGATAGGATCACAGTCGCTGTCAGATTTAGTGACTGGTGTATAATGGAAATGTCATTATGTCTGGTTTTCTCTTGGCTATTGTGCTCAGTCTCCATTAGTGGGAGAGAGCGGACGCTCTGGGGCTTGGCTGGAGGCGTTTGACCTTGAAGAGACTCCTTCCCTGACCTGCAGGCCAGGCAACTGAGTGGATATAAAGGACACCGTGGGCAATGTTGGGGGGGGGGGGCAGTACTGGTCAAAAAGGGTGGGTGGGAGCTCAGGGGCTGAAGGAGAATCCTGAAAGAGAGATGAATAACGCTTTAATTTATGAAAGCAAAAGAAGGAAGGAAGAAGAAAGTTAATAATTGATGTGGCTCTGGTCCCAGTGCTGGATTCCGCGGCTCCCACTATCTCGCAAAGACATTTAGCAGTGATTCGGATCAAAGCGGCAGAGACTCCCGCTGCTGGGCTGAAAGACGAAGCCACCGGTTGCCGCTCCCTGCTCTAATAATATCGTCTTTATGTAGTTAATAAACCGCACACTTCAGTCAAACTATATTATTACAGATGACTTAGAGAGCTAATAATTTAAAAGCGGGGAATCTCCTCTGTTCTTGGCTTTGAACTGAACAGGGTTCTGTCAAACGGGCGCGGGGGGGGGGGGACATCAAAGCTTTGTTACAGCACAGGGAAGTCGTAAGGCCCGCAAACAGCGCGTCGACTTTCGTTAATGGCGGAAAAGACGTGAGCAAACTCCATTAGAGACACGGGCCAGATGAGGCATTCTGGGGGAGGGGCTTCACTTATTCCCACCTCTGACACACCCGTCAGGTATCTTCTCTGCTCAGGAGTTTGGAGTTTAAACGCTGGTGGACTGATTCCTCAGAGCCAGCTTTGTGTTCACATCATATTCTTTGTGGGGTGTGCTCTGTGGATGTGAATGGAATGGAGGGGGGCTGATGCTGAGTTTAATTTGCACCCCCCACTCTCCACCCCTCATCCCTCACCCCCCGCATTCCTGGGCTTATATAATGTGCCAGTGCAGGTTGGCATGTGCCATTCGCACCTCATGGCCCACATACCTCTCCTCACCTCCCCTGATCAGCTGCTCTGCTAAAGACCTTAATTTAGTTAAGCGATCACGATCACAATAAGACATGCCGCACATGTGATGTCACGATGGAGTGTGGAGGAGCAGGATCTCCAAGATCGGCAACCCAGCACAGGCCCGGCGGTGAACAGAGATCCCATTTCTTGGCTCGGATGAAGAGCGGCTGTTTGTATCTATCCTCTCTTCATGGAGATCATTAGTTTCATATAGCAATCCATCATCACAACCCAGAAAACTCTTGCTATATGAGATCTCAAGTGGTGTTATATAAAATGCTCTGATTCTATGGCATCAGTCTGTTCTATTCTTGTTTTATTATTTATATTTCATTAAAAACCATTATGCACTGGTCTGATCAGCCACTGGATCCTGCTGGGGTGAAAACAGAACAGTAGTATTATAGTGACAAGTTGAAAGAACCACCATGTTAGTAGATGCCGCTGCCCTTCCACTATGTGTCCCTGGTTGACATCACCACACCTATTCCATCAAGTGTCAGAGTGATTCACTATTCAAACCAAAGAGTCAGGAAGAAAGACTCATATCTTGGGATCCCAACCAGCAACCTCCTTCTTCCTCAGGTGTGGTTACAAATGAGAATAAAGATATATAATCATTTGCTATCATCTTTGTGTGGAAAATAAAACCTCACAAACCTGTGTCGTGCTGCTAGCTTTGCTACCTGCCATGCTGCGTACTGCTCTCTTATTAAATGAACGAGCATCTTGTGATGTGACCGACAGCCATGCTAAGCGGGTGGGGCCACTGAAACTGCGGGCGAGCTGGAAACAGGCCGTATTGAAGTCCTCGCAGCACGCTTATGGGATCTGTTTTGACTCCTCAAGGTTTAACTCTGACCCCTGGTGGTGGTGAGGAGACTTGCGCCTTTTCGCCGGGACCCAGAAACACGCTGTAATTCCCATCATGAGGTGAGCTGGAAGCGATTAAAGGGGGCTTTCCTAGTCACTCCAAGGAATGATTAAAAACCCAGAGCCGTTTGCTCAAGTGAAAATGTGTCTCCTCCAGTTCCACAGAATATGTTACTTCGAGTAGAAATACCAAGGCATAATAACCTACTTGTCGTTTGAGAAGAAATGGGCCGCTTTCTATTATAGTGTTTAGAAAAAAATGGGTCTAACCCAAACGTCTGTTTTAAAATTAATTGTGCATATTTTCCTGTATGATAGGGAACATTTATTTTATTTTAACCTTAGGGCACTGCTTCTTATGGAAACCCTGGCACTGGTGAAAGGGAATGTATATATAAACTAGGAATTTAAATTTGCAAACGTGCATCCATGGAGGAATTCCGCTATAAAATGAAGGATATGAACGTAACACATTATATAATACATTATATAAGTGTTCCCAAAACAGGAGCCAGATCAGAGGTCTGTCCCAGGGTCTGGGTGTCTCCAGTCAGGGGCCTTGATGATGCTTCGCTCATATCGCAGCCCCCTGAATGGCTGGGCGGGTGGCGAAGGGCCCGGCCTCGATGCCTCCTAACCCAAAGCCGCAGTCTGGGCAGGCGAGGCTTGACGACGTCTAGGCATCAGAGGAGGCCTTATGAGGCCGCTCGACAGTGTGGCGAGTCTGTCCTCCTATACATCAACAGCAGAAGGGGCTGATGCGAGCCGAGGCTCAGTGGAACTGCTAAACGGACAATGCGCCCCCGGTTGTGGTACCAGAAAGAAAGAAAGAGGGAGAGGGGGTGGAGAAGCGGGAGAGGTGCCCGTCCGGGCAGCTGGGCCTGGGATACCAGCCTTTGCTTTCTGGGACGGTGAGTCACGTGTGCGTGACACGAGCCCCTCAGGGGTGTGGGTGAAGGAGCAGTGGTGCTGACTCAGACAGTCTCACCCGGGACGGGGGGAGAGCAGCCCGAGCCTAAGGACATGCTGGCTAGGCCAGAAGCGAGTGAGGCAGCCATCTTCTGAGAGCGCAGACGGCACTGGGTACATGCACACTGTGGCACTCTTCAAGAAAAGAAACGCCTGCTGATTAGCTGCCAGCGAGCCTCTTAGACTTCAGGAAGACAGGGCCAGAATCCTCACCCTTCCGAGATTTCGGCCTTTTGTCAGCGGGAGATGGACGGCGGGTCCGTGGATCCCCCTCCACATCCCCCCCCCCCCCCCATCCCTGGCTTGCTCACACACACGCCTAATCTTGACATTACATCATCCGCATATAGTCTACCTGCTTTAGCTTGTCAAACTGTCCCCAGCACATTTCTTGTTCGCTTGTACCCAGAACATGTAAATGATCCTCTGCATCACATCTTTTGCAGCCTTTGCAGAACAGAAATGTTGCTGTACATGCAATATTATATAGGGATGTCAGCGAGGCAACGCTATTAAACTTATTGTAGAAATAGTTTTTTGGTATTACATCATTTTACAGACCAACTAGTTCTTGACTTTGGATTTATCTAAGATGATGAGTCAAGCTGTAAACTAAGCTGTATGTGGGTGGGATAGTTGTATTGTTTTAAGCTGGTTAAGGGTGGGACAGGTATAAGCAAATAAACTGGTCAAGGATAAGACAAGTTGGTTAAGGATTCTATTGTTCCGTGCAAAGGTTCTAAATTTCTAAGTTTCTAAAAGGCTGAATAGTCTGTGTCCTATAAATCAAGACTTGATATTATGAAGGCAGGAATGCAACAGAGGAACATCAACGCTTGGTATCTGTGCTTCATAACCATGGAGCCTCCTTCTATATGCTGTAGACGACCAAAGACACGTCACGGCGACTATGTACTGGATGATATTACAAAAATTGCATGAAAATCATGCAAATACCTACTTCAGATTTCTAGCTTCTGAACCCTGACATTTTCTCAAAGCTCTTTCTCCTGCTTCTGCACATCATGGTCAGACTGGTTAACAAGGATTGAGCGAGTGTCTCTGTCATCCAGGACTGTTCTGGATTTGGTTTTCCAGCTCCTCAATGCAAAGGGAGTCCCCGTACCTAAAGGACATCAGGACTTTTTGCTAACTGGCACGCTTGTGTTTACATGTGCCCAGTTCCCACTGAACAGCACCCAAAGCCTTGGATGACCATGACATTGTATTATCAGCTCTGGCCTTAGTTCTGGCCCACAGTGACATCGACCGGTGGGTTTTTTGCTGGGGCAGAAATTTGCATGTGAAGTACACAGTATCACTCTGGAGTTGGGTTTGGCCCTGTTTCTCTGGCTGCCTCCAAACACCATCCCCGTTCCCATGGCTTATTGTCGATGCCCTCACAGAGAATTGGGAACCCTTTCCCAGGTTAAACAGTGGACCCCAGGGGGGGCAGGCTCCACTCCCCCAGATACCCCTTGGCTGAGGCTGTAAAGCCCGCCGGCCAGCGTCCACTGCGTTACCGTTTCAAAGAGGTACCAGCTTGCCAGCTCCATTATCCTCGGCGCCTCACACAACAGGTCGGCTACTTGGGGCCTGACAGACCCCCGCTGCCTCGGCTTATTCACTGGCCATTTCTTTCTCTTTTGCTCCTATTTTCTAAATGAAGCTGACTGAGATAGGGGATTTACATCCTGGTAGGTTCTCTCTTTATATTCTGCATATGAGGGGGAAAGAGAGAGACAGGCCGGTCTCGGGGCAGCTGAGGCGGGCCAGGACCCACTCGAGAAAGAGCGGGCCGTAAAGCTAACGGATTTGTTTAGAGAAGCCGTCTGCAGCCAAAGTGGGATTACACCACACCAGTTCCCATGAACACACACCCACTGGAGGGCCTTCAGGGTTATCCCCCCCACCACCATGAGCACCACCACCTTCCCCGGCTACGGAGATTGGGAGGACTTCATTTGGGCTTTTTTCTCCCACCTAGTTCAATCCACAGAGAGAGCTGTTCACAGCATGGCTGCTCTACATTAGAGGGACAGAAGTGCTAGCTGGCCCTTGCCCCCCCCAGCCCCCCCAGCAATGAAGTAAGCTCTTGGAGAGGGCCAGTTTCAGAGTTCGGCCCGGCTGCCTAATCCCACTTAAATGTCTGAATGCTGTCAGCAGAACCGGGGTGTGATGTGTGACCATAATTATTTTGGTATAGTGACTGGGGCGGTGTTGGGGGGGGGGGGGAGGCAGGGTATCGAGCGGAATGTTACCGCGGCTATTTCAGATAGCTGCCATTGTCCTGTGAGAATCCAGGCGTGCTCAAACCTGGCCGCCCCCCTTAGTCGCCTGGCACAGAGTGTGTAACACAGCCACCTAATACCTGGAGCTCTTGAACGTTTCAGCCCCGGCCTGCGAGTCCTCACAAGTCCCCTCTGTATTTGCCTGCTTACTTATCTGATACCGGGGGCGAGGGGCTTCACACACGACCATCCACCGCCCCCCCCGCCTCCTAGGCTCCCCCCTCCAGCCCCCATGTGAGATCTCCGTGGGAACAGCTGCAGGGAGGATTCCCCCCGCTTCTGTCGCGCGGGCCCCCCGGGGCCCCCCGCCTGCCCGCCGCCCCGCCCGCCCGCCCCCCCCCCCCGGCCCCCCGGGCCCCCCCCCCCCCCGTTTCCCCCCCCCCCCCCCCCCCCCACACACAT